>SJYO01012962.1:18102-325135 GCA_006410555.1 Capra ibex | reverse complement strand
CAAAAAAAAAAAAAAAAAAAAATCATATTTCAACTTAACAACAAATCAGTGATTCAGTACTAACTAAGAAAAAGGTAGGGTACCTGACATCGGGTGGTCCGAGGAGGTTGGTACCTTAAAGGGTCTGTTCTTATGACCTCACCCAACGGTAAAGGAAGAAGTCCCCTAGAAGGGGTGGGTCCCTACTTTGCGTTCCGAGAACGTGACGAGCCACCTAAGAAATGGTGACTCGGTGGACCCTTCGGGTGTCTTAACTTATTATGTCCGTTTGTCGATGGAGTCACCTACAGTGTAGGCCTTCTGAGTCCTTTTGACTCAGAAGAGGTAGGCAGAGGGGGGTGGTCGTAAGGGTCTTTCTCTTCCCGTCCCGTCCTTTCACGGCCGAGGAGGGGGGACTTCCAGGGCCAAGTGCACCCGTGCACCAAGTGCACCCGTGCACGGAGTGGGGTTTGTGTCTTCGGGCGGACCTTTGTGAGTGTCGACGACGACCGATTCCTATTGTCCGGTTTTGGGGTGGGTCGTAGTCCGCCAATCTTTGTCCTGGCAAAACGACTCGAGAAGTCTCTTTCCTTTTACCATTGTCCGTCTCTTTCCTTTGATTTTCTTTTTCTCCTTTACTTAGTGAAAGACTCGAAGTCTGGAGTTGTTTGTGTCTCGCCCGACCACTTACTCCCGCCTTCCACCCCCTCCGCCAGTCAAGCACCCGTCCACTGAAAAAAATTTAGACAGAGAACCCTTTGTACGTTCTCGTTTATAGGTTTAAAGACACTGATTTATTTTAAGACCGCCCTTTCCTCGCACCCTAGCCTTTGGTTCTCAGAGCGGCCGAGGAAACGTCCGGAGGTCCTGAGAACCTCCCCTGCGCCTCCCTCGGGGCCCGAGTCGCGGACTGGGACGGCCTCGCCCAGGGCGCCCCCCTCGGACCCTCGGGGCCCTCGGGGCCGTGTCTAAGACAGCCAAAAGGGTAGCAGCGAGTCCGTAGCCGAAACCGAGGACTCACATCTTTCTCAAGGTCCAAACTCTCAGTCTTTAGGTGAAACGGTGAATTTTGGATTGCAGAAGAATCCGTCTCCTGAAAGGACCCAAGGTCTATCAGGTAGACAATTTACGGTCAGGATTTAGGGACACGGGACCTCTTCCCGTACCGATGGATGAGGACATAAGAACGGACCCTTTTGGGGTACCCCCCTCCTTGGACCCTAGTCAGGTACCCCAGTGTTCTTCAGTCTGTGCTGATTTGTCGTTGTTGTTGTCGGGACACGGATGAGACATTCAAAACCTCTGTTAATTTATTCACTCTGTCATCTAAAATTTTTATATAACACATTTGACATTACCTGTATATACTAACTAATCGTAACAATCCTGTCGTCAAGTAGTTAATCTTACATCAATACTTCGACATTAACATTGGGACTATACTGTACCGTCAAGGTTTTTTTGTTTTGTTTTGTCACTAGAGTGTTTTTTTAGTCATTGACACACAAAGGATCTTCCTCTTACTTACTCACCAACCACCTTTCCCCAAACTCCCTACACCTAAACATAATTGACGAGTTTCTAATACGTTTCTATTAACATCTTTCCTATTCATGTAACGTCAGACAAGGGTGGTACCTTAGGATATGTCACGAGTCTTGTTTACTACATTTGGGCAGGTCCGCTACTTAGGACCTAGCCATACTGTTATGACTCACTTCGTACGTCCGTGTCGTGACACGTCACCCACAAGAGTAGACACTTTCGAGGTCTCCTCCGTGTCGAACAGACCCGATTATCTTCAACACTATCACTAGTGTGCCCTCCTGAATCACTGAAGTACCTTCCCCCTGAACGGGCCACCAGGTCACCAATTCTGAGGGGAGAGGGTTACGTCCCCTTGACCCAGACTGGGGACCCTTCCCTTGGTCTCGAGTCGACCATTTCTCAGGCGGACGTTACGGACGTCCTCTGGGGCCCAACTGAGGACCCAGCCCTTCTAGGGGACCCCTTCCCGGTTCGATGGGTGAGGTCATGAGAACCCGACGGGCCACCAAGTTAGTCATTTCTTAGGCAGACGTTAAGGCCTCTAAACCCAAGTCAGGGATCCACCCCTTCTAGGGGACCTCTTCCCGTACCGTTGTAGGATGTCGTGACAACGGACCTCTTAGGGGTACCTGTCTCTTCGGACCGCCCGATGCCAGGTACTCAGTGTTTCTCAGTCTGTGCTGACTCGCTGATTCGTGTGTCGTGTCCTTGATCCAGGACACCCGACGTTAGCTTCTAGACCGTGCCGGTTTATTTATCGTACTTTTCTTGAACGAAAAAATTTTTCAGTACCTTCTTAAGGACTCCTCAAATATTAGAAGGTAAAGAATTAGACTACGAGAAACACACTCACACAAGCTAAACTCTTTTATATAGTGTGAAAAAAACTGACATGCAACATATAGGTGAGTTTCATATTTATATCTTTATGACTTACCCCCACCCATCCTCGGTACGATTAACCTGAGTGTTTCTTTACTATGTTGTCATTTTCTTTATAAATAAATTTGAAAAAGTCCTAAATGGTCTACCATAGGAACAAAAAATTAGAAGCTCACCGTCAAATTCTTTAAGTGTCTCCGACCGTAAACAATCACCGTCGTCTTTACTTTTATGTCTCGGTTTTACAATAATTTTAGGTTCACGTCTGCTTAGTCATACGAAAAGTCAGGTAGGTTTATTGTCTTGTCACTTGATTTCTAGACTATATACTAACCTTCTGAACAGTCCTAAAACTTTCCTTTGGTGTCCCCTCTGTTATAATTTTATAATCTCGATTCTTCACTCACATTTTCTGTTGAAATATAAGGAATCTTTACCTTTTACATCGGTATCTCACATCACCACTTCACGGGTTTCATCTTCCGTTCACTTGACACTCCGACCAGTCAGGAGTAGAATCACCGGTAGTTCTACTTCTGTTGTCCACATTGGTGACGTAGAATGTTGGAGCTAAGACCCGGACTCGCCACATCCGTCTCAACCATCCATCGCCCGAGCACCACCCTAGAGTCTAGAAACTTCGGGTCGTGAGTCCGTTGACCCGGGAGAGACAAAGGTCTACTGCACGTCAAAAAAGAAACGAGTTCCTAGCTAAATCGGGAACAAACATGAACGGGACGTGAGACCTCCGACTAGAGAGCATGGGAGGTCTCGGGAGGAACTCACGGGGGCTCTGGAAGAGACGGTGGATCATACTTTGTCAGGAGGGAGAAGTACTGCAAGGAACAACAGGAGGAAATGTCGACGTCAACCGGACTAAAGGGTCCACCGCCAAAAAAATAAAGAGTCAGAGGGTTTGATCTGATGGTCGAGGTACGTCACTTCCGGTGCGGACGACACAGAAGTCGAGAAGGACGGGACCGGGTCCCCTCTACGAGTTGGAAATACTGATAGACTCCCGGAGGATACACCGAGTCGTCATGTCTTGGGTGGACGGTTACCTCCTCCGCGTCCAAGCTAGGGAGCTGGCCCTCCTAGAGGACCTCTTCCCATACCGTTGGAACGGACCTCTTAGGGTACCTGTCCTCTCGGACCGCCCGATGTCAGGTACCACAGCGTTTCTCAGCCTGTGTTGACTTCACTGAATCGTGCGTACGTGCACACTGATAATTTTTATTTCGTTCGGAAGTAACACGGTCCCTTATCCTCAACACGCTAGGGTGTCTGGTTCTCGTCATCGACATCGAAGTGAGACGGCAACTGGAAGACACGAGAACTTGGACTCCGAAGGAGAGAGCTGGTACCTAAAGGAGCACACGTATTTTCTCTCCGAACTGACTAATGTGACAGAGGTAAAAGAGGTAAGATTAAGGGTGAGGGACTTACTTTGGTCAAGTGTTGTTGGACAGTCACGGACTACCGAATAATGGTAAGGGTCCCTCCCGACGTAAAATTTATCTATTGCGAGGTGCAATTAGAGACAAAAATCCGATAGTCCGTCGTCCTATTAGCCTCTTGCCACCTTGACTAGCCTCTCTCTATTAAAACGGCCTCCCGTCGGATTGGATTTTCGGGTGGAAATACTCAGTCGACAGGGTCTCAAGGACGAAAAGACCCGAAGTCGAAGAAGGGAGGAGAGAAGACTAAAGTGTCCCCGACCTTAAAAATTTAAGTAAGGACGGATCCCTGTCGTCGCCCGGGGAGGCTTCAGAAGGAAGGGAGGTGCCCACCCAGAGATCGCTGGGGTCTAAAGATGAAAGGCAAAGGATCACACCCAAGATAGACCGTCCGTGCGTGACATCAAAACAAAAAACAAAAAAAAAAGTGCGTCCTACCATAGTAGAGAACGGTTCGGAGATCAATGACTAACACAATAAGGAGACCTTGATTCACAGGATTCGTCCTTTTACTTACAGACCCGTCGGCCCGGGTCACAACCGAGTCTGTCATTTTGTTTCTCTCCTTCGCGACACGCCATTATTGTTATAACCGAAGTTCTGTCTTGTCTCGTGACCGGGTCCTCCCGAGGCAGGTCTCAGCAGAAGAGAACCCGACAAAACCAAGTCAACATTCTTGGACGTCGCCACCCCCGAGGCGAAGGGTGGTGACAGGTGTGTGTGTGTGTGTACGGGACAGAGAGAGATTAGCCTCAGGACGTCTCGGGATTCGTTCCCGACACACTAGACGGGTCGACTAGGATCGAGGTCTACTCTCCCTCCCATGTAAAACAGACGAGTGTCCGGGGGCGGGAACAAAAGAGGAAACCGATAGGAAAAGGAGGACCCTCGACCCGAAGCTCCACCGGAAGACACTGCCGACCCAGAAGTGGATGGGAGTCCCTACCCGACAGACCGGCCACGACCCGCGGACGGGGGCGGAGGGGGCGGTCGTCCCTTCACCGAAGCCAGTATCAAAGAGGAGGGTCACAGACGAAAGTAGAGTCGGAGTTTTAGGTCGGGGAGACGGGAGTTCCAAATAACGGTCTCCCCAACTAAATTTATTTGTCGGCGCGGTAGTTTGACACGACCGAGGGTAGAGTCAACATTTTGGTAAAAGAAAAAAAGTACTAAGGGTCTAAAGTTCTCTAGACCCGTCAAAGGTCCCGGTAGTAGTGATTGTGGGACTTACCGTCTCTGGGTTCCTCTCCCCTTTAACGTTTACATTCTCCCTGGCAGTCATAGTCGCACACACACTCAGTGAACGGTCAGCGAAGGCTGAGAAACGCTGGGGCACCTCGGATCCGGTGGTCCGAGGAGACAGGTACCCTAAGAGGTCCGTTCTTACGACTCCACCCAACAGCACGGGAAGAGGTCCCCTAGAAGGGTTGTGCCCCTAACTTGGGCCCAGAGAATACAGAGGACGTGACCGCTCTCGTAAGAAATGGTGATCGCGGTGGGCCCTTCGGGGTAGTCATACTGAACACTTTTTGCATGGGGAGGGGATGACAAAAGATTCTTTCCTTTTCCGATGTACCGTTGGGTGAGGTCATAGGAACGGACCTTTTAGGATACCTGTCTCTTCGGACCATCCGATGTCAGGTACCCCAGCGTTTCTCAGCCTGTGCTGACTCGCTGAAGTGAAGTGTATGTCTTGCTTGTAGAAAGAACCATCTCAGACGGAATTTGCAAAAAACGGAGGTCTCATTTTGAAAGGCCAAGATTGATCTTTACATCGAATGCCGATGGTAGGGGTGCGCAGATGTACTCTAGTCCCGTGGTTTTGGTGGGAGTAGAGGACTCTTGGACTTTACGTCTGAGAACCGGGGTAAGGTCTGGATGACGCAGTCTTAGACGGAAAATTCTGGAACAGGTCCCCTAAGTATACGAGGAATTTCCGGTTCTCTGTGACACTAGGAGTGAGTGACAATTGAAAAAAATTTGATACATTAGACTCCCGTAAATCTCCCGAAGGGACGACCGAGGTACATTAGACTTTCGTAAATCTCCCGAAGGGACGACCGAGGTACATTAGACTTTCGTAAATCTCCCGAAGGGAGCACCGAGTCTCCAATTTCGCAGGTGGAGGTTACGCCCTCTGAGTCCAAGGTAGGGACCCAGCCCTTCTAGGGGACCTCTTCCCTTACCATTGGGTGAGGTCCCTTCTAGGGAACCTCTTCCCTTACCATTGGGTGAGGTCATAAGAACGGACCTCTTCGAACCATCCGATGTCAGGTGCCCCAGCGTTTCTCAGTCTGAGCTGACTCGTTGAAGTGAGTGAGTGAGACACGGGTGTTATCCGACTCCAGTTGGTAAATGTCCCTTTGACCTTTGTTCTTTCACGTAACTAAAGGTACATGAATCACCAATCTTTTCTCTTCTTTTTTGGAGACTGTGGACGACCCTACACATTTTTAAAAGGTAGGAAAAAAAAAAAAAATTACAAATAAACTAATCCGACGTTGTCAAGAATCGACACCGTACGTCCGAGATTGAGGGACTGGTCCCTACCTTCGGTTCGGGGGACGTAACCCTCGAGCCTTAGAATCGGTGCCCTGGTGGTCCCTGCAAAGGAGTAGGAAAAGAACAAACTGAACAAACCCGAATAACCATTTTTCGTCTAACCCTCAACAAACAAACACAAAAAACAAAAAGCATAAAAACTTTCTGTTTCTTTCGTATGAAACGAGAGTCCGGATTGTCTGTACCATCTGTTTAAAATTTACGAAAACATTTTATTCATTTGGTTACCCTACAAATTACAAGCAATAGAGATTCATTACAATCTATTACAATCAGTAGAGACACTTCCTCGACAGGAGAGATTGATCCACAAACACCCTCCGTCGTTCTCTACGAGGGTCGACCGAAAAACAACGGAAGATCAGCAGTTACCTGTGTGGAAATTTTATTGGTGATAACATAACGGAACATCACCCTTACGCTCCCCGAGGGGAATCTGATCTAGAATTTGTTCAATAATACTGACAAATATTAAGAAATATTGAAAACATGAACTCCTCCTCCCGTCTCTACTCCTTTCCTCGAAACATCTTAGTCTTCAAGTCACCCCTCCCTAACCGGATCATTGAGGGTAAATTTGAACACGGATTAAAAGAATCTATAATGGATGTATCTTATTGTATATCCAGTTTAAAAAAGGTGTAGTATTAAAGAATTTGTGATCTCATGTGTCTTATAATTTATACATGGTAGAGGAGGGGTTTACAATTAGGATTTCTAGACTAACAGAATTTGTAAAGATATGGATTAAGTTTAAGAAGAAGTCCAACTTTCTATCGTAAACTTTTTTTTCTTTGATAAGAAAGCTCGCTGGGTTTTGGGACGAGGGACCTCGAGACGACGTTTCGGACACACCGAAACCTGGTGACCCACTACCACCCGGACTGTCCACCACACCCGCACCGGTGGTGGGACCGAGGCACGTCAGAGGACCAGACCGGGTAGGTGGAAGTCTCTACCCTGGGACCTCGGATCGGGACTGGGGTGGGGCACCAGGGAACGGGAAACATTTAATTGGAACTAACACTTGTAGACTACGGGTCTCCAGACCTCGTCGGGGAGGCGAGGGAGGGGACGTAACAGGACAGAGACGGACCGACACCCACCTCCAGTCCTACCTACTCCAGGGTCGTCGAATAGGGACGACCCCATTCCCCTTCTGTGACTCGACCACCCTAAGAACACCAAAACACATGAGGTCACGGTTGAGATTGGGTGGAGGTTACCAGACCTACTACCTCCGCGAAACACAAGACACCCCGGTCTATACTCCCAGGATCCGGGTCCCCGACGTACCTCGAGTCGGGACCGGTCGGTTCCCAAAGGGTCCACGACGTTCCGGGACCTCCTGTCTCGACAGCGACTCGGACGGTCCTCGGGTTTGGACCCCCAACCCGCCGGTCCGGGTTTGAGACCGGTTCCTCCCCCGCTCCGAGTCGCACGGACCGACCCCAGGGGCTCACGTTAGGGGACGCGGGTCCGGTGACGACTGGTACTTATTTTTCGCCGGACCCCGGTTTTTTTCCGCCCCCCCAACAGAAGGGTACATTAAACCCAATGACCTTATAAGTGACCCAAGAGTCGTCTGAGAGACTTCCTTGTACGACTCAGAGTAAACATCAGATCTTGTCCCTGAGCCTGGAAGTCGAGGGCACCGAAAATATTGTAATAAAGTCGGGGACGGTCAGATATTGGGCAGAACAACCAGAGAATTGACTAAAACACAGAGAAACCTAGAAATTCTTTACACAAAGGATAAAAGGGTCCTAAGAGAAGAATTTGAAGATTGGAGTCCTCGTGTGTTAAGAGAAGGGTGGAGAGGAGTCTAAATAACTCTATCTCAGCTTTATATTATATCCTATTCAAATTCCGTGTCTTTACAAGACTAGACTATGTGAATGTTTACAGGGTTTCACTGAAGGGGTGTCACACCGACTGTGGCAGGTAGGGGAGTCCATACGACTCTTGCAAAGGTTTAGATAAGAGAGACGTTGAAAGGTTTTATATTGTGTCACAACAATTGGTGTTAGCGGTAGACGTGTAATCTAGGGGGCTTGTATTAGAATATTGACTTTCCTGGTGTGTCATAATTTCCCGAGATTAATCTAAGACCTGTTTCGGGTACCGGAATGTTCTGTTAGACCAATGTTACGGGTTTAGGTAAGATAACTGTTTAAGGTTGTGTGTGTATGTGTGTGTGTGTGTGTGTGTGTGTGCATATGTGTCTCCGTGTTGTCAGTTCCTTATATCTTTATTAATACTTCCCATTACTACAGGTTAAAGTCTCAATTCCTTATAGAAAATGTACTCTTCCCCTTTATATGTTTAACAGGACGAGAAAGTTGTCGAATCATGTTAAAATTCCTTTAGTTATATAAAGATTGGTCTGTGTCATATATTGTTATATAAAATTTTATTATATTTCTCTTTTCACTGTAGACCTTCCTGATCCTTATAAACACATTAGCTTACCAAAGAATGAACTCATTCTAGAGAATGCATTTTTCCCCCTTTAGTAGATAAGAACCAAGGAACCTATAGGTAGATGCATTTTCTCCTTCTCTTTCATTGGGGGAAGGGGGTCGTTTTTAACACTAAAATGAAATCTTGTTTAGTCCTTTTAATCTACACGACAGAGATACTAAAGAGGTGAATGTCTGAAAAAAAAAATGACGTTACAGTATTGAACATATATATTTATACGATTCACAAAGACTACTCTGCCTTCCTGAAAGATGAAGGACTATTCTTGAAACCCCTGATCTCGTGTTTTGACACCGGTCAACCCTGACTTTTCCCTCCCGAACGAATTCTGTCAGGAACTCTGAAGATCTCATTGGGTACGGGACGTAGTCAAGGGTATATAACTCTTCTCAGACACACCGACACCAAAGACTACAGTGAAATGTCACCCTCCCCTGAGAAAGACCCTACGATAAAAATCGACTCCAGACAAAAACAAAAATTCAGTGTACAAAGGTCAAGACATTACAATGAGTCGTTTATTCAGAGGACAAAAACAAAAAAAAAAAATTATGAGTGTCCGAGGATCTATTGATCTTCTTACAATTACCTAATCCATTCCAATTTACACACAGTCAGAGTATATCACATAATAAATTAACGATAACGGTGGTATATTTTATTTACAACGAAGTTAAAATGTTCTCAACTGTTGACTGGAATCCGTGTGTCGATCATTTCACCCTGTCTCGACCCTAAGTTTGGCTCTCAGAAAGTCGAAGTTTAAGTCCGGTCCACTTTCAGGAAGAACCCCCAAGTGTAGTCGTAGAATACTTAAGGTGACTCCTTCCAATTCAAGGGCACCAAACTTTAATAATGTTTGTAGTTTATATAGTAGTATTACATTGAAGAGGAAACTAATGAGTTTACTGCTCTATACATGTGCGTACTTCAGAGTTGGGTGAGGTCATAAGAACGGACCTCTTAGGGTTCCTGTCTCCTTGGACCACCCGACGCCAGGTACCCCAGTGTCTCAGTACATACTGACTGAGAGCACACTCACTCGCGAGTATTTGGGATTTTATTGAAATATTCTCCTAGACAACATGAATACCCGAAGGAACCCCCGAGTCACTATTCCTTAGATGGGTGTTACGTCCTCCGTATTCTCTGCACCCAAACTGGGGACCCACCCCTTCTCGGGGACCTCCTCCCGTACCGTTGGGTGAGGTCATAAGAAAGGACCTCTTAGGGTTCCTCGCTCCGCGGAGCCGCCCGATACCAAGCGCCCCAGCGTGTCTCAGCATGTGCTCGTGTAACATGAAGACAAGACCAAATAAACAACGAACGCCAAATAAGTCAGAAGTCAACCTCGATAAGACCTTTTCACGGGAAAGTCCATCTGAAACATTATTTATCCGACAGTCTGAAAGAGAAATTTTAAAAAAAAGATAAGAAAATAATAAAAACCGGTTTTTACTACTTGGACCCGGGTGACGTCATCTTTGAACCCTCAGGGTTGGTGACTTGGTGTCCCTTAAGAGTGTCCGACAGTATCAAAGATTACCTTCGGATAGGAAAATCTTCAAACGGGATTTTCCTAAATAGAGTCTCTTGTCACTTCAATAACCCTATCCTTCGAAAGGGAACCGGAGGAGACAGAAGAAATCAAACTTTCAAAAGATCCGAAAAAGAGGAACAAAAGGTCCAAAGAAATACCTCCTGTTTTAAAACCTTGTTTTAGACCTGAGAGTAACACCCTCTGACTTCCAGGATAATTACATTACGGACCTTTATGAGTACAGATTTACAGACACATTTATACTCCTTTCCCGGACCAACAAAAGTCTCGACAAAGGACAGGGTGGCTCTACAATTCTTCTTCAAACCTTTAAGCACGGGCAGAAAAAGAAAAGGAGACCGACACGACCCAGAAACAATTCCGAAGGGTCCACCGAGTCACCATTTCTTAGGTGGAGGGTTGCGTCCTCTACCGGAACCTACAGACCCAACCCTTCTAGGGGACCTTCTCCTTTACCGTTGGGTGAGGTCATAAGAACGGACTCTTCAGGGTACCTGTCTCCTCGGACCGCCCGATGTCAGGTACCCCAGTGTTTCTCAGTCCGAGTCGACTCACTGACTCGTGTGTGTCCAGAAGTAATAGCGAGCGTCCGAATCGACGGGGACGTGCCGGACACCCTAAAATCAAAGGGCTGGTCCCTAGCTTGGGGTTTAAGTACAAGGGACGTAACCTTCCGTCCAAGAATTGGGGACTCGGTGGTCCTTAAGAAAAAAAAGAAATTTCTTAATTACCCCTTGATGTCTCTTGTCATACCTCCAAGGAAATTTTTTATTTTTTTCTCGATGGTATATTAGGTCGTTAGGGTGAGGAGCCGTATATAGACCTTCTCTCCTTTAGAGACTAAGTTTTTCTACGCAAGTTGGGGTTACAAGTATCGTCGTCACAAGTGTTGTCAGTTCTGTGTCTTCATTAGATTTGTAGTCAACTACTTACCTATTTCTTTTACACTATATGTGTGTATGCGCGCACACATATATATGTTACCTTATGGTGAGTCGGTATTTTTCTTCTTTTACTACTTTAAACGTCATTGTACCTATCTAGATCTTTAATAATATGATTCACTTTATTCAGTCTGTTTCTGTTTGTATACTATAGTCAATATACACCTTAGATTTTTTTACTATATTTACTTGAATAAATATTTTGTCTTTATCTGAGTGTCTGTATCTTTTGTTTAAATACCAATGGTCACCCCTATCGTCCCCTCCTATTTAATCTTCAAACCCTAATTATCCATGTGTATGATATGTATTTTATCCATTCGTTGTTCTTGGATCATGTATCGTGTCCCTTGATATCGGTTATAGAACGTTATTACCTTTTCTTGTATTATTTATGTTATATATCATATTACCTTACCTTATAAACGTGTAATATTACCTTACATATGACCTTTTCTTAGACTTTTTCTTATATATATATATATATGTGTGTGTGTGTATGTATATTTTAACTTAGTGAAACAGGATGTGGACTTTGGTTGTGTTATAACAATTAGTTGATATGAAGTTAAATTAATTTTTTTGGAAAAAAATTTTTCTGTCATTCAATTCCTCCCTCCTCTGTATACACATAGATACCGACTGAGTCCAACTACATACCGTAGTTGTGTTGTGATATTTCGTAAACAGGGGGTTAATTTAAAACAAAATTTTTTTCATTTCTTTTTTTTTTTTCTTGATTACCATTTCCGGTTTTAAAAATAACACTTCCGGGTCACAGTAGTCCGACTTAGAATCCGAGAGGGCCGACCTACAATGAATAAATAAACAGAACTTGAGATAAAATTACGATTGTCGTCGTCACTTTCTTTATCGTTCTTTCTCGCATTAGTAAATTCAGTTTACTGATTCAGCGCTAACAAAGTTACCACGTCTTTGTAGTTTTTCTTCCAGCGTTTCTGTGAAATTCCTTTTGTTTCGAATATAAGAAATGTGTAAAATCTTAATCAACGATTGTACATAAATGGAGTAATCTAAAATCCTTCTTTGTTCTTTCATCACTCACTCACCATTATCGATTCTCGTGACTTAACATTTCTCTTATCTTAAGTCCTAATTTCAGTTCAGTATTTTGTCACTTCTCTTCAAATTTTAACCCTCGGATCCCAAGATCAGGACAGAGACACAGTTGAGACATACTAGGACCCGTCCAGTGGAGGACAAAGACTTGAAGTCCCCTTTATTATGATTCATTCCGGACCGAGAGCAAATGCGAGAGATCCCTAGTCTAAAGAGTAGACGTATCAGTTCCTTCAAAACTTTCTTTGTCAGAGGTCCAATGTTGTTTCTGTCAAAAGTTCCGTCGTTTTGAGAAGTTGGAAGAGAACCAAATGTATTAGTAAAAGAGTGGGTGAAGGTGTAGTGTTTCGTCGAGTCATTTTGACCTTGAAAAGGGTGGATAAAGATATCATCATTTAAGGAAAAACAAAGTTATACGAGAAAATGAACTTTTACGTAAAAAAATTACTTTTATATATTATTTTCAACTTATTGTATGTTTATTTTTGGACAGTAAGTGTATGTTAGAGTCGTCCACTGCCATAGTAATTAAAAGAGAAGAGAAACCATTAGAAATCAATATCATAAAGACAAAAAAATTTACTTTAGACCCATTTTGGTAAACGACATAAGTATTAAATGGTAAAAAATTAATTTTTATTTTTTGTCACCTTTCTTACCCTCTTTCTGTATTAGGGAAATAGAAGAAAAAAAGACAATTTATATTCATATAAAACAGAATATATTCATTAGACGTATAAATTTTTTAAAGTTTTCGGATCTTTATAATCTTAACTCTTCGTTTTAGGAGACAATAGAGTTAGTTGGTCTCTATTAATAAAAATCACACATTGAAAGGTCTGAACAAATATACTAATGTACTCGGCTATATGTGTATATATAAATCTTATTTAGTATTCCGTGAAGGATCAGGTGTCAGAAAAGTGTGTCACTATGTAGAATTGTCGAAAAGTACATCGAGAGGGTGCTCCGTGCACCGTATTCATTGTCATGTGCGGCAATGATTGGTCGGATGACCCTTAAGGGACCACCAGGTCACCGACCCTGGGACGCGAGAGTGACGGCTCCCGGACCCGACCTAGGAACCAACTCCCTGATTCCAGGCGTTCGACGGTGGGGACGTCGAAGTGGTTCGCAAACAGTGAGCACGTGCGACATCTTTAATAAAATAGGTCGAACTGCAAACACGAAGCGGAATGCTAAGTCGAAGCTACGTCTCAGAGGTAGAAAGACCGTGAACCTCGACCGGCAGCGAGGGGAATGTCTGAAATCGTGACCGAGATAAGATTCGTCCGGGGTGGGGTAGTGCATATTTTTATAAAAGGTGACAAAAGATGACCATGAAAGAAAATGGAGTAACACCAATAGGTACGTCAATGAACAAAGAAAAAGAAAGGTCTCCTTTTGTCAAACTGTATTTGACGGGGGACCTTTCCACTAGCATAGTCACCGAGTCAACACAGGCTGAGACGCTGGAGTACCTGACGTTGTGAGGTCCGGAGGGACAGGTAGGACTTTCCATTATTCTAAATGCAAGGGTGGTCGTCACTTCTTTATATACGAAAATGTCAGAAACTGGTGTAACGTATAACGGAAAATAAAATTATAAACAGTTAAACATTTCTTTTTTTTTATAACGGGTAAATAAAACGAAGTGTAAGAGACATAAAAAGTACTTTGGTAGAAAATACTATGCACGTAAATGTTTAAAACATAAAAAAGGAGGATTTTGACCAATACAGGAACGATATAAAAAGAGGACTCGAAACGAAAATAAATTAGTTAAACGTTTTTAAATATAAAAGAATATGTAAATGTTGTGTTAAGTCTTTTTCTTACACTTTCCATACGGAAAGAAAAGTATTGCATACACCGTTTACGAAACCTAACATGAAATTTGATACACACTATCCCTGTCTTCGGAAGTGAACACGTTTGTCTCAACAACTGACCTCCATTTGTGGTATCACCCCGCCCCGGACCTCTCGTCCCGATTTCTTTTGAAAGGTTTGTCAAATACCATTTCCGGTCCTGGTTCGTTTGGCCAGAGGTCTTTGAGCCATACCTATCGGAACGTTCTCGACTCAGACCCCGAGCGGGTGTTTCCCGGGCCTCTCTCCGACGACCTCCTCTGTCCTCCGATGTTCTGCCCCTCCTCTACCGTCCCGGGATCGCCGAGTGACTCGAGCATTCCGTGGGGATCCACGAGTCCCCCTTGTGGACCTCCACCGGCATTTGTTTTTTTTTATACGTAAAGTAGAGACGAAACCGAATAGGTACACTAGATAGCGACTCCTGTCTCTTAAATCATGTATTTTTATGACACGGTATATTTACACAAAAAAAGAGGGAATTCGGTGTCGAGACCTCAGTGTCCACAAACCCGAGGTTTTCTGTGGGTGGAGAGGGGTGTCGATGGGGTCGTTGGTATGTGGTAACGCAAAGCGAATGGTTACGTCTTTTGTTTACTGAAAAGGGGAACAGATATCACAAGTTACGACCGGTTGAAGTTTCGAGACCTAAGTCTTAGGACCGCGAGGGGTGTCGGTACGGTTCAATACACACTGTAGTGGTAAAGATGTAGATGCGAAGTAATTCAGAACCGTGAATCCATGATTCTCGTACTGCAAAGGGTAGAACGACACCTCTAAAGGTACCTATAGACGTATAATAGACCCACAAGCCGTCGGTGTGGTCCTTTATTAACGAGAAATGTGAACGACGTTCATGTCTCAGAGTTCTGTACCGACAGTCTATTTCAAAGGGAGAAGCTGGAAACAGTGATAAACGAGGTGAAGACAAACAGTGCTCGGACGAGTATTGTGAAAGCAAATGACAAAGGACTAATGACGTCCTCCCACTAACCTTTGCAAGTCCGACCGTCAGTGATACACAGGCAGGTGGAAGTTCCAATGACTCAAAGCTGAGTAGAGACGAAAGTTTGTTTCAGTTTGTGGTGACGTTGGTCGTAGGTGTTTGCCTGACCTCGCGTCACCAGCACCCATTCCTGACTTGGACCTTTTGTGATGATACAGGTAATCAGTGATCTGGTTGAGAAATACTGGGGTACCTGACATCGGGTGGTCCGAGGAGACAGGTCAGGTACCCTAAGAGGTTCGTTCTTATGACCTCTCCCAACGGTAAGGAAGAGACCTCTAGAATTGTGGGTCCCTAATTTGGACTTAGAGGACGTAACGTCCGCCTAAGAAATGGTAGACTCGGATATATTATATGTGATTTGACTTGACTACCGAAGGGACCACCGAGTCTCCTATTTCGCAGATGGACATTACGTGTTCTGGTCCCAAGCTAGGGACCCAACCCTTCTAGGAGACTTCTTCCTTTACCGTTGGGTGAGATCATAAGAACGGACCTCTTAGGGTACCTGTCTCCTCGGACCGCCCGATATCATGTGCCCCAGCGTTTCTCAGCCTATGCTGACTCACTGAATTGTGTGTGTTTGACTTAACTCATTGGTTGTATGAGACGGTGAACAGTGGAAGGACTCTTTCGAGTACTAGTGACGGAACGTTCCCTTTGTACTGAAGTAGTTTAGTCCATAGTAATCTTTGACACCAGCTTTGACGGGAACATTTCCCTCGTACATGTGTGGAACGGAAACAACTGCGATAAAGTGGATGGCAAACAAAAAAAAAAAAAAGGATACCGTGACTTGACACTAGTCAGAATAGATTTCTACTTCAATTCAGTCCCCCTTCTTTCTATTCATGTCTCCCCACCCTCCCTTTTTGTCCGTCCTCACCAGACCGGCCTTTCGTGTAATTGGACGACGTACCGTCACTGTCCCACATTCGACGATCTTTGTGAGACGTTTCGAGATGAAACTGGATTTCGGCGAAGTCACTTATCGTAGTAGAAAGGAAATACGATACTCATACTATCTTGTTATAGTATCGTAAAAACAACAAATCAGTATTCAGTACAGACTGAGAAAACACTGGGGTACCTGACATCGGACGGTCCGAGGAGACGGTACCCTAAAGGGTCCGTTCTTATGACCTCACCCAACGGTAAAGGAAGAGGTCCTCTAGAAAGACTGGGTCCCTAGCTTGGGCTCCAAGTAACGAACGTAACCGTCCGCTCAAAAAAAATGGTGACTCGGTGGTCCCTTCGGGGTATAGTACCGCAGTAAACACACTATTGGGTGAGACTCCTCCAACATTCGAGACCTCCTCGATTCGGACACGTACATTTGTTTTGATCGGGAGATTCCTGAAAACGGACTAAGACCTAATTAATGCGTTGTCGTCCCATTGAACCATCCCCCGATAACCGTATTCTTTAACCCTGGGGTCTTCACTCTTCCTTCCCTCGACCAACACTTATAGACGTGACACTCCCGACTCTCTTGAGACAAAACCTGAGAGCCACATATGAGTCCTCTCGACTACGCACGATTCGAACCTGAGAGGGGCACATCCGAAAAGATTACAGTTTTCATCGTTGAGCGATAGGTGGGGAATATTGAAAGTCGACCCCTTGAAGACACATTAACTTGGTAAAGTCCGATAAAAGACAGAAAGACCTTAGAGACTCACCACAAATTAAGATATAAATTCGGACGTGTGGATGGGGTTTAAGGGGAAAAGAAAAGATCGGTGTCACAATCCAGTAGTCTTGAAACAAATGATTATCAAAGGGTTCAAGGAGAATAAGTAGTTGAGACGTCGGTGTATTAGGGAAATAATCATTGGGGACTGGTTCGAGAAATTAGGTGGAATAGAGTGAAGATACCAAACATTTACCTCACAAAAGGGATCTTGAAGAACCGTTAGTTCGGAAGTCAAACCTTACAGAAGGTGAATGGCTGTATAAGTAAAAATTGAGAACGAAACCGGAAACTTGTCTATACACAGTATTTCAGTTATTCAGGTCCGACCTATGTGTGTTGAAACGTCCCGACGAATACTTTTTGAGTCCGACTCCCTCATTAGGATAGACACTACGTTTGAAACAAATGGTCTCCCAGTCGGGAGACCTTCTTGTGAAACGTATGTTGACTTCCACTTATGTCCTCTATTGACACGGGTCGCAGGCTCCCGGTACCAAGTAACACTACCTCTACCGAACACACTCCCCAGAGACGTCCACGTCCTCCGAAACCTTACACGTCTTACCGACGACCAAAATGCGTGCAACGAAGGTCGTCCGACCCCGAAAGGTGGTTCTCGTAGGTAAGTCGGTGACACCTGTCTTGGTCTGGAGGTAGAGTCTCAAAAGGGGAGAGAAGGTCCCCCAGACGTTGAAAGACTTTTCCTTACGGTTTTCTTAAGGAGAGGAAAACCATGACTCTTCTCCCACGAGTTGACCCACCACGGAGGAAAACGTTGCTCTCCATCAGAAGAACAAGTCAGTGAGTCAGCATAGGCTGAGAAACGTTGAGGTACCTGACGTCGTGCGGTCCAAAGGAACAGGAAATGATAGAGGACCTCGAACGAGTGAGTACAGGTAACTCAGCCACTACAGTGGGTTGAGAGAATAGGAGACAGTGGGGTAAGAGAAGGTCGGAAGTTAGAAAGGGTCGTAGTCTCAGAAAAGGTTACTCAGCCGAGAAGCGTAGTCATCGGTTTCATAACCGCGAAGTCGTAGTCGGGAAGATTACTTATAAGTCCCAACTAAAGGAAATCCTAACTGACCAAACGAGAGGGACGACAGGTTCCCTGAGAGTTCTCTGAAGAGGTTGTAGTATCAAGTTTTGGTAGTTAAGAAGTCGCGAGTCGAAAGAAATACCAAGTCGAGAGTGTAGGTATGTACTGAGGACCTTTTTAGTATTGAAACTGATATGTCTGGAAACAACCGTTTCACTGCAGAGACGAAAAGTTACACGATGGATCCAAACAGTGTCGAAAAGAAGGTTCCTCATTCGTACAAAATTAAAGTACCGACGTCAGTGGTAGACGTTACCAAAACCTCGAGTTCTTTTATTTCCGACAGTGATAAACGTCACTATCCTCCTCCGAAAATTATCATAAAACCCTCCCTCGTCCTCCCTGTCGGGGGGTCGACCCCTCTGTATTTGTCTTAGAGATCATTGGCGACACCAATATCGGTCTCTCCGGACCAGGGTCGCGATTAATGTACCCAGGTCGAGTCGGACTTGCACGGGGGCCCTGGTCTCCAGACTCAAGCAGAAATGATGAATCCGGTCTACAGACGGCCGTGGGGTCTCTATTGGTCGAGTCCAGGACCCGAGACCCAGTGATTAATGCCCGAGAAAGACTGCAACAGAGACGTACCCGGTCTGGACTTTCACGACAAATGGTTGGTTGAAATAGAAGAATCTTGTCTGTCGGTGGAGAAAGATAGAACTAAATATCGGGTCATTTGTGTTCCATATCTAAGAGGCGATCTCTGACCTTAAAGGACGTCCTTCTTGGGGACACGTACAGAAATTCTCGGAGGTCCGAATCGGGACACCGACCTTGTCTCTTTTATAACTATCAAGAACTGACCGATCTCACTTTACACTAACGTCACTCGACTGTGCCAGAGAGGTTAATAACTTATTAGTAACACTAGTGAATAACTAGAGGGCCACCGAGTCACTATTCTTAGACAAACGGTCACGTCCTCTACGGATAGATACGTCGTCTGTACCCAAGTTAGGGACCAAGTCCTTCCAGGGATCTCTTCCTTTACCCTTGGGTGAAGTCATAAGAACGGATCTTTTAAGGGTACCTGTCTCCTCGGACCGTCCGATGGTAGAGACCCCAACCTTTTCTCAGTCTGTGCTGAATCGCTGATGTGTTGTCGTCGTCGTATCACTAGAGGAGGCTTCACAGAGTCGCCTGTATATTAGAGTGGTCAGTCACGCTGGTGGACCGTTCTTTCTGTATTTTAGGAGAAAGTGTGTTTCTTTCTGTCAGTGAGTCTCCTCAATCCGTTGAACGGATGTCAGTCTTCGACGCTTACCGTCTCGGTCCACCGAGTAAACACAGGTTCCGGCAACCCTTGTAGACAAGATAGCTCGGTGAAGGAGCTTCAACGATCTCTACCTGTTTCCCTCTAACCGCAGGACTGAGGAGTTCGGTTTCGGACCAGATCGTTTCGTCCGTCCCGACCCGTCCCGACCTGTCACCCCGGAGGAACGTGAGTTGCGACGACGGAGCGTACAACAGGACAAGCTCTCCTCGTAGTCGGAACCGACCGACGGGAGGGTGTGGGCCTGTCGGCGCTACCGTTGTACAGTCTCGGAACCGTGCTACGGCGTCCCCGCTCCCTGCGGGTCCAACGGGTGGACTCTCGAGATCTTTCTCAGTCTTGGTGGTTCTTAACCACAAGTCACCCTTTTTTCACCTTTCTTTCGGTTGTGCGGACAGGAGTAACTTTAAGTTTCAGTCAGGAGACTCTGTCCTTTTGTGTGTACCTTTAACGCGCTCCGGAGCCGAAACGAGGGGAGTAAGACGTAGTCGGAGTTGAAGACAGACTCCGGACGTCCTGCTAGTCCTCCAACACCAGTCAGGGGGTCTTGACCGACCCCAGGAGCGAGCCACTTTGGCACCCACCCCACCACCAGAGGAACGAGCCGAGGATCTTACCACCAACCAGACAACGAGAACGGGAAGAGACGGTCTCACGTCTCCACGGACGCACGGACAGAAGTAGGAGTTTCGGGGTCTCCTATATGAAGACGTGGTCTCTTATATGAAGCTCCGTAAATTGGATTCTTTTCGGAGGGGAAGATCCTTCTCCCCAAGAGAGGGGAATGGGACACTTCAGCGTCTCTGACCTACTCATTATCCTCGACTACTCGTGCACGTGACTAAGGAAATTTTTAAGAGTTACAATCGATGACAACGGACGAGAGTGGAGGTCGACGAATCGACGCTCTCTTCGTTTCGACACCCTGTGTGTCGTTGACTCCCTGTTCCTGTCTACCACTGGTCCGGTGAACTGAGAGGAGTGTCGGTTCGTCCACGCCATCGTCAATCATCCCATAGGAGTCTCCGTTCCGAAGTTTGACACCGAGTCGGCACTGTAACGGGACGCTGGAGTGTACCAAGGAATTCCCTTAAGGGAAACGGAGGTTTCAACCCTATTGTCATCAAGGATGAGGAACCCTTCGACATATAATTTCCGATATCTGTATTTCGCATAATAGACGAGTCATCGAGGACCGATAATGATAGTGTTCATCGTGACACTTTTAAGAATAGGACATTTCTTATGTGATCTTAAACGTGGATTGAGAATTAGGTAGGCGTAGAAGGTAGGTAGAGAAACGAAACCGAGTCGACGCCATTTCTAGAGTATTATAGAGTACGAGACATTACAATATGAATCCGTTTATGAAAGTATAGGTAATAGGGTCGTGGAGGACACGAGTTATAAAGAAATTATAAAATAAATAAAACGAATAAACAAACCGACTCGCTCCAGAAGTAATACCATCCGTCATCCTAGAAACAAACACCACCACCCCGAGATCAAGGGACCGGTCCCTAACTTGGGTCTTGGGGACGCAACCCTCGTGTCTCAGAGTCGGTGACCCGGTGGGTCCTTCAGGGTCAGTTATAAACAAAAATAAAAGTGTCGAGAGAGTCCGATGTATACCCTATTACTACCACCGTGCAAGATCTCCTCCTCTTAGACGATCCTCGAATGTCAACCCCGACACGAGATAAGCAAACGATCCCGACCGTATTGTTTCGTGGTCTTTGACCCACCGAACTTTATTGTCTTTAAATAACAGAGTGTCAAGACCTTCATTCTTCAGGTTCTAGTTTACCGGTGTCCCAACCGAAGAAGCCTTCCGATCACTCCCTTTTTGACAAGACACGGAGACGGTCATTTGGAGACCACCAAATGACCATTGTCGGTCGAAGATCTTCGTAGTGAGGTGGAGACCGGAAGTAGAAGTGCACCACAAGGGGACACACTCACAGGAAAAAAAGACAGGTTTAAAGGGGAGAAATATTCCTGTGTCAGTATAACCCAATCTTAGGAGAGATTTCTAAAGTAAAAGTGAACCAATGAAGACAGTTCTGGAATAAAGGTTTATTCCGGTGTGAGACTCCGTGGCCCCTATCCCGAGGTCACAATACAACGACAACGAATCAGTGAGTCCACACAGACTGAGAAAACACTGGGGTACCTGACATCGGGAGGTCCGAGGAGACACCCTAAGAGGTCCGTCCTTATGACCTCACCCCACGGTAAAGGAAGAGGTCCCGTAGAAGGGCTGGGTCCCTAGTTTGGGCCCAGAGGACCTAACCGTCCACCTAAGAAATGGTGACTTGGTGGACCCTTCGGACATATAAAGGACTTCCCCTGTGTTAAGTTGGGTATCGTCATTGGTCGGTACTTTGGTCATTGGTCGGTACTTTGGTCATTGGTCGACACTTTGGCATTGACCTCTCCTCACTCGGTCCCCATCTCCGTCCTCTCCCGACCACCCGCACGGACCCCTTCGTACGTAGTGACCAAAACATCGGCGTGACCCGACCTTTCTTACTTCTTCCCTCTATCCTTTGGTCTGGGTTTAGTACTTCCCAGGACTAAGAGGGACCCTCGTCCTTTCAAAAGTCAGACCCTCTTTCGTCCAGTGTCTTGTAGTACCTCGTCGAAACCCCCTCGACCGACCGGCCGGTTTTCTCCCCCGGTCACTCTTCCGAGGAGAGAAGACACCCGGTGTTGAGTGCCCCCTGTCGCAAGTCCATAAATAAATAAAAGCCACCAAGACCCAGAAGCAACGACGTGTCCTCCCGAGGAGAAGGAGGACCACGTGTCCGTAGAGTGACGCCACCGTAGAGAACAACGACTCGTGCCCGAAATCCCGCGATCCCGAAGTGATCGACGCCAGACACACCGAAATCTCACGCCCGAGTCATCGACAGCACGAGCCCGAATCAACGGGGTCTACACCCTATAAGGACCTGGTCCCTAGCGTGGACCAGACGACGTGACCGTCCACCTAAGAATAGGTGACGGTTACCTATAAGATCGGTGGTCCCTTCAGGGTCACAAGTCTAAAACCTTCTAGTGATAGAGGACAGGTGAACCAGTAAGGACGAGGTCCAACTTACACGGGTCCCGGAAGTCAGTGTGTCTCGTGACAGACAGGGGACAGGTCAAGAGTTCACGGCGAGACCAAGGTGTGGCCCCCATAGTGTCGACTCACTGCGGGTTTCCTCAGCCCTGAGTCTTCCGACTCTCCCGTCCGCCCGGTGCAGACCTCGCACGTGGCCCCCCGGTCGGGCAGTGGACCCGACGTCCCGGTGCAAGTCCACAGTCCTCGTCCTGAAGACGTAGGTCTTACCCGTTACCGTGGCCGTTTCGATCCCTTAAGGTCTCCGACTAGTACACAGGTAGTAGGTCCTGTCTTTCTTTCTACCTCCGAGTTGACGGTTCCGACGTCTTTTTTTCTCCCTCGGTGGAGAATCCTTAGTCTGTCTTTGAGTCGAACCTTGGAATCGTGCTTCTCGAAAAGAGAAAAACCGACCCCCTATAAGCAAGGGGGTCGTCCCTGACTTGATCCCGGGCACCGTCACTTTCGCAGATCGGGATTGGTGACCTGACGGTCCCTTAAGGAGTGTTACTCAGAAGTCTCGGTTTGGACCACGGGGTCACTGCTTCCTTCCTTCCTTCCTTTTCCCTTCCTTCCTCTCTCCCTCCCTCCTCTCCTAGGAAGTTCCCGTACTGTCGGACTTAAGGGCGGAGAGACATTCTTGACTTGGTTTGTGACGTCAGACCGAAAGGCAAGTCGAGTCAGTGAGTCAGCGCAGGTTGAGACGCTAGAGTACCTGACGTTGTGCGGTCCGAAGGGACAGGTAGGAAATTGGTCTTCCTTTTGTTTGAGACACGACAGGTAGATAACGAAAAAGCGATTTAGATCTTATTTCAGATCAAGACACCTCGACGTTTCTCTTGAAGACCTCCCGCGTCCCTTGTTTACACTGAAGCTTTACATCGGACCACTGCGACTCGTGACATCGGTCTCGACTCTCGGCTGCTAGGGTCCACCAGTCCCGCACCCTGTTCTCGGGAGGGTGGACGGGGAGTAGTAAAAACTAGCCGGGTGATTCTGATGGAGTCTTGTTATTTCGTAGAACCTCGACTAGGTTCGATGAATTGAGGTTTAACGATTCCACGGTTGTCCGTGCTCCGAATATTTAGTCAGAAAATAATAGACCAACCGAATCGGTCAGAGGTTTTCCTCGTCATTTCAAAATACTACGTGAAGTGGTCCGACTAGAAGTCTCGGTCCGAAACAGGACCTACTTTAGAAAGGGGACGGCGGTGGCTCCAGTCTGAGCTAGTGGGTCGGAACGTAACGACGACGGTCAGCCACCCGACTCCAATCTGCCAGCCTAGACTTATCTCAAGCGTAAACTATGTCACTTTAGAGTAGAATTACATGTGAATCGGAAAAACACTCTCCATATTGATGTTTCTCAAAGACCAACGAGTCAGACAATAACAACGAAAAAAAAATTTGACAAATTTTTTTTGTCCCATCCGTTAAACTTTTATAGTAACAGAGTAAGGAGGCTTTTGTAAAATAAAATACAACCTCATATCAACTAAATGTTTTAACGTTATCAAAGTCCACATGTTATTTCACTAAGTCAAGATGTACATGTATATCGGTTAAAAAGTCTATGAAAAGGAAATATCCAATAATGTCTTATGACTCATCTCGAGGGACACAATAGGTCATCCAACTTTTGTAACGGTCAATAAAGATAAGTCAAATAGAAGTGAAATAAACGAAAAGGTATCTTTACGGTAAATTTACGTCGGTTTAACAAAATTTTCATTTATCTTTAAAAAATCCCACAGATGATTATTCGGGATCTTTTATTAATTATTAAACCGACATTATTCTTAAGTTTTCTTTATGAATTGCAAGAAAGATCCTCATTTATCCTGACGCCAACTCGTCATAAAGTCAGTGCCATTGTTAGTAAAGGGGTCAATTTTAAACCAATCACTTTCTTACTAAAAATTGAACACGATACCGTAAAGTTGGTGAGTCTTCACAGGTGTCCTTAGATCTCACCTACCACCTTTTACTGTTCTTCACTAAGATTCTTTTTCTTTTTTTTGTGTTTAATCACTGGGTAGGGAGTCACTCTCTCGTCCAGGTGTTTGGTAGTGCTATACAAGTAGCTTTCAGGTTCAGTCTTAAGGAAAGAATCGAATTTTTACATGGTAATTTTGTATAGTCTTAAATGGACGGGGGTTTGTTTAAGATCTTAGTAAAACAGTGACCGAGTTAGGTGCTTGGTATTTTTGTGGTTACGAGAGTACTCTAAAACGAAGTTGTATATAAAATTTCTAAGAGCTCACATTTTGAGTTAAAGTTTTCTTTCATCTGATTTTGGGAATACGGGTCTGGTCTCACCAGTAGAAGTCCCAACAGGAGTCCCAAGTGAGTTACCATAGTGACGACTCTTTCAAGACCTTTGAAAAGTCTTGGGTTCCATATAAGAGATTTACAGGAGTCCCCACAGTTTAGAAAAAAGAAACAAACCTCGAAACGAAAGGTCTTTGTTCAATTTCAAATAAGAAACTCATGACACCCACCAGTTGGACTCATTGTGATCAAAATTTGGAGTCAAATCTGAACATCCTACCTAGAGGAACACACCGAACATTTAGTTAAGAGTTTCGTTGGGGTCTTCTCAAAGACTGCACAGAATTAGTTTCATTTCTAGTGTCCGTCCTTCATGTCGAAGGGTTTCACCGACAAAATTTCACTGTAATTAGACCGATCTTCAGTGTCCCGTACATTTTCACTTTAGTCACGCTTAAATATCGGTACCAACTTTGTGTGTGTTACGACTTCCACTTGACGAAATCCCTTTGTATTTCTTTTGAAATTTTACAAAACGAAAACTTAGTGTACGAATCTTTTAGTATACTGACAGAAGGGGTGGTGTGTGTGTTCTCACTCTCTCCTCTCAATGAAGTACCGGAGGTTACGGTGATAAAACGTCTCCCTGAGGACCTCTCACCCCTTGTCCTTCTTAATGTGTCCGGAATCCCACTGTCCCCTCGGACGATTGGGTCAAATACCGCGACCTTGTTACGGGGACGAAGAGACAGTAAATACGGATGGTACATGTACACGATTATTCGGGATTTTAAGGTCGTTAACACTCAAATTGTAGTACCATCAAAGGTGGGGTTTATGGGGACACTGCCGAACGAAAATATACGACGAACCCAAAAGTGTCCTGAAAGAACGTACTTGGGGGACTCTCCGTTCTTTGTATCCATCGGGGGACGGAAATGAAAAATTTATTAAAAATAAACAAACAAATAAAAACCGACACGACCCAGAAGCGACGACGTGCCCGAAAAGAGGTCACCGTCGCTCACTCCGGTGAGACCTTAACGCCGCGCGCCCGAAGAGTGACACCGTCCGAAGAGCGACACGACCCAGGAGAACAACGGCTCGTGTCCGAGATCCCTCCGGACGTCCTCGACTCCGAGTGCCAGAGTCACCGACGTCAAGGGCCCGAGATCTCGTACTGAGTTATCAACACCAAGTGCCCGAATCAACGAGGTATCGTGCACGCCAGAAGGGCCGGGTCCCTAGTTTGGGTTCAGAATAAGCAACCGTCCACCTAAGAAATGGTGACTCGGTGGTCCCTTCGGGGACGGAGAAAATGTCGACCTTTATGACTTCGTGTCTCCCACGTCACGAACCGTGTCTCAATGAACCGGCAGCTGTACCTAAAGTCTGAGGTTCAGATTGGTCAACGGTAACGGAAGAGACTTCAGTTCATACTCTAGATAAATTTTGTGTTAAAAATTTCTAGAAATAAAATTTTTATAAATTTTTTATAATAAGAATATATTAAATTTTCCAATACCTCCTCCCATACCGTTGGGTGAGGTCAAAGGAACGGACCTCTTAGGGTACCTGTCCCCTCGGACCTTCCGATGTCAGGTACCCCAGCGTTTCTCAACCTGTACTGGCGTCGTTGAGCTCGTACGTTCGTATCTAAAATATTTTACTACCGAGAGGAGGGACACCACATGTTCTGTAGGGATGGAATGTGAGAACCATAGAGAGTACGAGGGTGGGGACAAAACCGGACGAAGAAAAGACGACACAAGTGGTCAATATAAAAGATATAAGGTATATACACTATATTCATAAACAGAAAGAGACGGCCTGTAAAGACAAATCGTATTACGGAAAGTTCAGGTAGATACGACAATGTTTACCGTTGTAAAGTAAGAAAAAATAGTGGCTCATTCTAAAGTGACCCCGAAGGGTCCACAACCATTACCAATTCTTAGACGGACGGTTACATCCTCTGGACCCAAGTCAGGGACCCAGTCCTTCTAGAGGACCTCCTCCTTTACCGTTGGGGGGGACGGGGGGGGTCATAAGAACGGATTTCTTAGGACACCTGTCTCCTCGGACCGCCCGATATGTCAGGTACCCCAACGTTTCTCAGCCTGTGCTGACTCGTGTGCTTCGTCATAGGGTTATAGGTGTATGTGGTGCAGAAGAAAAGGGGTAAGTAGACGACCACCTGTGGATCTAACGAAGATATAGAACCGTTGACATTTGTTACGACGACACTCACGACCCCACGTACATAGAAAACGATAGTCACACAAACCACAAAACCTATCCACGGGTCCTCACCTTAACGACCCAGTATACAATCGAGATGAAAAGTAAAAACAAAAGAAAAAAGAAAAACTCTTGGAGGTATGACGAAAGATGCCACCGACGTTGTTAGATAAATTTTTTTAATTATTACAAAATCCGTTTGGTTTTTATATTTATAACCGTGCTACCTATAGACATTGTATGGTAGGGCGAAGTGCCAATTTGACGAATTCGATCTTGACTTCGGAGGGAAGTGGAGAAGGTTTGGAGTAGGGAGACGGAGGGACCGCACCGGTGAAACGACCGGCTCCACCTGTAAACTCCACATGAAAGATGACCTTCTGTCAAACGAACCCGGAACCATCTTACCTAGAATCTCACAGGACACGGAAAAGACTGTGAAACGGGGCCTGAGGGAACAGAGGACCACTGGATCAACCCAGACCTCCATCCACGTCTCACTCGACTCCGAACTCCACTTGGATTGGTCGCGACCCTCCACTCCAGGAGCCGGAGTCTCGACTAGTCCATTCCCTCGTCTTTTTTCTTCCTTCTTCCCGTAAGCCGGAGGGGTTCGTGAACACTTCAGCCGATAGAACGGTATAGCCATTTGTCCCTGCAGGGCCGGGAGGTCTACACTGAGAGACTCGGGTCTCCCGGGGTTTTCCTTCTTATTACGGTGCTACAGCGACGACGATGAGGGATACCCGTCCCCGTACCCCTTGACACCCTCCGACCGGGGTCTATCGACACAATCAGCGAGTCAGGACAGACTGAGCAACACTGGTCGACCTGACGTCGGACGGTCCGAGGAGGCAGGTACCTTAAGAGGTCCGTTCTTGTGACCGCACGCAACGGTAAGGGAAGGGGTCCCCTAGAAGGGTTGACTTCCTGACTGACTTGGGTCCAGAGGACGTAACGTCCGTCAAGGAAATGGCAAACTCGGTGGTCCCTTCGGGTCTAGTGACTTTACGTGTACTTTCTTTACTCAAGTCACTCGGGTTGTGAACGGTATGTATCTCGTGATTTAAGGAACTCTGTGGACCAAAAGGAATTAATTGTTATTAGAAATTACAAGTCCAATAGACGGAGGAAACAACGTTCGGTTCACAATCAACGAGTCAGTACAGACTGAGAAATACTTGGGTACCTGACATCGGGTGGTCCGAAGAGATAGGTTCCTTAAGAGGTCCGTTCTTATAACCTCACACAACGGTCCTGGAGGAAGTCCTCTAGAAGGGCTGGGTCCATAGTTAGGACCCAGAGGGGGTGACGTCCGTCTCAGAAAGGACAGACTCGGTGGTCCCTTCGGGGAAACAGTGTGTGAAGACATATTGGACTGAAGAAGGGGGCGGAGGGTCTCGTCAAGAGAGTCCTGATGGACTCTGCGACGAAGGGCCCAAGTTTCAGGATTTTTAAGGGTGAGTCCCATACTGATAAAAAAGTCTGTTGTTTGACTGGACCCTAGAGGGAGGCGGTCGGGGCAGTGTGTCAAAGCAAAGAACAGGTCATCGAAACCCTACCTCAGTCCCTCCACCTCAGACCCCCACGAAAGACCGAAGAAAAAGAAGGACCAAGGGAACGGAGTCCCAAGGGGGAGGACGACCCATTGCACAAGATAGAGCCCAGGTCGTACCGCCTGGGCTCCTAGAGACGCCGGGTCGGGAAGGCCAGACGTCGCCTTCGCCTGGGGAGGGTCCTCGGACGCCCGAGACCGAACGACAAAAGACGGAGGAGAGCTGGACTGGACGGGTCGGAGGAAGGGGGACTAGAAAGTTCGACTATTAAGACATTTGGTTCGACGTCACTTCTTTTTCCTAATCCTCTGAGGTGCATTCCCGACAAACTTTCCTGAAGGGACCACCGAGTCTGCCATTTCGCAGACGGATGTTACTCCCTCTGGGCCCAAGTTAGGGACCCAGCCCTTCTACAGGACCTCTTCCTTTACCGTTGGGTGAGGTCATAAGAACGGACCTTTTAAGGTACCTGTCTCTTCGGACCACCCGATGTCAGGAACCCCAGCGTCTCTCATCTTGCGCTGACTGACTCGTTGAAGTGAAAGTGAAAGGAATGGAACACCCCTTATTAAATTGACTCCCTTAAAAGGTCCAGTCCTCTTATCGAGGTCCCATCTTCCCACACCACCGTCTCTAGAAACACACATTTGTCACGGAGTCCGAGATCCAGTTACTCTCCCTTACACCGAACCGGAAGTGGGAGGACTTTCCGGAGTTTAAACCCCGGAACTACAGCAGAAGTTTCTTGGTAGGGATTCTATTGGAGTGTCATCGTTTCGTGCAAGGAGTACGTCGAAGTTTGGACTCGGACAGGCGTGTGGTGTGTCGGATACACCCATGGTGACTGGGTGGTAAAAATATCTAAGACATTAATGACGAACTAAGTCTTTAAGACAAAAGTTCATTAATAGAATATTATAACATAAAAACAAAATTTTCGTAAGTAAATAATTTACACGGATGGAAATTTTATGAAGTACAAAACCCTTAATAAAAGGGTTTGAAAATTTAACCTTTAATATTAAAGATCTTCCCATCTTTCTGTTACGTTACTTGCATAGGTAGTAGTTTAAGTGGTTAACAATTAGAAAACCATTAAAAGAAATAGAGACAGGCATAAAGGCATATGTACACATATATATGTGTGCACATATCTTTTTATGTATGTATATGAGTTTATAATAAAAAGGACAATTTAGTATTTAATTCAACGAAGTAGAGATTCATGAAGTCATATATAGAAGTCTATTATTCCCGAAAAAGTATTATTATTGTTACGATAGCTATAATAATGTTGTTTAATGGTGTAGTATCGTTTCTATGTATGACAGTCGTTTTCCCCACAATGGAGGGAACTTCCATCTCATAGATGACTTTAATAAACTTTAAGAAGACAAATCTAAAGAGAAAGAGACGATAAATAACTACACCACAATTTAATTAAGTCGTCCTCGGGTAATTTGGATCCACCGAGGGTTTCGGATACAGTCGTTTGCTTTTGGATTCGGACAGTTACGAACTGTTAATACTTTAACTATTCCTACTGGTTAGTAGTTGTCGGTTGGTCCAAAATTCAATATCGGTTAGTCATAAAAGGAAAGAGACAAAGATGGAAAAGAGATCTTTTCCGGAGGATTGGTGAAGGTCAAACCACCACGGGAGAAGTTTAGTTAAAATCAAGGTATTTGGATTTTCAAAATTATACAGAGTCCACTAGTAAATTGTCAAGAATTAGTAAATAAATAACATAGGTATACCTCAGTACCTATAAGTAAATTATGAAACCCAATATTAGGTCATGACGAAACAAAAGAAACAACGATGGTAACCAGTGGCCCTGGAGAAAGTCTACGAAGAACACTGAAAACTATGTGAGGGTAGGAATCCTAAAAAAATCCGTCTAAAAATGTTAAAACAAAACCTGAGGAAGAGTGACCACCGAGTCTCCAATTTCGTAGACGGAGGTTACGCCCTCTGGGCCCAAACTAGGGACCCAGCCCTTCTAGGGGAACCTCTTCCTTTACCGTTAGGTGAGGTCATAAGAACGGACCTCTTAGGGTACCTGCCTCTTCGGATCCTCCAATGTCAGGTACCCCAGTGTTTCTCAGCCTGTGCTGACTTACTGAAGTGGAATGGAATGAAAGACTGTGTTATTCTACGAGAACCAAGTAGACCACATAAAAGACGGACTCAGGATCTCGGTCGGTAAAGAGGTTCCTCGGAACAAGGGAATTTGACCTCTTACTTTAATCTTTGGTTCTAAACCCTCGATTCATACGAACGACGATCGCCCCACAGTAGGGAAGATCCGGGAGATTCGACTGTCTCGTTCCTTTGTGTACACACACGTGATTGGACCCCCGAAGATTTCTTAGACGGACGTTCCTTCCTCGGTGTCTTCTACTCCCAAGTTAGGGACCCAGCCCTCCAAGGGGACCTCCTCTCGTTCCGTTGGGTGAGGTCATAAGAACGGTCCTCTTAAGGTACCTGTCTCCTCGGACCACCCGACGTAAGGTACCCCAGTGTTTCTCGACCTGTGCTGACTCGGTGGAATCGTGTGTGTATGCGTGTGACTAGACACGGATATGTGTATACATATCTGTAAAGATAAAGATTGGCAGACACAGATGTAATGTGACTTGTATTCAATTACAACTACAGGGGTTGAGATTAGGTAATGGTGTGCCTAGTAGGGCCGGAGGAGGGGAACAGATAGACATTGGAGAGTAAGGTCGTCACTCTTTAGATTGAGGGCGACGAAAGGTAGATGAATGAGTTAACAAGTAACTCAAAATTTTTTTGTAAACTTTACACTCATAGGGAATGACGGTAACAAAACAAGTCAACTAGTCAGCACAGAGACTGAGGCGTCGAGGTACCTGACGTCGTGCGGTCGGAGGGGACAAGAAGTGACAGAGGACCTCGGACGAGTTTGAGTTCAGGTACTCAGCCACTACGGTAGGTTGGTAGAGTAGGAGACAGCGGGGGAAGAGGAGGACGGAAGTCAGAAAGGGTCGTAGTCCCAGAAAAAGTCACTCAGTCGAGAAACGTAGTCCACCAGATTCATAACCTCGAACTCGAAGTAGTAGTCAGGAAGATTACTTATAAGTCGTAACTAAAGGAAATCCTACCTGGGGGGTAATGACGGTAATAAGGAAGACTACAAGATTTACAGAGTTTAGTCGGTCACCTTTGGAAAAGACACAGGAGAGAGTATCGGGGAAACTAGAAACTCGTAGAGTAACGAAAACCGTGATCTTCTATAAGGTCTGAGTGGACACGAAACAGAGGTCGTACTTAGTCAGTATAAAAGTTCCTAGAGATTACGGAGTGTTGTCTCTTCAGTGATATAAATCTTTTATTCTGGCCCCACGGATCAAACGTTCACCGACGGTTCAAAAAAAAATAATGAAAAGTCGGGAAAGTCACTTACCTCGAGTAGTATAGATATTTTATCGGAGTCAGAAGACTCCTTGTATCCTTAATTCCTGGGTCGGTGACCAAATTTTCGGGGTTCAGATGTAAGCGAATAGGATTGTAAAAGAAAATATGACTTAAAGACAAAGAATCCATCTTTTAGACCTCCTTGATTCTAAAATCAGATTTAAACTACATTCCCAATATACAATCTACATTATATGAATTAGAAGTCAAGTGAAGTCAAGTCAGGGAGTCAGTACAGACTGAGAAACGCTGGGTACCTGACGTCGTACGGTCCGGAGGGACAGGTAGCGGTTGAGGACGTCAAATGAGTTTGAGTATAGGTAGCTCAGCCACTACGGTAGGTTGGTAGAGTAGAAGACAGTAGGGGAAGAGGAGGACGGGGGTTAGGGAGGGTCGTAGTCTCAGAATTGGTTACTCAGTTGAGAAGTGTACTCCACCGGTTCCATGATCTTAAAGTCGAAATTGTAGTCAGGAAGGTTACTTATAAGTCCTGGCTAGAGGAAATCCTACCTGACCAACCTAAAGAAACGTCAGGTTCCCTGAGAGTTCTCAGAAGAGGTTGTGGCGTCAAGTTTTCGTAGTTAAGAAGCCACGAGTCGAAAGAGACATCAGATTGAGAATGTAGGTATGTACTGAGGACCTTTTTGGTGTCGGAACTGATCTGCCTGGAAACAACCGTTTCATTACAGAGACAAAAAATTATACGATAGACTCAACCAGTATCGAAAAGAAAGTTCCTCGTTTGCAGAAAATTAAAGTACCGACGTCAATGGTAGACGTCACTAAAACTTCGGGGGGTTTTATTTCAGAGGGTACCGTCTTTCGTTTCTTGATTTCTCGGAGAACTACTTTCACTTTCTCCTCTCACTTTTTCGACCGAATTTTGAGTTGTGAGTCTTTTGATTCTAGTACCGTACCCAGGGTAGTGAGTACCGCTTATCGACCTCGGACCCAATCCGAACAGATTACTGACACAGAGGGTAGGGAGAGACCTTCCAGGGTCAATTAAAAAGACGACGTAGAGACGGGAGATCACCGGGTTGTCTCAGTCACCCGGTTCTCCTCTTCTACACAGAAGACCCTTTGTGGAAGACCTTATCTAGCCACGGGTGAAGTCCCACGTTTAGGTCTCGACGTTTTTTCTATAGATCGGAAGTTCAGTAGAGCATCCTTATTAATCTTCTAATAAATTTTTCTGTGTTTTAATCTACCCTGGGGGTGAGTTTGTAATATCCTTCGAAACGAACAAACAAAAATTAAGAAGGAATAACCGTTTTAAATAATATAACGGGTTCGGGTCCTTTCCGTCTACTTTTTACTTGTTCGTTCGTGACAAGACCTTCACCTTCCCCATATTGGAAAGTATTTTTACGAGACCCCAGAAGGGACCACCGAGTCACCATTTCTTGAGTCGGACGGTCACGCCCTTTGTGTCCAAACTAGGGACCTGGCCCTTCTAGGGCACGCGGCGCCTTGTTGGTTCGGGCTCCCGGTGTCGATACCTCGGACGTAAGACCCCGGGTCCTTGATAACGTCTTTGGTCTGGAACTTTTCGGTTCGGGGTGTGAACCTCTCAACCTCCTGAGTCCAAATAATGCGGCCGCCCGGGCCTCCTCAGTTGTGAGGTTCGAGACTCGGATCTTGTTTCACCGATGTCCCAAAAATATGTACCTGTCCGTACTAATTCGCCCAAACTCCCAAACGTCCCCGACCCGCTAACGTTTCTCGTCCTGTTCCCGCTCGTTCTATTCGAGGTCAAGGAGCATAACACTCAGGGGTGAAAGACTCTGGATACACTGGGTCTGAAACTTTCCTCGTTCGACCCAATGTCTCCGTCTTCCTCGTCCTCCAATACGTTTTAAGATTGAAAAGGAGAAGTCTTGGTGTTTCTGCCTCGGGTGCACGGGTCGATGACTCCGACCTCGCGGGGTCTCGGACACGAGACGACTCCTCTCCGGTGTCGTCCTCTTCGGACGTGTGTCGCAGTAGGGGCACGAGCCGTCGACCTCTACTTTCTCGGGCGTGTCGTTTGTCCCTCTGGGCCGTGTCGGTCTTTACTTACTTACTTTTATCCTTTCTTCTCTTCTACGAAACCGTTATCCAAAGTTGTACGTCGTACAATTAGAACAAACTGGATCCTTAGGGTAGTGACCCTCAAATACTTCCTAGTTGAGTGTGTTTTCGGTTTTCTACATATATCCTCTCATAAGTATCTAATTTTCCTTTTGAACTTTTACTAGGGAAAAGGTTTTATTTGTCGACTAATATGTATACCAAGCTTGTATCCCGTACATACTTAGAATATCTAGGTATGAACTGTCTTATAATATCTAGACATAAACTGTTAGGTATTTAACAGTTCACTTTTGTCTTCTAACATTCCGTTATTTATGACAAATTGAGGTAAGTAATTTTTTATAAACATACACATAATATCTCCTTCTACGGACGTTCTCACTTACGATCTTGTAAGTGTCACGGATAGAGATTTGTAAACTTAACGGTCAATGAAAATAGTAGAAACGAAAAACAAGAGCAAAAAACCGGGGCAACCTCCTAGAGTAAAGGGTTTGGTCCCTACCTTGGAACCGGTGTCAACACTGTCGGGTCTTGGGATTGGTACTCCGGTGGTCTCTTGAGAGAAGAAACATAAAAAAAGCTTATCTATTTACTTGTTCATAGGAAAAATATTTTTTTTCATTACGATATAAATTTTAACTCGTCTTATTTATTTTAACCAATGAATTTGACATTTATTTTCTTGTATAAAAAGAATTAGTTTTCGCTACGACTTTATAATGGGTAGTTATTTTTCTTTACTTGTTTTGGAACTCAGAGTCTTTGTAGTACGGCACACTTTATTCGAACAGGTAAATACACTGTAATATTTCCTTCTTTGTTTAGATATACCTATCATTTGTCTAGTTCCCAGTGGACCCCGGGACCCAGACCCTAATTGAAGTTTCTCTGTGTACTTTTTACAAAACCTCACTGACTTTGTAAGATATAGAATTAACTGCCCACCGATTGTCCGCTTATATAAAAATTTTAGTACCTGAGTACGTGACATCTACCTAGGTGACTTGTGCGACTTCTTTTCGACGAGTGTGTATGCACCTTCAAACACTCAATGCCTCTGTGACTGTAACTGGACCTCAGGGATTTGAGTTCTACCCGCACAACCCGTTCCGTCCGGGACCCGTGTGAACACTTTAGTCCTCCTAAACGTGAAGATGGAGGGACCTTTGGTTAAGTCAGAAGTGGAGTAAGGTAGGTACTGGAATCTGTTATGATCAAAAGTGGAAGGGATTTTTTTTTTTTTTTCGGGACCTCGAAAGTACGTCTCTTTACACCTGTACTAATATTGGTCGGATTGCCAAATATGAGGGACTCTCACGAAGATAGTCCTAGTGTTAGATTTAGACTCCGACCTCTTTCCTTCGGGGCACTCACTGCCACCTCGCCTCGTGGACACAGCGCTCCCAGAGACCTTCTGGGACGTCCCATGGGGAGATACCCCTGGCACACGGACCGAATTTCAGGTGATGGAACAGGAAGCTAGAAGTCTCGACGTCACAGACACAATCAGTGAGTCGGCACAGGCTGAGAAACACTGGGGTACCTGACGTGAGGTCGGAGGAGACAGGTGCCTTAAGAGGTCCGGTCTTATGACCTCACCCACCGGTAAGGGACGAGGTCCTCTAGAAGGGTTGGGTCCCTAGTTTGGGTCCAGAGGGGGAAACGTCCGCCTACGAAATGGTGGACTCGGCGGTCCCTTCGGGAATCTCGACGTTCCCCAGAATGTTTAGGACACATAAATAAGTACCCAAACATTCGGGTCAATGACTTTCGGAAGACCCGAGGGGACCCGGTGCACGATTTCTGTCTTCTCTTGCGTTGCCTACGGTGGGTGTCCCTCGACTGTCAGCGCATCCTCTAAGGTTCTACCCTTCAACAGCCCTCAGACGTGTTCCCTGGTGACTGGGCCTTCGGTACCCGCCGTCCTAGTGACCTACCAAGAGCGGTGACACGGCGCGTGTCGTGGTCGCGGACACCCCGTCCGTGTTCCTCCTGCCTATCTCAGTCGGCCTCTGAGATGTCGGCTCCTGACCTTTATCTTTTGTATTCGCCAAAAGGATAACAAACTTTCGAGTTACTACGCTTTCTGAAACAAGTCTCCATACGGTCTGGTTACCTACCGACAGCACCCTCCAGGACAAAAGTCTGTCAACAGACACGTTACTCTAAGTAAAGTACTGGGGAGAATAGGGGAACAAAACCTGGGTTCAATCTAAAAATTTTCTTTCTTATTTACAAGTAAAGTGTTCATGAAGTATTACTTGAGTGTAAACATTGTAGACTTTACAATAAAGGTCTTTCTTTAACCCTCTGTCTTGTCTTATCTCCATTTTTCCGTAAAAATTTTTAGAGAAAAATATTTTCTCTCGTTCTACTGAAGTGAGATTAACTGACCCAAACCCAGACAATTTAATATTCATGATTTAAAAGAAAAAAATTTTTTAGTCCAAATTTTAAATGTGAGTTATCGAATGTAAGTTATTTCAAACGGGAAAAATACACAAGTCAAGTAAACGAGTCAACACAGGCTGAGAGACGCTGGGGCACTTGACGTCGTGCGGTCCGAAGAGACAGGTAGTGGTTGAGGGCCTCAAATGAGTTTGAGTACAGGTAACTTAGCCACTACGGTAGGTTGGTAGAGTAGGAGACAACAGGAAAAAAGAGGACGGAAGTTAGAAAGGGTCGTAGTCCCAGAAAAGTCTACTCAGTCAAGAAGCGTAGTCCACCGGTTTCACAACCTCAAAGTCGAAGTCGTAGTCTGGAAGGTTACTTGTAAGTCCTGACTAGAGGAAATCCTACCTGACCAACCTAGAGGAACGTCAGGTTCCCTGAGAGTTATCAGAAGAGGTTGTGGTGTCAGGTTTTCGTAGTTAAGAAGTCGGAAGTCGAAAGAAATATGAGGTTGAGAGTGTAGGTATGTACTGGTGACCTTTTTGGTATCGGAACTGATCTGCCTGGAAACAACCGTTTCATTGTGTAGAGACGAAAAAGTATACGACAGATCCAACCAGTATTGAAAAGAAGGTTCCTCGTTCGCAGAGAATTAAAGTACCGACGTCAGTGATAGACGTCACTAAAACCTCGGGGGTTTTTATTTCAGTGACAAAGGGGTAGATAAAGGGTACTTCACTACCCTGGCCTACGGTACTAGAATCAAAAGACTTACAATTCGAAATTCCGTTGAAAAAGTGAGAGGAGAAAGTGAAAGTAGTTCTTCGAGAAATCAAGAAACGAAAGACGGTATTCCCACCACGGTAGACGTATAGACTCCAATATCTATAAAGAGGGCCGTTAGAACTAAGGTCGAACATGTCAAGACACCTAAGACTGTTTACTTATGTCAGTATCTCTGTGGTGGTCTTAGTTCTACCGTTTATAAAGGTGATGGGGGGTTTTCAAAGGATTACGGGGAAACTTCAGTGTTCTATGTTGTAAAACCTCCACTTGGTTTTAAGGTGAGCTTCGCAGAGTCAACCCTTCGGTCTATAAGAAAAGCGGATCCTCCTCCGACAAACGTCTTTAGTCGACACGTGGTTCCTCGATCGACCAAAAATGGCGAACAAAAACAACAACAAAGAAGGACAATAGAGACGACAAGAGGGGTTCATCAGACAACCGTATTCACTAAAATCGACCCTCCTGACCCAAAAAACGAAACGTTTAAATGAAATCTAAATTTACTCTTAATCTAACTTAATGTTACCCTGCTTTTTCGTGAGTGAATTGAGTCTCGGATTTAAGATTTTGTTGTTTTGTAACAACTGATTCTTCCTTTTTTCTTTACCCACCCATGGATCACCATCTGTCTCCCGAACACTGACACGAGTCATCGTAGCCTGAGAAAGTCTCCGGTGCCTGACATCGGGTGGTCCGAGGAGAGGGGTATTCTTTAAAGTCCCTTCTTATGATCTCGCTCAACGATAAAAGATGGGGTCCACTAGAAGGGTTGGGTCCCTCACTGGGGAGTAGAGGACCCAGAGGACGTAACCATCCGTCTCAGAAATAGCGATTTGGTGGTCCCTTCGCGTCCGGTCGACGATCTTAAATGAATTAAGACCACACTCCTCCGTCCACCCCACTGACAACGGTCCAACTCCCTCCCCCTCCCCGTCTAGTGGGAGAACCCACGGGCGACGGGAAGGTCCTTAAGAGTGGTAATGCCGGTGTCTTTAAGAGGTCCTTGTTTTAGTATGACCTCGTTTGTTTACGACGACGACGACGACGACGACGACGATTCAGCGAAGTCAGCACAGACTGAGACACGCTGGGGTATCTGCCGTCGGGTGGTCCGAGGGGGCAGGGACCCTAAGAGGTCCGTTCTTGTGACCTCACCCAACGGTAAAGGAAGAGGCTACGCACTTTCACTTTTCACTTTCACTTCAGCGAGTCAGCACAGGATGGGAGTCGCCGGGGTACCTGACGTCGAGTGGTCCGAGGAGGCAGGTACTCTAAAAGGTCCGTTCTCATGACCTCACCCCACGGTAACGGAAGAGGCTTTGTTTGCGTCCTATATTTACATGAAAGTGTTTATGACAGTGGACCTCAATGTAGCGGTGGATGTCTGTGCATTCACTCCTACGTTTAAGAGGACCTTAAAAGTAGAGAAATTTCTAGTAAATAAAGACTTATGACGGTTGTCCCAGGAACCATCGTGATTTGTGTTAAGAGAAACCGAAAACACTTTTCCGATGAAACTAAAAGTAGACCCCTACACACTTCCAGACTCCACACAACTCTATCGATCGATTTCGTAACAAAAAAGTGTGGGACAACAGAGAGCTCCGACTGCGTGTACCTACGGAAACCGTCCCCCTTCCGGACGGACAGATTTACTGGATCCAGAGACTAACTTTAAGTCGTTCTACGGATCTTCATCAAGTAGGACTCACTAGTCCCCTTTAGTTCTACTTCTTCTTTGTCACAATGGACCGAGAACGTCCCCGCAAACGTTTTACGAAAACATAGTCTCACTGAACTATCATTCGGAGTCTTGTGGGTGGACTTTTACTAAATGAATCACACGAACAATTCAGTGAAGTCAACACAGGCTGAGACACACTGGGTACCTGACGTCGGACGGTCCGAGGAGACAGGAACCCTAGGAAATCCGTTCTTCTGACCTCACCCAACGGTACGGGAGGAGGTCCCGTAGAGGGGCTGGGTCCCTACCTTGGGTCCAGAGAATTCGGAGGATGCAACCGTCCGCCCAAAGAAATGGTCATCGCGGTGGACCACCTGCAACAATAGACTGCCCCATTCTTGGGGCACCCAGGGACTCAGGTTCTACCCAATTGACCGTCGAGACACTACAGAAGGTCCTGGCTCCGAGAATTCACGTCTGAGGGAATGTTCGGGTGAAAGGGAGAGTCTAGGAACAGTGGCACAGACTCACGAGGCTCCTTTCATCTCTTCCTCGGCCAACAACGACACTTCCATTCCGAGTTGGGCCCAACCGCTCCCCAGTAGAGTACATACTTCCGTTTGTCAGGTCTGTGGTCCCACTACTTTGCAGTTTGACCGGTGGTTCTGTTCTTTACCTTACAGACCAGACGCCTCACTCGAAATACACTGCAAGTGAGTGGTGTACGGTGCGTGACAAGCTGTAAATAATGGATATATTGGATCGAAAACAAATCAATAAAAAATTACTAAAAAAAAGGCAAAATAAGTACACCGGTGTGATACGTCCTAGAATCAAGGAACTGGTCCCTAGCTTGGACACGGGGAACGTCACCTTCGTACGTGGAATTGGTGACCCGGTGGCCCCTTCAGGGAAGATGATAGATCGAAAAATTGTCGTATGACCTCACCCAAGACAATAGTGGGCACAATATGTGTTCGAGTATGTCGGATACAGACGAAGTGTCAGACGTAAAAATTATTCTTACGAAACCCCCACTTCCAGTACCTAATTCTCCGCCCGTGTGACCACACCGGTCAATGGGAGAAGAGGTTTCGTTCCGAGACAGATGGCGTCTTAATTTGGGAGTCCTCTTTGGTCTGGTGACAAACGGATCGACCACGTGTGATGAATTGTATAGGTTAATTAAGAGTCAGGAAAAGACTAAGATTTACGTTCACACACACACACACACACACACACACACACACACAACCCTCATTAACTAACCCCTCCCAATGGATCTGTCACATAATTTTTCGTCTCTGTAGTGAAACGACTGTTTCCAGACATCTCAGTTTCGATACCAAAAAGGTCATCAGTACACACCTACACTCTCAATCTGAGATTTCGTTCGACTCGCGACTTCTTGACTACGAAAGTTTAAAACCAAGACCTCTTCTGAGAACTTTCAGGGAACCTGTCGTTCCTCTAGTTTGGTCAGTTAGGTTTCCTTTAGTTGGGACTTATAAATAACCCTCCTGACTACGACTTCGACTTCGAGGTCATGAAACCGGTGGACTCTGTTTCTCGACTGAGTAACCTCCTCTGGGACTACGACCCTTTCTGACCTCCGCCCTCCTCTTCCCCTGCCGTCTCCTACTCCATCGACCTATCGTACCCGAGCTACCTGAACGCAAACTCGTTTGGGACCCTCTGTCACTTCCTGTCCCTTCGCGCCGTACGACACCAGGTACTCCAACGTCTCAGCTTGTACTGACTCACTGACTTGTTATTTTTTTTCGGATAAATATTATTTTCTTAACATGAGTAAAAAGATAAGAATTTCTACATAGCAACTGAACCTTTTGTCCTGTGTCTCGGGGGTTTGTCGAGTTCGATTGAAAATGAGAGGAAAAATACTTTATTTTACCAACGAAATACCTGACCAAGGGCAACAGAAATAAAATAAAAAAGAGATCTCGTAATAAATAAGGGTCAGAATTTCTTCGTAGTTGGTTTTATACGAAGGTTTTTTACCCTTGACGTAAAGACACTCATCGTAATGAGTAAAAAGAAAGATAAAGGGACGATGAGTGAAACGGAAACGGTCAGACAGACAAAGAAACCAGAGTCTTGTTTACGGAACCGTCTTAAACAAACGGGTCCAAAAGTTAAGGGACGATCTTTAGTCAAAAACACATAAATCTAACAACGATACACATCACATGCCTTTTCTACTGATCTGTCACGAAGTTTCAATGGACACACACGGTCCCTGGTTTTACTCATAAAATTTCACTAAAACCCCCTCGTGAACATAAGACTTCGTCCACCTCTCAGTAATTACTTGACTTCCCTCCGCCTAGTCCACCGCATTCCTACTTCTGGGAGTCGAGTCGCCGAGGGCGGCCACAGCTCTGGGTTTGCAGTCGGAGTCCACCCCTCCTGACGAATCCTTTCTAAACGAGAGCCCCTAAAAAATGTCCGCCGTGATCGACTGCTATACAACGAGACCCCTTAGAGACGTCAAGGTCTCCGCTCCGGTAACAATCGACCTCCGGTCCTCTACCGCGACACTCGGGTTGTCTTTCTTGGTGGAGACGCGGCTATTGGCACGAGATCGCAATCAGCGAGTCAGCACAAGCTGAGACGCTGAGGTACCTGATATCGGAGGGTCCGAGGAGACAGGCACCCTAAGAGGTCCGTTCTTGTGACCTCACCCAACGGTACGGGAGGAAATCCCCTAGCAGGGTTGGGTTCCTGACTTGGACCCAGAGGACGTGACATCCTCTTAGACGAAATGGTAGACTCGACGGTCCCTTCGGGCCTACTATTTTCCCGGTGTGTTTACGTGCCGGGTCCCCAAAAAGGCTGACCGAAGGAGCACCGGAGGCACCGAAGGAGTGTGGGGTTTCCTTACAGACACGGTCTCACACATTCTTAGGAACGGAAGGAGTTGGAGACCCCCGAGCCGGGGGTCTGTGTGCACCATATTTTGGCGGACCCCTTCCGACTTGGCCGGACACTCCAAGGTCAAAACGACTTTTCCCTTAGACGTCCCCAACCCTCCTCCTCCACTGAATCCTTCCGAAAGACCTTGTGACTGACAGTGTTCTCTATCCGACCGTATTTACTACTTCAGCCCACACCCTCTTGTTCTCTTTTTGTCTACTTAGGCTCCGTTTGTCGTTTGTCCAATCACCGCCGCTTTTAGGACCTCCTCGAGGTCCCTCGGAGATTTGAAGAAGGGAGCACGGCACTTGCGCAAAATAGGGTGAAACAGGGCTCTTTCAGGCTAGCGAAACTCCCACCCTAGCAAGGTACCTTTTAAGAGGGGGCCTGTTTTAGTCGGAGGTAGAAAACTAGTACGCCAGAGGTAGTGCCAAAGAAAGAGTGGACATTGGCCACAATCCTGCGGGACACGCGGGCACGAAAGGACTCCAGCGAGTATCCCTCGTGTCAATGTCTCTCCCGCAGGCGAGAGCTAGCCGAGGTGGGTGCAGAGTATGGACCACTCAATGCACACCTCCGACAAATGAGTGGTCTCTAACGGGGAGAAAGGGTCCGGACAAAAGTCACAGTAGGACTAAAGGTGGAAGTGGGAGGGTGGGACCGGTTAGTCGGCACGAGTAGTTCTTAGTGAACTAATCTTTGTATGTCGGTGTCCCCTTTTGTGTAAGTTTTTGTGTGACTGAATTGACTCTCCAACTTCCTGTGAAAATCGTACGGAAACGGACTCCCATTGTCTTCCAACTAATTTTTATCTCGCCCGACCTGGGTCCTAGTCTAGATGATCTAGTCTTAAAGGTCTCAGTCCCGGACATTAGACGTGAAATTCAGGGGGTTCACTAAGAATAGTAGTTCTTCGTCTGAGTCTCTGTCTCTTGTTTGATAAGATCATCAATGGTCACCCTTGTCCCCTCCCCCTCCCCGGTCACCCCCTCCCCTAATTCTCCATGTTTGACAATAATTATACATATTTTAATCGATGTCGTATCTAACATGTCGTGTCCCTTATATAAGTTATAAAATATTATTACTTTACCAACAAATCAGGGATTCGGCACAGACTGAGAAACGTTAAGGTATTTGACACCGTGTGGTCTGAAGGGCCAGGAAGTGACAGATACCCTCAAACGAGTTTAAGTCCAGGTGACTCAGCCACTCCGGTAGGTTGGTAAAGTAGGAGACAACGGGGAAGAGGAGGACGGGAGTTAGAAAGGGTCTTAGTCCCAGAAAGTAAATCAACCAGTCATTGATTTACCTCACAAGTCAAGTCAAGTCAGCAAGTCAGTACAGGCTGAGAAACGCTGGGGTACTTAGCGTCGTACGGTCCGGAGGGACAGGTAGTGGTTGAGGACCTCAAGTGAGTCTAAGTGCAGGTAGCACAGTCACTACGGTAGGTCGGTAGAGTAGGAGCCAGCAGGGGAAGAGGAGGACGGGGGTTAGGGAGGGTCGTAGTCTGAGAAAAGGTTACTCAGTCGAGAAGCGTACTCCACCGGTTTCATAACCTCAAAGTCGAAGTTGTAGTCAGGAACGTTACCTGTGGGTCCCGACTAGAGGAAAACCTACCTGACCAACGTAGAGGAACGACAGGTTCCCTGAGAGTTCTCAAAAGAGGTTGTGGTGTCAAGTTTTCGTAGCTAAGAAGTCGTGAGTTGAAAGAAGTGTCAGGTTGAGAGTGTTGGTATGACCTGATGATGACCTTTTTGGTATCGAAACTGATCTGCCTGGAAACAACCGGTTCATTACAGAGACGAAAAGTTATACGATAGATCTAACCAGTAGTCTCTTCCGTTACCGTGGGGTGAGGTCATGAGAACGGACCTTTTAGGGTACTTACCTCCTCGGACCACCCGACATCAGGTGCCCCAGCGATTCTCAGCCTGTGCTGAAGTGAAAGTGAAAGTGAAAATTGAAAGTATGTAACCTCTTCCTTTACCGTTGGGTGAGGTCACAAGAACGGATCTCTTAGGGTCCCTACCACCTCGGACCACCCGACGGTAGATACCCCGGCGTGTCTCAGCCTGCGTTGACTTCTCTGAATCGTCGTCGTCGTCCAACCAGTATTGAAACGAAGGTTCCTCATTTGCCGAAAATTAAAGTACCGTCGTTAGTGGTAGACGTCACTAAAACCTCGGCGTTTTATTTCAGTCTGTGAGAAAGGTAACAAAGGAGTAGATAAAGGGTACTTCGCTACCCTGATCTACGGTAGTAGAATCAAAAGACTTACAACTCGAAATTCGGTTGAAAAAGTGAGAGGAGAAAGTGAAAGTAGTTCTCCGAAAAATCGAGGAGAAGTGAAAGACGGTATTCCCACCACAGTAGACGTATAGACTCCAATAACTATAAAGAGGGTCGTTAGAACTAAGGTCGAACACGAAGAAGGTCGGGTCGTAGAGAGTACTACATGAGACGTATATTCAATTTATTCGTCCCACTGTTATATGTCGGAACTGCATGAGGAAAAGGATAAACCTTGGTCAGACAACAAGGTACAGGTTAAGATTGACAACGAAGGACTGGACATATATCCAAGAGTTCCCCGTCCAGTCCACCAGACCATAAGGGTAGAGAACTTCTTAAAAGGTGTCAAATAACACTAGGTGTGTCAGTTTCCGAAACCGTATCAGTTATTTCGACTTTATCTACAAAAAGACCTTGAGACAACGAAAAAACTACTAGGTCACCTACAACCGTTAAACTAGAGATCAAGGAGATGAAAAAGATTTTGGTCAAACTTGTAGACCTTCAAGTGCCAAGTACATAACGACTTCGGACCGAACCTCTTAAAACTCGTAATGAAATGATCGCAGACTCTACTCACGTTAACACGCCATCAAACTCGTAACGGAAAGAAACCCTTACCTTACTTTTGACTGGAAAAGGTCAGGACACCGGTGACGACTCAAAAGGTTTAAACGACCGTATAACTCACGTCGTGAAAGTGTCGTAGTAGAAAGTCCAAAACTTTATCGTTTACCTCACATTGCAAATCGTTGACACTTAGTGATACGGTATTGGGACATTGTATATCATATGTAGTTCACATCATTATCATCATATCATTCATCATCACAATCAACGGGTCAGCACAGACTGAGAAACGTTGGGGTACCTGATATCGGACAGTCCGAGGAGACAGGTACCTTAAGAGGTCCGTTCTTATGACCTCACCCATCGGTAAGGGAATGAGGTCCCCTTAGAAGGACTGGGTCCCTAGTTTGGACCCAAAGGACGTAACGTCCGTCTAAGAAATGGTAGACTCGGTGATTCCTTCGGGGGCATGAAGTTAATAATAATAATAAAAAATTTCGTCGTCGTATCCTTTGTCCTGGGTTCTTTGACAGAATCAAGTTCTCAATAATTGACGGTCGTTTCCCGATCTCTGTCTATAGACTCCGAAACACCTGGTGTTTTAGAAGTAATGTCGATGGGACAGTATGACTCTTCCATCGGTCATACATTTACTTTCCCGTACCGACACAAAGGTATTTTGAAATGTTTTTGTCCGACTCCCGACCGATTTCAGACGACAGGCGACCTGGTAAACTGTCCATCCTGTGACTCCTGGTCTCCCCACTCCTCTGAACGACTTCGACGTCAATTAGTCACCGTCGGTCCGGTTCCGCTACCCGGAATCTTGTTCCAAGGGAACTACCGAGACGACGACTGGGCCCAGGGACCTGAGAAACTAGTTATCCTCAACCATTCTCCGGTCTTCTCTTTAAGTTTGTTCCGAAACGACCCCGAGCACGATCTCGTGTCCCCTCACTTTCGGTCTTCGTCGTCTGTGACGAACGAGAGATTCCCCCAGCCCGCCCAAGGAATTTCCCCACTCGCACCTCCGTCTATCCCCGAGACCGTCTTCCCACCGGCTCCACCCGACGGGCGGGGAACCCCTGCGACGCACGTCCCTACTCCGAACCCCGGGACGAAGGAGAGACTCGTGGAGTCGTCACCCTCAATGAAACCCCAGAAACACACAGAGCGCTCCCACGTACGATTCAGTGAAGTCAACACGTACCGGGAGGTGCTGGGGTACCTGACATCGGGCGGTCCGAGGAGACAAGTATCTTAAGAGGTCCGTTCTTGTGACCTCACCCGACGGTACGGAAGGAGGCTCCCTAGAAGGGCTTAATCCTTAACTTGGGCACAGAGAATTCAGATGACGTGACAGTCCGCCCAAGAGATGGTGACCGCGGAGGCCTCTTCAAAAAAACAAACAAAAGAAAAAGAAGAAGAATAATAATAAAAATTAAAATCTTAGAAATTAAGAATGTACACAAGGGTTTGTACTTGGGGGGAGGGTGGAGGGAGGGGTATTGTAGAGAGACCCAGTAGGGGTACGTGGTCGGGGTTCGTACGACATAGGACGCAGTCTGTATCTGACCGCTAAGCTAAGAATGTACTCTCATATCGTAGAATAACAAATATTAACGGGACTGACGGGTTCAGACGTCGACAAAAGCCAGGGAATAGTAAGGAAACGAAAGACGAGGAACTCTTCTGGAGACGGGTGACTTCATTTCCCAGGGTCCAGGGCCAGAAAGAGTCGGGGTGGGACACAGAGGGAGGGTTCATCTTCCACCTAGGTGACACCAACTGAGTGATGAAGTCCTACTTGAAGACGGTACAGTGGACACCGTCTCTGTCAGCACTACTCCCTTGCAAACGTAAGAGATGTCTTTCTTCTAGAACCGTAGGGGAAAGAGACCACCCACCCAAATTTTTTTGTGTTTCTTTTCCTTTATCTTTTTATTTCATAGCTCACCAATTTAATTTGCTTTGAATCCTTAAAAGACATAGTTGATTTTACAAGTTTCGAGGTCAACCGGTTGATCTATTTATTTACAAGAAAATTTGAGTGACACTGGTTCGGAACTGAGCGGAACTCCCCCGTAGGCCAAGACCCGTACGGGTCTGGGAGGCTCGGTGGAAGGGCCTTCTCCACCGGAGGACCCCCGGCGAAGGACGAAGGCGGAGAGCGCCGCCGCGCCGGGTAGGCCAGCGGTAAAAGAAACCTGGACACTTCTCGGCAGTACTTTAGCGGTGGATCTACAAGTCAAGGACCGTCTCACCGGCTAAGAGAGTCTGACAGGAGTCTTTTGATCAGGACATTAGGACTTTAGTACAGATACCCGACCCTCGGAAGAAAGAGACTCAGCAGGTGTGCGCCTGGCGCACCTAAGACTCGTCCAAGTAGGCGACCACTCAAGACTCGAGATTTCCTTCTCGAAAATCTGCTCCTCTAGCACAAAAGGAGACGAACGTCCGGTCCGACGCGTCAACGAAGGACCCCGTCGGGACTACCCCCCTCGGTGCCGGACTCAAATGGCGCCCCTTTGGCCCTCGGCCCCCGGACAAGTGAGGAACCTCGTCCCAGCAGTGAGAGAGAGCTGGTAGTCTTCGAGGACAGGAAGTCAGCCACGTCCCTCGCGTGCGCGTGCGCACACACACAGACATACACACACACACACAGACACACCACCCAACAACAACAACAAAACCATGTTTCTTTTTTAAACGGAACTTATGACTTTGTCCGTAAAAACCTTGAAAACATCTTAATTAACAACACGACCTTAAATCCTTTAAAAATCTTTACCTTTTGTTGCATCGTTAGTGACGAAAGTTTTTTGTCTCTCGTAAACCGTAAGTCTACTGCGACCAGGAGACGGGAAAGGTTGAAAGAGTATAAGTCCCATGAAAGTAATTCGGACCAACCACGAAAAAAAAAAAGAAAAGTGGGTTGATAATAAACCTTTTTTAAATTTGGATGACTTTTGAACTTGTGTTTAAGTCGTACCCAAGCGTTTCTCAGCCTGTGCTGACTCGCTGACTTGACTTGACTTGACTTGACTTGTAAACGAAAGAACGAGGTGTGGGGGGTGCGGTGGGGGACTGTGTGTGTGTAATCGAGAAGACACAAGTCAACACAGACTGAGAAACGCTGGGGTACCTGACATCGGGCGGTCCGAGGAGACAGGTACCCTAAGAGGTCCGTTCGTGTGACCTCACCCAACGGTAAAGAAAGAGGTCCCCTAGAAGGACTGGGTCCCTAGTTTAGGTGCGGAGGACACAGAGGACGTGACTGTCCACCTAAGAAACGGTGTGAAAAAATAAAGTCGACATTGTAAACTTTTACTCAACGACCGTAGTATTGTGAGATGGGGGTTTGATAAGTCGGACACGAAGACCGCTCATTGCGTCGGAGGATGTATTTGTAATGTACTTACAACAAGGATTCTTTTGATTGTAATCAAGAAATCGTAATAGATTATATGTTAGGTATAATTCTAAAGGGGGTAACAGGGGCTTACAGAGCGGTGTCGCCAAGATAAAAGACTAGGTCCTAAGTCGGATCCGAGTACCGACATGACGACAGAAGTAGGAGGCCTCAGAGAAGATTAGTTCTTGTCCGGAGAGTAAAGAAAGAAAAAAAAAAAAAAAAGTACTACAACTGTAAAACTTCGTAGGTCCGGTTGGCCAAAACCTCTTACAGGAGATAAGATTTTGACTGACTAACAAAAGAATACTAATTTAGACTCGATTTATTAGAACGGTTCCTACGTGTAACCACTATAAAGTACGAAGGAGGAATAGGGTAGCCCCCGGATAGTGTGACTGTAAATCAAACCAGTGAAAGGAGTCCACTATAAATGGTTTAGCAAAGTTCCGTTCTTACATAAAAGGGAAACACTTCTCACTCGTCATATACTCACCAGGAAACGCAGATACACCTAGTGTTCAAGAGGTTATTAGAATGTGTACAAAAATGACAGGTAACTACTAGAGACGGACTTAGTTATGTCCCTTCGACGTTTTAGTACTAAAAGGAGATTAAAATAAAGACAAAGGTCAATAGTCGACCATAACAGGACATTTCTTATCATTCGACATTCGACACGATTCTGTTCCGGAAGAAGTCAAAATAAGTACCTAACATGTGGTCCGTTGACGTTGATATCATTTGAGAAGTATCTATAAACTTAAGGTATTTACTTACTTACAACGGGTAAAAACAAAAGAAACAAAAGTGAAGAACAATTCGTCAAAACTAGTCAAAATGTCTCTCTTCACAACTCCCTTATGAACTTTTTCACCTACTTTTGGTTTAGAGAACATGTTCGTTCAACATAAAATCAGACCCTTCTGTTCGACAACTAAATCAAATATGACTTTTTGTTTGACTATATACTCGTGTCAAATTTTCACTTTATCAGTCTAGTGATTTTGACTTTTGGTGGTATGGGGAACGGATTGAGAAAAGTTATAACTAAAAGGTCAGAAATCTATTCTAGTAAAAATGGATAAAATCGTTAAGGAATCATAAAGAGGAGTCTCAAATTACTTAAATAAATAAGAATATAATGATTAAGTATAAATTATAAAAAACCTATAACAGATCACTGAAGGAATAAATCTTCTAATTATAAATAAAGAGAATTTGACAAAGGAGTCATAAAGAAAAGAAATGTGGAGATAAGAGTGGTGATATTCGTACACTATTCAAAACCAATTTAGTTGCAAATATACGTGTCCACTCAGTACATTATATGAAAACATGTCGAAAAATAAAAGGAACCTCTACTAGTGACGGAAAAAAAAAAGTAAGCGAATCAAAAGAAACATAGTAATTAGATAGAGGTTTGAGAGGCGGTCGTCTTATGTAGAGGAAAGACATGAAAGTTCACGTAGAGTCAAAGAAAGACAAAAACAAAACTTCTGTCGGGAAGACCTCGGGAAGTGACTCGAGGACGTCGACTCTGACGAGAGTACTGGCCGACATTTCGACAATAGGGTCCTAGAGGGAAAGGGCTATAAGAAGGAGAAGGAGAAACCAAGCAGGGTGAAGGACCTAAGGTACAGTAGAAAGAACTAGCGGAGTGAGTAAGACTACTTTAAGTATGAGGGTGTCGAAGGACTCTTTATTCACCCTCCATTTCTTCTACCCTGGAACGTATATACTTTTCCAGAAATCAGATCGAAGGATGAACTAACTGTACACTTGTCCTATATTTTAAGAATCAACCTTTAGTAAGAGAAAGTATTAAAGTTCCCTTAAAGAAGTAAAAGACAATCGAATAACTCAACAAGACACTTTGGACAGAAAGACACTCTACACACACACACACACACAAAAGGGGAGAGACTTACCAGAGTCCTAGAGTAAAAACATGAGTCACAAGACCTTAAAGTGTCACTAGAGAGGAACCATAAAAATTTATTTAAGTGACCGGCCCAGGGAGTCCTCTAAACAACTTAGACATTTGAGTGTAGGAAGTCAAGACCCCTTAAGGGAACTTAATCAAGAGACAGAAAAGGAGCAGATGTAAATAATGAAAAGAGAGAAAGACCTACAGAATACTAATTCTACAACCTGGAAGGTCTGGCTAGATTTGAAAAGAAGAAAAGAGCGGATAAAAGATGAGGAAATCGAAGTGTAAGGAAAAAAAGACCATGTAAGAGAGTCGGAGAGAGGGTTTTGAAGATAACTTAGAAACCCAAAACGATGTTATCGAAATTATACAAAAGAAGACTAAAGTTTTCAAGAAAAAGACAACGAAGGATAAGAATTAGTACTTACGTTGTGGAAGACAAAACAAAAACAAGTGAAGTTACTAAAAAATTTTTATTGCACAACGAACGAGAACGACGGGACCCAGAAGTGACGACACAAGCCCGGCGAGAGAGCAACGTTCCACCCCGAAGAGTGACGGCGCCGCGGAAACGACGCCTCGTGTCCAAGCTTCGTGGGTCCGAATCATCAACGTCGAGTTCCCGAGTCATCGACACCCGACACCTGAGTCAACGGGGCACCACACACCCTAGAAAGACCTGGTCCCTAGTTTGGACGCAGGGGACGTGACCGTCGACCTAAGGATAGGTGACGTGGTGGTCCCTTCAGGATTACTGAAAATTTCTTTAAACAGAGAAAGGAAGCAACAGAGAGAAGGAGATTCCCATGAAATAGACGAACCAAACAGGGGACAAGAAGGTACAAAGCACGAAAGGAATGGATAGGTGGCTGGGAGTGGACAAGAAAGTATTAATCATTCCGAGAGTCTCCTATTGACGTTTGAGACACACCACCCTCTCTCAAAAGTTGATGTCAATTATAAAAAATTGAGATGTTTACTATCTGAGGACCGTATAGACAACCTGTGACCTCAACAACCATTACCTCTCTCCCTTTGTCTATTATTATAGGAAAATAAGGGGATGACTCGAACTTTGGTTGACTCCACACGTTTGCCCCTTGTCTTACTCTCGAAATAACGACTATTACACTAGTCTCTTCACCGAAAGCTGTGTAGGGGATCACTCTTGTCAAGTGTGGGGAAGATTGATTGTGTCCTTTAGGTCCAGAGGAGACTTGTCCGTCTCGTACGGACATGTAAAGTGGTGTGTCACCTCTCATTTAGAATGGCATGAACGAGTCTTCTTACAGACTTTCTAGACATACGACTACGAGACGAACAAAGGTAAGTCAGGAAGACCCCGAGTTTTTGAATAAAACCACTTAATTAGGGACGAAATTAGAGGAACCTTATAATGCACTTCGACACGAAGACATCAAATTCTGTCCTACGTCAGGGGTTGGGGGTGGGGTTCCGATTTTAAAATCGAAGGGTGGGAAAGGTCCTGTCTTCGCAGTTAGAGGTATAAAATAAAGTTAGGTGTTCCAGTAGGGAACACGGGTACGGAGTCACAAGAATCGATTTCATGCTTCTGTAATCTCAAAACCTCAAGTTATTTGGAGGGATGGGTTTAAACCTCGGTTTATTGTTTATTCTGTATCCTCTGTTTTTGTTTTTTACTTCTAATTTTACAGTTATAAAATGACTAATTCAACTAACTTCTTACACCTAGACTCCGGGGAACCGAATTGACCGTAGTAAGGGGCCCGTTTAATTAGTTTAAATAAGTTCGACCGTGACTTTGTCTTCCCGCCGGTGTCCGAGGTGTATCACTGGTCGTCTGCTCACACGGGAGACACACTCGTCACTCTAGACGGTCCTTGGGGACGACGGGTTTCGTCCCGACTCGTGTGGGTCGGGGAAGAGAATCGGAGTCGTCAATCGAGTCGGTAGAGGGTAAACCTCCTCTTGAGTTCTCTCGTCTCTCTTCGGTCTTTACCAACAAGTCAGAGATTCAGGATAGACTGAGAAACGTCGGTATATCTACCTCGTGTGGTCCAAGGAGACAGGAACTGGTAGAGGACCTCAAACGAGTTTAAGTACGGTAACTCAGGCACTACGGTAGGTTGGTAGAGTAGGAGACACCAGGGGAAAAGGAGGACGGAAGTTAGAAAGGGTCGTAGTCCCAGAAAAGGTCACTCAGTCAAGAAGTGTAGTCCACCGATTTCATAACCTTAAATTCGAAGTCGTTACTTACAAGTCCCAACTAATGGAAATCCTAACTGACCAACCTAGAAGAACGTCAGGTTCCCTGAGAGTTCTCAGAAGAGGTCGTGGTGTCAAACTTTCGTAGTCAAGAAACCACAAGTCGTAAGAAATACCAGGTCAACAGTGTAGGCATGTACTAACGACCTTTTTACTATCGAAACTAATATACCCGGAAACAGTCGTTTCACCACAAAGACGAAAAATTATGTGACACATCCAAACAGTATTTTTTGAGTTGTAAGTTTTTTGATTCTAGTACCGTAGTCCAGGTAGTGAAGTACCGTTTATCTACCCCTTTGTCACCTTTGTCACTGTCTCAAATAAAAGAACCAGAGGTTTTAGTGACGTCTACCACTGACGTCGGTACTTTAATTTTCTGTGAACGAGGAATCTTCTTTTCGATACTGGTTGGATCTGACATATAATTTTTCGTCTCTGTAATGAAACGGTTGTTTCCAGGTAGATCAGTTTCATACCAAAAAGATCATCAGTATACACCTACACTCTCAACCTGGTATTTCTTTCGACTCACGACTTCTTAACTACGAAAACTTGACACCACAACCTCTTCTGAGAACTCTCAGGGAACCTGACGTTCCTCTAGGTTGGTCAGTTAGAATTTCCTCTAGTTAGGACTTATAAGTAACCTTCCTGACTACGACTTCGACTTCGAAGTTATGAAACCGGTGGACTACTGACTGAGTAACCTTTTCTGGGACTAAGACCCTTTCTAATTTCCGTTCTCCTCTTCTCCTGCTGTCTCCTACTCTACCAACTTACCGTAGTGATTGAGTTACCTGTACTCAAACTCATTCGAGACCCTTAACCACTTGTGTCTTCGGACCGCACGACGTCAGGTACCTCAACGTTTCTCAACCTGCACTGACTCACTGACTAGACTTGACTCCAAACAGTATTGAAAGGATGGTTTCTCGTTCACAGAAAATTAAATTACCGATGTCAGTGGTAAGTATCACTAAAATCTCGGGTTCTTTTATTTTAGCCAGTGCAAAGGTGAAGAAAGGATAGATAAACGGTCCTTTACTCCCTAACCTCCGGTAATAGAATTAAAAAAAATTACAACTCAAAGTTCGGTTGAAAAAGTGAGAGGAGAAAGTGGACGTAGTTCTCCGAGAAATCAAGAAGAAATGAAAGACCGTAAGCATACCATAGTGGACGGATAGACTCCAACAACTATAAAGAGGACCTTTAGAACTAAGGTAGAACACCAAGTAGGTCGGACCGTAAAACGTACTACAGGGTAAGTCCATACTGGATTTAGTTTAGGGAATACTAATATGTCACCTTCACTCTTTATCTAAATTCCCGGATCTAGACTATCTATCTCATGGACTACTTGATACCTTACTCCAAGTACTGTAACATGTCCTCTGTCCCTAGTTCTGGTAGGGGTACCTTTTGTTTACGTTTTTGCGTTTTACCGAAAGACCCCTCCGGAATGTTTATCGACACTTTTCTTCTCTTCGCTTTTCGTTTCCTCTTTTCCTTTCTATATTCGTAGACTTACGTCTCAAGGTTTCTTATCGTTCTTCTCTATTCTTTCGGAAGAAGTCGTTAGTTGCGTTTCTTTATCTCCTTTTGTTACCTTACCCTCTGATCTCTAGAGAAGTTCTTTTAATCTCTATGGTTCCCTTGTAAAGTACATTTCTACCCGAGCTATTTCCTGTCTTTACCATACCTGGAGTGTCTTCGTCTTCTATAATTCTTCTCTACCGTTCTTATGTGCCTTTTAACATGTTTTTTCTAGAAGTACTGGCTCTATTAGTACTACTACACTAGTGATTAGATCTCGGTCTGTAGAACCTTTCACTTCAGTTCACCCGGAATCTTTCGTAGTGATGCTTGTTTCGATTGCCTCCACTACCTTAAGGTCAACTCGATAAAGTTTAGGACTTTCTTCTACGACACTTTCACGACGTGAGTTATACGGTCGTTTAAACCTTTTGAGTCGTCACCGGTGTCCTGACCTTTTCCAGTCAAAAGTAAGGTTAGAGTTTCTTTCCGTTACGGTTTCTTGCGAGTTTGATGGTGTGTTAACGTGAGTAGAGTGTGCGATCATTTCATTACGAGTTTTAAGAGGTTCGGTCCGAAGTCGTTATGCACTTGGCACTTGAGGGACCACAAGTTCGACCCAAAGCTTTTCCGTCTCCTTGGTCTCTAGTTTAACGGTTGTAGGTGACCTAGTAGTTTTTTCGTTCTCTCAAGGTCTTTTTGTAGATAAAGTCGAAATAACTGATACGGTTTCGGAAACTGACACACCTAGTGTTATTTGACACCTTTTAAGAAGTTCTTTACCCTTATGGTCTGGTGGACTGGACGGAGAACTCTTTGGACATACGTCCAGTCCTTCGTTGTCAATCTTGACCTGTACCTTGTTGTCTGACCAAGGTTTATCCTTTTCCTTATGCAGTTCCGATATATAACAGTGGGACGAATAAATTGAAGATACGTCTCATGTAGTACTCTTTGCGACCTGACCTTCTTTGTGTTCGACCTTAGTTCTAACGGTCCTCTTTATAGTCATTGGAGTCTATACGTCTACTGTGGTGGGAATACCGTCTTTCACTTCTCCTCGACTTTTCGGAGAACTACTTTCCTTTCTCCTCTCGCTTTTTCAACCGAATTTCGAGTTGTAAGTCTTTTGTTTCTAGTACCGTAGGCCAGGGTAGTGAAGTACCCTTTATCTACCCCTTTGTCACCTTTGTCACAGTCTGAAAGAAAAAGACCCGAGGTTTTAGTGACGTCTACCACTGACGTCGGTACTTTAATTTTCTACGAATGAGGAACCTTCCTTTCAATACTGGTTGGATCTGTCATATAAGTTTTCGTCTCTGTAATGAAACGGCTGATTCCAGGCAGATCAGTTCCGATACCAAAAAGGTCATCAGTACATACCTACACTCTCAACCTGACACTTCTTTCGACTCGTGGCTTCTTAACTACGAAAACTTGACACCACAACCTCTTCTGAACTCTCAGGGAACCTGACGTTCCTCTAGGTTGGTCAGGTAAGACTTCCTCTAGTTGGGACCCTAAAGAAACCTTCCTTACTAAGATTTCGACTTCGAGGTCATGAAACCGGTGGAGTCCGTTTCTCAACTGAGTAACCTTTTCTGACACTACGACCTTCCCTAACCCCCGTCCTCCTTTTCCCTACTGTCTCCTACTCTACCGACCTACCGTAGTGCGTGAGATACCTGTACTCAGACTCACTTGAGGCCCTCTACCACTACTTGTCCCTCCGGACCGTACGACGCTAAGTACCCCAGTGTCTCAGCCTGTGCTGACTCGCTGACTTGACTTGACTTGAGACGTATATCCCTTTTATTCGTTCCACCGTTATATGTCGGAATAGTATGAGGAAAGGGTTCAAATTTGGTCAGACAATAAGATACAGACCAAGATTAACAACGAAGAACTGAACGTATGTCTAAAGAGTCCTCTGTTTATTTCACCACACCATGAGGGTCTTATGGTCTCCCTCTTCTCCCTTCGGTCTTCATAAGAGGGTTTTAAAAGTAGACCCCACATCATACCTTTATGAGAATGGACACTCTCTGCACTCCTCATTCCTTATTCATAAATGAGACTTGTCTTTAGAACCTAAAAGGGTTTACTGTAATGTATACCTTTGGTATATTAAATTAGAGGTTTGACCCTGTACAGACCACTAACTAACCCTGGGGATAGTTATTAATAAGGTCCTTATACTCGTATTTGACCCGAAGGGGTCGTCGAGTCGCCATTTCTTAGGTGGACTTTACATCCTCTGTGTCCTCCACACCAAAGACAGGGACCCACCCCTTCTAGGGGACGTCCTCCCGTACCGTTGGGTGAGGTTATAAGAACGGACCCTTTAGGGTACCTGTCTCCTCGGACCGCCCGATACCAGGTACTCCAGCGTCTCAGTCTGTGTTGACTTCACTGACTCGTACGTGTATCGTATTTGATCTTAGTGGGTCCCGTTGGTCCTCCTTTTCAGCGACGTGAATCTCACTTACACCCCTAAGAGTCCCCTAGAGTAGAGAAACCTGAGTGTAAGAAGTTAAAAGAGTTCATCAACGATTACCTATCAGTGAGAAGGGGACTGGGAGAGGAACCTTTCGACGTACCGAGTGTCCTAGAATCAAGGCCGGGTCCCTAACTGGTCATAGAGGACGTCCCCTTTGGGTCTTAGGATTGATTGGTGACCTAGTGGTCCTTTAAGGTACGTATCAGTCTGAAGACACCGGAAAAGGAGATATATAAGGAATCAGTAGAGTATTCCTCCTGTCTTTCTCTCTTTTTCACTTTACACAAGGTCAGTAAAGTTGATATTAGCCGTAAAATTTTATTCACAAACAACTCACTTATTCATACGTTTATTTTAAAAAATTACATGAACTGTTTTAAGAAAAGACACCTCTATCTCAGAGATAATTGACTTCCCTTTATTGTTTACTTTCCTTCTCTCTTTCTCTTACGAGTGACTCTTTTACACTGAAGAAATCGAAACAAGATTTAAATACACCTAGGACCAGGACAGAGAGTATTTTTCAATACGAGTAGATCGGTCTTTCAGTGGTTTTCGGATAAAAACCTACATTTTTCTCTTTGTTAGAGGTCTTCCAATAAATGATTATTATACGAGATGTCAACCCCCCCTAAAAATAAAAGTAAAAAGTAAAGGACAAAGAATAGAATACAAGAGTCTAGCTCCGGTAAGGACCCGGTCTTCTCGTACAGAATCGTGTCAGACGGAGGACGGTAAATAGTTTTGCAACAGAACTGAGAAAAGTCAATTAGTTTTGGTCCTCCATTTTAAAGTCCTTTTCTGACTTGACACAAAGAGTGTAGTTCTCATCACTGACACACACTAGTCTCCATCATAACCATAATTATGTCTTTCTTTGTAAACCTGAAACCAGTCACCATACGTTCAATTCCTGAAAATTTTCCTACGGTTACATCTATAGTTGAATATGAGAACTTTTATATTATACTAAGTTATGTGTATACGGTCCTAACAACTATTGTTATTGTTTCAACTAGTTGAAGTTGGGGTTTGTTGACAAAATCATAACTTGAACAAAACAAAAAGTGACTTATCCTCCTCCACTTAAATTCCAAAGGTAAACACCAAAGGTTTTTTCTTTCGTTAAACCGTCCCTCTCAAAGAGTGATTCCCGTTTGTTTAGTACGACACTGTACTTGGACCAAAGGAAGAACAGGTACCACTAATAATATACAGTCGACCCACGGACTAAATAGACAGTCGCTTCAAAGTACTACTCGGCGACACTGGCACCATTTGTGACTTTGTTTGACAATATAAGAAAAACCGAATTTGGTAAACCCCTTGCTTACCAGTCAAAAGACACCCTTTTATCTCATGGTAGAAGGAAAGTCTCTTAGAGACTACCTATCTACCTTGTCTCCCTTTTCCTACTACCAATTGAAAGGAACTTACACATAAAAGAACGGTCGTGGTAATTTTCATGGAATGTAAAGTGAATAAAGAGTATTGAGACGGTAAAATATTTTCTTTTTAGACCCGAACCTTTCTCCTTCGGAGAAATGGTCCCAGTATGTCGACCATTAGTCATCTACGCCCGAAATTTGAAACCAAACAAACCTAAACTTCTGACTCAAGGATTGACGAAGAGGTGTACCGGAATGGAGGTATGGATCCTTTACGGTAGCTCAGTGAAAGACGAAGAGAGACAAACACCTTAATGATGGTTTAGGACAATTAGAGGGTAATCCAGAATCTGACTACACAGACAGGGATTAAGGCCATGTGGAGGAATGGGGTACAACCCCAGTATAGAGTAAGTGTGTGCCAGACGCACAAAAACGTCAGAGGGGAGAGTTAGGTAAAATATGCAGTGTCAGTTAGAGGGAAATAAGAGTCAAGGAAAAAAGTTTAGAAAACCGTCGTCCGGTACGTCCTAGAATCAAGGGCCTGTTCCCTAACTTGGGAATGTGGGACGTAACCTTCGAGTCTCAGGATTGGTGACCTGATGTCCCTCCAGGGGGGAAGTAGTGGTAAAAATTGTAGACAAGATGGTCACATCTCCCGAAGGGTCCACCGCGAGCACCATTTCTTGGGTCGACGGTCAGGTCCTCTACATTTTGAACACAAGTTAGGGAACCAGGGATCCCCTCCTGTATCGTTAGATGAGATCTAAGAACGGACCTCTTAGGAGACCTGTCTCATGACGGACCGCCCGACATCAGGTATCTCAGTCCTGCTCACCCTGTGCCGACTTCACTGAACCGTACGCACGTCCGTACGACAACCACGAAACGAACCAACACATATCTAAGGTAGAAACTCCCTAGATCGTCCGTTCTCATAACCTCACCCAACGGTAAAGGAAGACGTCCCCTAGAAGGGCTGGGTCCCTAGCTTGGACCCAGAGGACGTAACGTCCGTCTGCGAAATGGCAGACTCGGTGGTCCCTTTAGGTCAGTATCCCAATGTGTTGATGTCCGGGTCGTAACCCTCCTCTCAGTGGTAGAACCGACACTCATGAACCCAGAACGGACCACTAAACGACCTTACTCACGTCCCTTCCTTCCCCAACTGTCGTGACTAATCTAAGCTGTTAGCCGTTCCCCGAGGGACAGACCTTCTAACATCAGAGACACGTCACGGGCTAAACTTAGACTTGGGACATTCCTTCTCCCTCCTTAACTCACCCCGCCTGACTCGCGATAGATCAGCCCCCTCCGACGTTTCACATTTGCTCTCGACTGACACTGCCCGGTAGACTACGATGTCCTTTTTTCTGCCCGTCAACCACCACTTACTCTCCTTTCCACCCGTGACGGTCATCGAGTCCCCCGACACCTGACTACCCCCTCTCACCGTTCTCCTCCTAGTGGGAGCAGAAGTTACGTTTCTCTTCCTTAACCTATTTTTAGTAAATGAAAGAAATAGATCCTGGGGTGGTACTAGGGGTCGAAAGTCTCATTTTCTTATCAATATTTATTTTAAAATTCTTTTTTCTTGTCCATACGGACGATAGCCAAACCCAGCATAGTCAAATTTGTCAGTCAACATAGAGAAGAAAAAGAAAAAAAAACCGACGTGGGTGTGTCAAACGTCCTAGAATCAAGGGGTTGTTCCCTACCTTGGACCCGGGAAACGTCACTCTTCCGTCTCAGGATTGGTGGCCTGGAGGTCCCTTAAGGGACTAAATAGAACGTTTGTTCTTAGGTTTTTACAAAACACACAGATGTAAAGTTTAAAATTTTTCTATCAAGTCAAGTCAGACAGTCAGCACGACTGAAAACGTTGGGGTACCTGACGTCGTACGGTCCGGAGGGACAGGTAGGAGTTGAGGACCTCGAACGAGTTTGAGTACAGGTAACTCAACCGTTACGGTAGTTTGGTAGAGTTGGAGACAGCAGGGGAAGGACAGGGTGGAAGTCAGAAAGGGTCGTAGTCCCAGAAAAGGTCATTCAGTCAAGAAGGGTACTCTACCGGTTTCATAACCTCGAAGTCGAAGTCGTAATCAGGAAGGTTAGTTATAAGTCCTGACTAAAGGAAATCCTACCTGACCAACCTAGAGGAACGTCAGGTTCCCTGAGAGTTCTCAGAAGAGGTTGTGGTGTCAACTTTTCGGAGTTAAGAAACGAAAGAATACCATTTTCCCCATGATAAATCATTAACAGGTGCGTACGATTTCCCTTTACACTTTACTTGAAAGTAAGATATAACACCAGTCAAGTTCTCCGTCACCTTCCTCCGTCTGTGACAAGTGTGTATCTACCTCATTCTCGATTTGCTGTAAGACTTTGTTTTTATAAGTGTCTTTCAACTCTGGTACCCTCGGTCTGGACATCCAATTCTCCGTTTCCCCGTATCTGTGTCGGGGTAAAAAAACGTGTGGGCTGATAACTTTTGTACGGATACTCTTGCCCCGATGAAAGGTACCCTCGCGTGTGGGTACAAGTCGTCTAACTTGACGCCCGGTTGTACTACCGATTGTGCAAAAGGAGGAAGTCTTGTTTTGCCACTCTCCGTTCTCGAAGTTTCCTCGCTTTCAATTAGGTCAAGTGTTAGTTTACTTGTACAACACCCAAGTCTCGGTTGAGTCTCAGACTCGGTCGAAATCAGTCAGTCACGGGACGCAAATTGGTCGACCTTACAAAATATTCATGGTAGGTGCGTTAGGAAACTGTACTCCCGAGACGGAGAACAACCCTTTATGCGCAGAGCAGTATTTTTACCTTGTGTTACAGGAACCTAAACAACAAGAGATCTCTTCCTCTGAGATAACACGATATACGGTCCTTATATTATTATTTCTCCCCATTTGTGACTAATGCGACTTAAATAAAGTCCGTACTTTCTGACCCTCTGTAAATGTGTCTCGCTACCTATCTAATCCTCATATTTCTGATATCCGAGGTGAGGGTGCCATGGTTATAAATTCTTGTTTGAGAGCTAGTGAGAAAAAAGGTACGGGTCCTTAAGTAGTTCTGTCTTGTTCGGTTCTCGTTTCCTGGTCGAAGTCTTCTTGACACTAGCTAAGTTCCAAAAACTTTGGTTTGCGAGTCAATACCTCCTTGACCCTGATCACATCTATACTTCGTCGGGAGGTCCCGAAAAGAGTTTGCAGACACACGAAGAAAAGGAAATCGGGACCTTTTTTTACTTCTAACTGGGGACAGAACATGGTGTGTAAAATATGTACAATCTTTTCTTTTTTGTTGGGTCTGACTAAACTTTAAAATTACCTTTTTTCATTTTGGTGTATTCTTGGTTTCCCTTTACGTCCCTTCCATTACTTCTTTCTTTTTTCTTTGTTTTTACTTCGTTGTTTCTTATACTTACCTATAAACATATTAGAACTCCACGTTTACCGATAAACTTCTGATTTTGATTTCCGTTTCGAATATTTCCTTTACTTTGGATCTAAACTGAAATAAGTTCAATTTTTCAAACACACACACACAAAAAAAAAATTAAGTCCTAAGTTCGTGGTATTTGTTTCCGTTTAGTTTTCTTACACACGTTTTAAGAGTAAAGGAAACCAGAGTATCTTAGGTAAGTTCGACCGACGACTACTTTCTTTTCTTGTCCTCTATTGCTGCACCGACAGGGGGTCTAAGGCTCCTGTCCTCGCGGTGACCCGGGGTCCTTTCGCGTCTGTGTCCTTCGGATCCCGGGTCTGCCACGCTAAGACTAAAATAGTAGACACGACTACCCAATAGACATTGTGCAGATTCTTCTCATTGAAGTGTAGATCATAAATCAAAGGGTTCCCAGGTCAAGAATATCTTCTAGGTACTAATTACGAACTAAGAGGGGGAAAGTAATTTCTGCGAAGTGACTTACTTAACAAAACCCATCCTTCAGAGTTCTAGACACCAGTTAGTCGACCTCTGTGTCCTCTCGGTTGCGATAGTGTAGACAGTCTCAGACTTGCAGAGGCTTGTTCTCTCGGTCATCCAATTCAGGATCAAACCCAAACTCTTACTTCCGTCCTCTTCTGTCTTCATCCTTCAGGACGCACCCCGAAGGGGCCACCGAGTCACCATTCCTCAGACGGACGGTTAGGTCCTCTGTGTGCAAGTTAGGGACCCAGCCCTTCTAGGGGAGCTCTTCCTTTACCGTCGGGTGAGGTCATAAGACCTCTTAGGGTACCTGTCTCCTCGGACCGGTCGATGTCAAGTACCCCAGTGTTCTCAGTTTGTGTTGAATCACTGATTCGTTGTCGTTGTCATTCGGACTACATTGACAAGTGATTTATCTTATTTGACCAATTTCATAATACGTCGAATTTTTTTTTTTTTGTCCGTTCAGTCTCCCCCATCTATTACAATGAGAGTAAAACATCCATCTTTTCCACTCTGGACCACCTCGACACTGAGCAAGTTCGAGTGACCCTGTCTCTCTCGCCGGAACGGAAAATCGGATCACGAGGAAGGTCAGTCATCAACCGTCGAAAAGTAGATATGCCTTTAATTTTGTCTGCTCCGTACGCATATAATTTCGACAAAGAGATATTTTCACTCACGTATGTCGGTCCTACTTTCGGTGACCAGTCCCCGACGGGGTCACGGCAAATCGGGTCACCAGGAGACCGGGACGGTCACAAGCAGCCTGCCCATACTGGGGGTCGTCACCGGCGTCACAGGAAAAGGAAAAATTCCCAAAAAACTACCTTAAATGTCATCAGTGAACCTGAGTCAGATCCAGTTGTTACTTATAAAAGGTAGTTTAGGTTTTCCTTTCCTTAATAATTCTATTACAACCGACATCACTAAAAATGCACAGGGAGTTATGGAATACCCCGAAGGGTCCACCGAGATCACCATTTCATGGGTGGACGGTTGCGTCCTCTGTGTTCTCTGCGTCCAAACTAAAGACCCGACCCTTCTAGGGGACCTCCTCCCGTACCGTTGGGTGAGGTCATAAGAACAGACGTCTTAGGGTACCTGTCTCCTTGGACCGCCCGAGGTACCCAGTTTGTCTCAGTCTGCACTGACTTCGTTGAATCGTACATACATACGTTATTGAATGCCCATTAAAAGTTAGATCGTATTTCAGTGGTCATCTCGACCTGGACCAGTCCTCAACCGAAGAGAGACGACTTAAGTCGTGGACCTTACGTTGTCGACAAAGAAAAATTCCAAACTCCCTTGGACCGACTGGGAGGAGGTGAGTTCAAGAGAAAGAGTGCCCTTGTTTACGATCGTCACAACTCGAGGCCTCTAAGGTTCGAACCAGAATACCTCAATGGCCTTGTCGGGTTCCGTTCCAACAGATAACAATCCGAGTTCGTTACTCTCATATGAGATCTTGTCTAGACAGGAAAGTGTGTGTGTGTTTTCCGGGGTACGAGACGACACATCGACGGACCTTAGGAATCCTTCGGTAGGTTCCTTCCTCACTTTTGAGTGTGTCCTTCGGTACGAAACTTCACCCTAGGAAAGTCCCAAAGGTCGAGAAATTCTCACTTGAGTCAACTTTTAACTGAAGGTAGTCTGAAGGGACCCTCGCGGAATAGTTATTATAAATTGTGTCTTAATGAGACGTCTGAACAACAAGTCGGGGAGACAACACAGACTGAGAAACGCTGGAGTGCCTGACGTCGTGTGGTCCGAAGGGACAGAAGTGGTAGAGGGTCTCAAACGAGTTTGAGTACAAGTAACTCAGCCACTACGGTAGACGTCTGATTTGTGTTAAAAAGTTCGACTACAACGTCCTTTCCGTGTTAAGATGTCGTTTGAAAAGTCCTTGTGTTCAAAGACTAGAGTAGTATAACAGACTAGATAGATGGGTCCTCGTGGGAAGTGGAATCTCAGACATTTTACCGTTCTCGCGAATGTGAAGACCTTCTTGGTACGGTACGGGAGAGTTTGTCTTGACACAGTCAGGTAAAATTTCCCATCTATTTTTCTACCCGGTCACCAAAAAGTAGAAACGACGTCAGTCTCATTCTACGTTACCGACTTCAAACCTCCTGTTCGATAGAGGTAATCTTCCCTCCTTCCGGAAGTAGTCTGGTCCGTGGGTAGAGGGGGAAGGTCCTACGGTAGAGGGAGAGATTGACTTTGGAGACCACGAAGTCCCAGACGGGTAAACCAGGAAATAGTGGGAGACTCACTACTTTTGTGTACTACACAAGTCAGCAGTGACACCCAAGTCTAGGAATCTCTTTTTGACGAAAGGGTGTGGAGAAGGAGGTTAAAGAAATATTCTTCCTATGAAAGACTATTTTTATTGTACGAACATCATCTTTTGAGCCTTTTACACCTTCACACATTTCTAATATATGTCGAAATGTCTGTGTACAATATGTGCACGGACACACGACTCAGCACAGGCTGAGAAACCCTGAGGCACCTGACATCGGGCGGTGCGAGGAGACAGGTGTCCCAAAGGGACCGTTCTTATGACGTCGCTCTACGGTAAAGGAGGAGGTCCCCCTAGAAGGACTGGGACTCTATCCCCTAGTTTCGGCACAGAGGACTTGACCGTGCGCCTAAGAAGTGGTGGCGCGGTGGACCCCTGGGGATGTTTATTATCGCCAAGTGACGTCTATCTTCACCGGGAGGGGATCCGGTTCACGAGGATTCTACAGGGTATTCGCCGAATCTGCATCCGGCCCGCGACCACACCAACCACGTCCGTCTACTGATGTACTACGAAACTTTTTGGACTTCCCCCAAAAGACGGGAGTTTAGTAAAGAGACATTAGGAACTCAAAGAAATGGAAATAAACTGAACTATAAGATTGTTTCTTCTATTCACGGGATTTAATCGGTCTCTTACCGACAGTTCGTGGAGCTCCCATACGTCTATGTATGCGTTGTCAAAGATAACAATGTCACTAAAAAATGTAAAATAAAACCGACAATATACCGAACGCCCTAGAATCAAGGGACTGCTCCCTAACTTGGACGCGGGAACCGTCACTTTCGCACCTCAGGATTGGTGACCCAGCGGTCCCTTAAGGGTGTCACTAGAATAACGGAGATATGGTTGATGAAATATTAAATAAAAATACTATAAAGTCCCGTCGTCTTTTTTGTCGTGAAACGGGTAAAAGAGACAAGGTCAAAGGATTAGTGAAGGTGGACGTCCCAGACAGATAGATCGGTACACGTCCATAACGCGGTTTCGAATAAAGAGATTTGGTCTTTATGAAGGACTTGAATGGTTTCATACTTGTCCATAACGACTAATGATTTCGCACTTCCTTAGCAGTAGACTTAAATTATAACGGTTTTTCTCTTTCCCGGTGTACAATTTCTGTAAATATTTTATTATCAATGAATTCCATAACGTAGTTATGTAAAATAATGTTTTAAATCAGACCGGAACTATATACACAAGAATACGTGTTATTAGTATGAATTACGTTGGAAGGATGATAAGTAAAACTTAAAGATCTAGGTTCTGATAAAGAAATCGTGTTTCTCTTCCTGGGTAAGGTCCTTTTTAATATAAGATTTATTTACGTATGTTACGTAATTTTACTACGTTTTAAAATACATGAAATATACTAATTTTGTGTATATTCACTATGACCTAGGACATCATCACTTCGTTTTATCGTTCCTTATACGTCTAAGTCATACGTATCGTGAGATCAACTTTCCACTTTCTTTACGACTTGTTACGGACAACTGTAACCTTAAACTTAAAATCCTTCTAAAAACTAATGAATTGTGATAAATCTTACCACGAGATTACAAACACCTTTTAGTTAAACAAAGAATATACTTTCACTTTCACAATCAGTGAGTCAACACAGGAAACGGTAGACACCTGACATCGGGGGTCCGAGGAGACAGGTACCCTAAAGGGTCCCCTTTTATGACGTCACCCATCGGAAAGGGAAGAGGTCTCCTAGAAGGGTTGGGTCCCTCGCTTGGGACCAGAGGGAATAACGTCTCTCTAAGAGATGGTATAGTCGAGTCAAGTCAGCGAGTCAGTACAGACTGAGAAACGTTGGGGTACTTAGCGTCGTGCGGTTCGGAGGGACAGGTAGTGGTTGAGGACCTCAAGTGAGTCTGAGTACAGGTAGCTCAGCCACTACGGTAGGTTGGTAGAGTAAGAGACAGCAGGGGCACAGGAGGACGGGGGTTAGAGAGGTTCGTAGTCTCAGAAAAGGTCACTCAGTTGAGACGTACTCCACCAGTTTCATGGCGTCAAAGTCGAAATCGTAGTCAGGAAGGTTTCTTGTGGGTCCTGACTAGAGGAAATTTTCCTGACCAACCTAGAGGAACGTCAGGTGCCCTGAGAGTTCTCAGAAGAGGTTGTGGTGTCAAGTTTTCGTAGTTAAGAAATCGCGAGTCGAAAGAAGTGTCAGGTTGAGAGTGTAGGTATGTACCGGTGACCTTTTTGGTATCGAACTGATCTACCTGAAAACAACCGTTTCATTACAGAGACGAAAACTTACACGACAGATCCAACCATTATCGAACGAAAGGTTCCTCATTCGCAGAAAATTAAAGTAGCGACGTTAGTGGTAGACGTCACTAAAACCTCAGGGGGTTTTATTTCAGTCGGTGACAAAGGTGACAAAGGGGTAGATAAAGGGTACTTCACTACCCTGGTCTACGGTATAGTCAAGTCAAGTCAGAGAGTCAGCACAGGCTGAGAAACGTTGGGGTACTTGGCGTCGTGCGGTCCGGAGGGACAGGTAGTGGTTGAGGGCCTCAAGTGAGTCTGAGTGCAGGTAGCTCAGTCACTACGGTATATTCAGGGAAGTTAATTTTTTTTACATAAAAAGAAATGAAGAAAAATTAATATATAGTAGAGAAGGTCAAGATGACTTTATATTAACTGTGTGCGTGACATCTTCAAATTCCCCAAGTCGTATTAGTAAACTGAATGTATGAAGTACTTTACTAATGTTATTCGGATCACTTGTAACTAGTGGAGTACATAATCATCTATGTTTTCTTCTTTTTTAAAGGAACACTACTCTCGAGAATCTTAAATACTAGAATTGATGAATGAAAGTATATATTGTACGTTAATATAATTAATATAATTAGTAGAATAACTGCCCTCTTTATAGTTATTGGAGTCTATACGTCTACTGTGGTGGGAATACCGTCTTTCACTTCTCCTTGATTTTTCGGAGAACTACTTTCACTTTCTCCTCACACTTTTTCAACCGAATTTCGAGTCGTAAGTCTTTTAATTATAATACCGTAGGTCAAGGTAGTGAGGTACCGTTTATCTACCCCTTTGTCACCTTTGTCACCGACTGAAATAAAACCCCCTGAGGTTTTAGTGACGTCTACCACTAACGTCGGTACTTTAATTTTCTGCGAATGAGGAACCTTCCTTTCAATACTGGTTGGATCTGTCGTATAAGTTTTCGGCTCTGCAATGAAACGGTTGTTTTCAGGTAGATCACTCCGATACTAAAAAGGTCACAGCACATACCTACACTCTCAACCTGACACTTCTTTCGACTCACGACCTCTTAACTACGAAAACTTGACACCACAACCTCTTCTCAGAACTCTCAGGGAACCTGACGTTCCTCTACGTTGGTCAGGTAAGATTTTCTCTAGTCAGGACCCACAAGAAACCTTCCTGACTACGATTTCGACTTTGAGGTCATGAAACTGGTGGAGTACGTTTCTCAACTGAGTGACCTTTTCTGAGACTACGACCCTCCCTAACCCCCGTCCTCCTTTTCCCCTGTTGACTCCTACTCTACCAACCTACCATAGTGACTGAGCTACCTGCACTCAGACTCACTTGAGGTCCTCAACCACTACCTGTCCCTCCGGACCGCACGACGCTAAGTACCCCAACGTTTCTCAGCCTGTGGTGACTCACTGACTTGACTTGACTTGACTTCGCTCAACGTGAAAGACTCAATTTGTGTGGATGTCCCTTAAAAAAAAAATTTATAAGAAAAGGTAATACCAAAAAATGTCCTATAACTGACATAAGGACTCGATATGTCAGCTCAGAACAACAAATAGGTAGCATATATATCATTAAAAATAGACGATTGGGGTTCGAGGGTTAAGGGTGTGGGGAAAGGTCAACCGTCGGTGCTCAGACAAGAGACACTCAGACAAAGACAAAACATCCATTCAAGTAAACGCAGTATAAACTCTACGGTGGCCATTCACCATAGTACACCATAAACAGAAGAGGTGGACCGAGAAAAGTGAATCATAGCATTAGAGTTCCAGACAGACATAATGACGTGTACCGGAACAAAGTAAGAAAACTCACCGACTTATCATAAGGAAACGTACACATGGTATAGAAGAAATACGCAAGTGGACAGCTACTTGTAAATCCAACGAAGGCACAGAACCGATAACATTTGTCACAGCGACACTTATACCTCCACGCACATAGAAAAAGTTAATCTCGAAAGAGGTCTATATATGGGTCCTCACCCCAAAGACCTAGTATGTCATTGAGAGAAATCGAAAACTCCTCGGAGGTAGGACAAGATGCCGTCGACGTGGTTACATGTAAGAAGTGTGAGAGTGGTTGTCCCTTCCTCCCCCGCCCCGCGACAGAAAAAAAAAAAAAAAAAAGTTATCCGATGTCTCTCCTGACATTGTCAGTCAGAGACTGGATCGTGCGATTACCGTGTGGTTCATAAATCTTTTGTACCTCTAAGAATTTAGGGTATTAGTTTAGCTGTCTTGTTTGTTACCCGACAGATCTAATTTTTTTTTTTCTGTTACCTGATACCGTCCCACTTACTTTGCCTCATCTGTTAGCAACGTACATGCGTTCACGGGTACACCGTTCTCAGTGTACACGACACAAAAGTTCCGGGTCCCGGGACCCCACAGTGTTCAGTCACGTCGGTGACCACACACGTAGAATCCCCACTTGCGAAAAGGACGGCACGCGAGAACCGAGGTATAACTCTCAGGATCACTTGTTCTACCCCAATTTAGACACGACATGTCCTTCTTGTTGTAGGACGAAACCCTCTAATTTACCGTGATTTTACTCCGTCCCGAAGGGGTGACGGAGTCACCATTTTTAGACGGACGGTTACGTCCTCTGTTCCCAAACTAGGGACCCAACCCTTCTAGGGGACCTCTTCCTTGACCATTGAGTGCCGTCATAAGTCAGGCACCCCGACACTCTTCTCAGCCTGTGCCGACTCGCTGGTTTGTCGTCGTCTTATGCAGCTTCCACACGAGTCTCGGATCCCGCCACGTGGGTCGTGGATCACGGACGCTATAAACGTCTTCATTGAGGCTCTCTTTCCTTTCCTCTCTGATACCTCCCCTCTGCTCTTCTCTCCCTTCATCTGACCTCCCCGGTCTGGGGTCGGTCGCCACAGAGGACACTTGGGAGTACGGCCGTCTGCCACGACTAGTGAACCTAAACAGGAGGGATCCTTTCGGGATTCCAAAGGAGCCACGGACAAGGTGGTAGGTTTGAAGGAACAAGATCGGAATAAAAGGATTCAGAGTCGTAAAGGGGTTGTAGGACTATCTACTGAGGGAAGGAACTATTGAGACACTCTTCTCCACAATTACCGACTAGGATCCCTCTGTAGTTTGGAACGTCTCGTGTAGATGCAAAATTAACACTGGAATTTACGGAACGACGACGATTCAGTGAAGTCAGCACAGGCTGAGACACACTGGGGTATCTGCCGTCGTGTGGTCCGAGGCGTCATGGACCCTAAGAGGTCCGTTCTTGTGACCTCACCCAACGGTAAAGGAAGAGGTTACGTACTTTCACTTTTCACTTTCACTTCAGCGAGTCAGCACAGGCTGGGAGTCGCTGGGGTACCTGACGTCGGAAGGTTCGAGGAGGCGCGTACCCTAAAAGGTCCGTTCTCATGACCTCACCCCACGGTAACGGAATTGGGTTTCCTTTTTTTGTTTTTTTGGCCGATTCCACTCTGAGAATCCGTGATGGTCTCCTGGTCACCCTTTCGAGAAACCCCGTTCACATTACTCGAAGGTACCGGAAAAAATTTTTTGGTCGAGTAGTGTCCCACCGACCGTAGGTGAACCCACTCTTCGGTCGACTATGGATTCAGAAAGTTTTACCTCTCAACATATAAGAAACCTTCAGGAGATCCTTTGGTGCCATCGAACGAAGACCTAAACTAAAAGGTTGTAGTCGTTTAGGTTTACAAATAGGGGTCTCAGAAGGAAATTTTAAAATTGAGTAAAAGGAGACAAATATCGAATCACTTCAACCTTTTGTTCACCCCTTTTGGGTAGAGTAATTCGTAGGGAAAATGTGTGAACTTCTACCATTAATTCGTAGTAGGAGACGCCCATTGGAGTTGAAGAGCCGCCGACGACGACGACGACGACGACGACGCAGTGAAGTCAACACAGACCGAGACACGTTGGGGTATCTGCCGTCGAGTGGTCCGAGGGGGCAGGGACCCTAAGAGGTCCGTTCTTATGACCTCACCCAACGGTAAAGGAAGAGGTTACGTACTTTCACTTTTCACTTTCACTTCAGTAGATCTGGAGAGAATTGTTCTGGGACAAAGTAGGACGGAAATCGTCACTGTATTGGAAAGTGACCTAAGCGAGACGAGAGGACGGTCAAAGAGTCACGTTCCCAAACACGAATAAACGACAAAGTGACCCTTTTGGTTGTCAGTCGGGTGGGTGCTGACCAGACGTTTCGACGGCAAAGGGACACCGTGACAGTCAGTGGAGGATTTTTCTTTTATTTTGCTAGAGAACCAGAAAAAAAAAAAAAAAAAAACTTGGAGTGGTTTGAGGAGATCATACTTCTGTGTTTTCGTCTCCTTCTATCTACAGAACAAGTCAAGTCAAGTCAAGTCAGCGAGTCAGTACAAGCTGAGAAACACTGGGGTACTTGGTGTCGTGCGGTCCGGAGGGACGGGCAGTGGTTGAGGGTCAAATGGGTTTGAGTACAGGTAACTCAGTCACTACGGTAGGTTGGTAGAGTAGGAGACAATAGGGGAAGAGGAGGACGGAAGTCAGAAAGGGGTTTAGTCCCAGAAAAGTTTACTCAGTCGAGAAGCGTAGTCTACCGGTTTTATAACCTCAAAACCGTAGTTGTAGTCAGGAAGGTCACTTGTGGGTCCTGACCAAAGGAAATCCTACCTGACCAACCTAGAGGAACGTCAGGTTCCCGGAGAGTTCTGAGAAGAGGTTGTGGTGTCAAGTTTTCGTAGTTAAGAAGATGTAATTGAGAGTGTAGGTATGTACTGGTGACCTTTTTGGTATCGGAACTTATCTACCTGGAAACAACCGTTTCATTACAGAGACGAAAACTTATACGACAGATCCAACCAGTATTGAAAGGAAGGTTCCTCATTCGTAGAAGATTAAAGTACCGACGTTAGTGGTAGACGTTACTAAAACCTCAGGGGGTTTTATTTCAATCGGTGACAAAGGTGACAAAGGGGTAGATAAAGGGTACTTCACTACCCTGACCTACGGTACTAAAATCAAAAGACTTACAACTCGAAATTCGGTTTAAAGAGTTAGAGAAAGTGAAAGTAGTTCTCCGAAAAATCAAGAAGAAATGAAAGACGGTATTCCCACCACAGTAGACGTATAGACTCCAATAACTATAAAGAGAACCGGCAGAACTAAGGTCGAACACGAAGGAGGTCGGGTCGCAAAGAGTACTACATGAGACGTATATTCAATTTATTCTTCCCACTGTTATATGTCGGAACTGCATGAGGAAAAGGATAAACCTTGGTCAGACAACGAGGTACAGGTCAAGATTAACAACGAAGGACTGGACGTATGTCCAAAGAGTTCTCCGTCCAGTCCACCAGACCATAAGGGTAGAGAAAGTCTTAAAAGGTGTCAAACAGTAATAGGTGTGTCAGTTTCCAAATTTAACAGGAAATAAAACATGTATCATGAATTGTCCGATAGAACTACCATTAGCTACGAGTATTTCTACGAACCACGACTTCTTACCGATAAAGTTAGGTTTGGTAGGAAGAGGGAACCTTATAACGGGTAAAAGGTTGTAAGTGGAAGTCGGTCGTCTGTTTTACACTGAGATTCGTTTGCGTTAAATACGGGCGAGAAATGAGTCTCGAATTAAGCAACAGTGTAAAAACCCAATCGAAAACTTTCGGGTCTCTAATGTGCAATCCCTACTAAAAGAACCCGCTTTCGGTCACGAGAAGTCCTACAGTCAAAGTCTCTTTAAACTCTGAAAATAGAGGAACTCGTTTCGAAATAGTGGAGTAGTTTTCCACCGACAGTAGATGAGTCTACTTTTCGTCTATCGATTCAGGAGGGTTCTCACCTCACCACCGAAGAAAACTTCCAAGAGAACTCTATGTCTTTGGTGTCTTTGACGAAACTCGTCCTCCACTTTTTAATTGTCTTTATATTGTTACAACACAGTAATTACACTACCAAAAGTCCTAGTACCAAAATCTTGAAGTCGGAGGACCGACTCTTGGGATTGAGGGAGACCCCCCACTAAGTCCCCAGTTTAATAACGTATAAATGTATGTCTGAGTCAAGACTCCCCGAGAGAAGGTGAGAGGTCGTCATAAATATTGGGGATTCGGAATAAGGAAATGAAAAACTATGAGGCAACACAAATGAGATTTTCATTCTATAAGGGTTGGTATCGGTGTTGTCTCATCGGTCGAAGTCCTTTGACTGATGATTACGGTGCTACAATAAGTCGAAGATTAGGTAGAAGATCGTAACAGGTGGCGGGGTCATTACAGAGTCTCGCACGTCTGGTCCCAGTGTCGTACGCAAAACGACAGTGACTCAGAGAAAATAAGACCTTGCAAAAGGGTTGGAGAGAAACAACAAGGCCTGTAACTGTAAAAATTCTTACATCCAGTGAATAAAATATCTGTAAAGGAGGTCAACCGATATAACCCACGAAGGACTCTTAATGTAAGTCCATCTAAGACTCCTGAGAAGGTACCTTTCAGTCTTTAGTGTCTGAGAAGGTTACCGAAGAGGTCAGAGTCAAGTCGAGTCAGCGAGTCAGTACAGACTGTACAAGTTGAGTACAGGTACCTGACGTCGGGCGGTCCGGAGGGACAGGTAGTGGTTGTAGGCCTCGAACGAGTTTGAGTACAGGTAACTCAACCACTACGGTAGGTTGGTAGAGTAGGAGACAGTAGACGAAGAGGAGGGTGGAACTTAGAAAGGGTCGTAGTCTCAGAAAAGTTTGTTCAGTCAAGAAACGTAGTTCACCGGTTTCATAACCTCAAAGTCGAAATCGTAGTCAGAAAGGTTACTTATAAGTCCTGACTAAAGGAAATCCTACCTGACCAACCTAGAGGAACGACAGGTTCCTTGAGAGTTCTCAGAAGAGGTTGTGGTGTCAAGTTTTCGTAGTTAAGAAGCCGGTAGTCGAAAGAAGTGTCAGGTTGAGAGTGTAGGTATGTACTGGTGACCTTTTTGGTACTGAAACTGATCTATCTGGAACAACCGTTTCATTACGGAGATGAAAAATTATACAACAGATACAACCAGAATCGAAAAGAAGGTTCCTCGTTCGTAGAAAATTAGAGTACCGACATCAGTGGTAGACGTCACTAAAACCTCGGATTTTTTTATTTCAGACTGTGATAAAGGTCAAAAGGGTAGATAAACGGTACTTCATTACCCTGACCTACGGTACTAGAATCAAAACACTTACAACTCGAAATTCGGTTAAAAAAGTGAGAGGAGACTGAAAGTAGTTCTTCGAGAAATCAAGAAGAAACGAAAGACGGTTTTCCCGTCACAGTAGACGTATAGACTCCAATAACAGTAAAAAGGGTCGTCAGAATTAAGGTCGAACACGAAGTAGATCGGGTCGTAAAGAGTACTACATGAGACGTATATTCAATTTATTCGTCCCACTGGTATATGTCGGAACTACATGAGGAAAGGACTAAACCTTGGTCAGATAACAAGGTACAGGTGAAGATTGATAACGAAGAACTGGAAGTATGTCTATAGAGTCCTCCGTCCAGTCCACCAGACCATAAGGGTGGAGAACTTCTTAAAAGGTCAATCAAAACTAGGTGTGTCAGTTTCCGAAACCGTATCAGTTATTTCGTCTTTATCTACAAAAAGACCTTGAGCGAATGAAAAAGTTACTAGGTTATCTACAACCGTTAAACTAGAGACCAAGGAGAGGAAAAGATTTAGTCGAACTTGTAGATCTTCAAGTACCAAGTGTAGGACAACTCCGGACTGAACCTCTTAAAACTCGTAATGAAATGATCACACACTCTACTCACGTTAAAACACCATCAAACTTGTAAGAAACCGTAACGGAAAGAAACCCTAACTTTACTTTTGCTGGAAAACGTCAGGACACCGGTGACGACTCAAAAGGTTCAAACGACCGTATAACTCACTTCGTGAAACTGTTGTAGTAGAACATCCTAGACTTTCTTGAGTTGACCTTAAGGTGGTGGAGGTAATCGGAACAAGTATCACTACAAAGGATTTCGGGTGAACTTAAACGTAAGGTCCCACAGACCGAGATCCACTCACTAGTGTGGTAGTACTAATAGGCCCAGCACTTCTAGAAAAAACATACCAAGAAGACAAATAACAACGGTGGAGAAGAATTGTAGAAGACGAAAACAATCTATGTATGGTAAAGACAGGAATTAACACGGGTAGTAACGTACTTTATAAAGGAACCATAGAGATTAAAAGAACTTCTCTAGAGATCAGAATGGGTAAGATAATAAAAGGAGATAAAGAAAGGTAACTAGTGACTCCTTCCGAAAGAATAGAGAGGAACGATAAGAAACCTTGAGACGTAAGTTTACCGATATAGACAGAAAAGAGGAAACGGAAACCGAAGAGAAGAAAAGAGTCGAACCATTTCGGAGGAGTCTGTTGGTAAAACGGAAAAACATAAAGAAAAAGAACCCCTACCAGAACTAGTGACGGAAAACATGTCACAGTGTCTGAAGGTAGGTACTAAGAAGTCCGTGAGACAGATAGTCTACATTAGGAACTTAGAGAAACAATGAAAGTGACATATTAGTATTAAACTAAATCCAGTATTGACTTACCAGATCACCAAAGGGATGACAGAAGTTAAATTCAGACTTACACTGTTATTCTTCAGGTACTAGACTCGGTGTCAGTCGAGGGTCAGAACAAAAACGACTGACATAGCTCGAAGAGGTAGAAACCGACGTTTCTTATATTAGTCAGACTAAAGCCACAACTGGTAGACCACTACAGGTACACATCTCAGAAGAGAACACAACAACCTTCTCCCACGCAAAAGAACTGTCTTGAGATAATCGGAAAAGGGACGAAGTAAGACACGAGGTCCCGGTTTAAACGGACAATGAGGTCCACAAAGAACTGAAGGATGAAAACGTAAGGTCGGGGGATATTACTTTTCCTGTAGAAAAACCCCACAATCAACATCTTCCAGAACATCCAGGAGTATCTTGGTAAGTTGAAGTCGGCGAAGTCGTAATGATCAACCCCGTATCTAACCCTAATGACACCTAAGATTAGATCTTACCTTAGCTATAAGAATGGTTTGGGAGGTGTGGGGTTCAGGAGTGGTGACCGGGACCGTGAGACAGACGGAGACCGGTCTCTGTGGTGAACGACTATGGTGGAGGGGTATGGTAGAACTAGAAACGGACAGAACGAGGAAGTGTAGTAAGTCCATGTAAATCGGTGTTTGACTCACCATTAGAGTCTAAGGTCAGGCGTCGGAAGAAAGTAACAAACCTCGGAGGGAAGGCCGGTCGGAAGACTTTCGGATGGAGAGGGACAGAGGAGGGGGCCTACATAGCTATGTACACATATGTTACGACTAGGGATTAAACGAGAACCTTTCCTGTGGACCCCAGAGAAGTCACAGTCTAACCATCCACTTCGAACATAAATCTCGTCATAAGTAAATCCACTCCCACTGTAGATCACCCGGTCACTACTGTCAGAAACTCGATTTTCAAGGACTAATTGGGGTCTCTAGGGCCCTCCTCGTATTGCTTTCCAAATTTATATTTGTACTTTTTTTAATTTTTTCATTTTTAATTTTTTTTTTTTTTTTTGTACTTGGATCACATGAGACAGTGGTTCGCCACCATTACTAAGTGATAAACACTTACTTCACAAGAGTGGAAGTAAGAAAGGTCGACGAAGTAACAGGGTTACAGTAAGTAAGTCACTACATGAAAAAGGGGGTCACTAATTTTATGGTGAAAATGATATACGGTTTAAGGAAACACAAAAACTCACTGTCGCANGTACTTGGATCACATGAGACAGTGGTTCGTCACCATTACTAAGTGATAAACACTTACTTCACAAGAGTGGAAGTAAGAAAGGTCGACGAAGTAACAGGGTTACAGTAAGTAAGTCACTACATGAAAAAGGGGGTCACTAATTTTATGGTGAAAATGATATACGGTTTAAGGAAACACAAAAACTCACTGTCGCATAAAAACAATAGGTAGGTACAACTATATATCTCTACCCTTCTAAAATTTTCGACAAAACAAAAGAAAGAGATTCTACACCACTGATACCGGGGTGAAAGGTGAGGATGACTGATGAGAAAAAAAAAAAAAATTTATTTTGGGGGAGAACTACACACGGGGCAAAAGTAAAAGAGAGTAAGGTAAAGGGGGACTCGGGGTAGTCAGTCCGGAAACGTGGGTTGTCCAGTGGTCGTGAGAGGATCAGTTCCAGTGGTTACTACACCCAAGACCAAACAGGTCCCAACAGGTCCAAGAATGGGCAACTGGACCGAATCACTAATACTTAACCCAAGGGAAAGTGAGAGTTTTCACAAGACCAAACTCACTACTTAATAGTAGAAGGATCACCAGTGCTGATTATACCAGGTGAGACGGGACTGAGTGGGCACCAATCGTGAAAGGGAGCACCGGACACGATAGACACGAAAGAGACAGAAAGGATTTCCGTCCTTCTCAGAGAGTACTCCGGTGTCGAGTCACTAATTAAAGTATTTGAAGGGGTCTTCGTCATGAAAATAGAGTAGATGACAGGGACAACGTCAAAACAGACAACTGGATTATTAAAGGGTAGATCGTAAGGACAGAAGGGTGGGTGTGGGGACATTGGGAGTGCGTATACAGTTCATATCCTAGGCCGGACTCCTGTCCGTGACTTAAATGAACAACATTGGATCTTAAATGAACAGATTGGATCTTATAAAGAAACAGAAAATGTCGTAACTGTGAAAGTCAGAAGGGGATGAAAAAATGGGATCTTGTAAGACGGAGAGGACACCGAGTGTCAGTGGGAAACTAGTGTCTCGAGTGGTGGAGACGCCCCCGACTTCTCTTTGGCTACCGGTGGAAGGGAGGAATCAGCAGGGTCTCTTGGCCCCAGGTCCCAGGGACGTCCTTAGGCCCGTCGCCCCACTCCCTGTCTCTTCCTTCCGACCCGCGAGGACTGTACGACTGCCACCCCGGGATGAGAAAGGGACGGGTATAGCGGAACGAAACAAGATCTTTCGGAACCGCACCGGGATCCGACTGGGGCTCAGAACCGGTCTCCCTATCTGCGCCACCCAAGGTCCCTAGCCTCCCCTCGGAGGAGTTTCGGTCCCGGGGTCTTTTCGGCCGTACCGCGGAGCGAGGTAGCCGCAGGGCAGGAGGGAGGGAGACCGGGAAGGGGTCGGCGGGTCTGAGGAGGCCAGTGGCAGGAGGAGGCACAGTGGATTTCAGTAGGGTCCACGGAGGTCCTTGTGTCCCTGGTGGACAACTCTTTGCACCGAGGGTCCTCGACGGCCGAGGAGAGAGGAGTTCCGGAGGGATCTGACGACAAAGGGTTCAGTGAATCCTTGGAACCTGGTTTGCTGTGTCACGACAAAGGAGTTGAAGTAAGAGTGTGGTCCCGGGATTTTATAGGCACGGGGTAAGTCTATTCTCTTTATGACGGGGGGTGGGGGTTGGCCCGAAGGGTCCCTCGGGGGCTGTCAGCGACCATTCAGGGAAGGACGATTCAGGGTATGACGCATGAACCGGAGTGCCTTCTTTGCAACCGTTCCCAGAGGTAGGCACTTGACGAGGGTCACACCTAGGGTGAGTCGACCCGAACAAGCCTCGTTCCGAACACCCCAGACGAACTCGCAGACGGACAGGCTGACAGGGGTCCTCTGGGGTGGACATGAGGACCCGATAAGGGTGTGGGGCATGAACGGAGGGTAACTGAGAGAAGACCGAACTGGGGACGGAAGGATCTATTTGCGAACGACTAATGGGTGAGTCGCCTCGGGCGTCCTGGAGGCCTGGGGGCTGGTTGCGTGGGCGAACAAAAAGTAAAACCCCCGACGTGGGTCGCGTCGAACACCCCGAAATCCGGAGGAGGGGTTTCAGGAAGGGTCCCGTAAACTGTCACTCTCGCACCTCACGATTGGTGACCTGACGGTCCCTTAAGGACGTGAAGAAAAGAGTTATAATTAGCTCTTCTCTGCCTGTGTCGATTTTGGTGAAGTCGAGTCGTCCCTCTCCGGGGACGGAACGGGACTGCTCAGGGACGGGCGACCTCGGGACTGAGTCGTCTTCCAAAGTGGTACCTCTCGTGCCTTTCTGACTTTCTTCTACAAAGGACCTTTGTAGGAGAGAGGCAGTTTTAGGATTCCGAGACGGCACTGATCCTTTGGAAACAGAAGACGGTCTCGTGTACGAAACCGGTACCGAAACAAGACTCCTTGTGATCCGGAGCCCGATTCCTTTTGTGGTCCGAAGGGACGGGTCCCCCAGGGAGGTGGTGCTCGTTTACTAAACGACAAGTGGTCTACTTTGCACCTGAAAGAGAAAACTTCCAAACTGTTTTTAGTTTCCTTCTTTCTTTAATCACCTAGTTTCTCGAACCTGTTGTTTGACTTGGTTTCGTACAAATTTGTAAAATAGAATCTTTTTTTTTTTAGAAGGGTTTCAAATATTTATCGTGGGTCGATAGTCTAGGCCGAAATTGGACCCTTTTCGTGAAGGTCGGAACACTGACTCAAACACTCGGACACCAGTTTACCTAAACCTCACCTTTGAAAAAAAAAACAGTAGACCGAATAACAACAAAGAAAGGTTCCGGTGTGATAAACAGATCCGGTACCCTAATGAGTCAGTTAGTTCATAAATAACTCATTGATCTGTTGGTGCCCCTTTGAACCTGGCATAACACGAAGGATGATCGATGAAGGTTCAGAATTCCGTTGACTCCAGCGGTTACGACCAGAAGACCCCGAATCTTTTCTCAGTGAACCAGTTTTTTCCTCCCTGTGTATATGTGTCTTCCTTTATGTGAGGACACTGTAAACCGTTTATTTTATAGGTGTGTAAGTCAACGGGACAAGGACATAGACAAATACTTACAAAGAAAGGTAAAATCGACAAAAGAGACACGATACAATTGGTACGGTTATTGTAGGTGAACTTTGACCCATAATTTAAAACCAGAGGAATTAAATGGTATCCTCGTCCATGGATCTCTGATAAGTCAGTCAAGTCAGTGAGTCAGGACAGGCTGAGAAAGACTAGGGTACCTGACGTCGTACGGTCCGAAAGGACAGGTAGTGGTTGAGGACCTTGAACGAGTTTGAGAACTGGTAGATCAGACACTACGGTACAGGGAAGAGGAGGGCGGAAGTTAGAAAGGGTCGTAGTTCCAGAAAAGGTCACTCAGTCAAGAAACGTAGTACACTGGTTTCATAACCTCGAAGTCGTAGTCGGGAAGGTTACTTATAAGTCCTGACTAAAGGAAATCCTAACTGACCAAACTAGAGGAACGTCAGGTTCCCTGAGAGAGTTCTCAAAAGAGGTTGTGGTGTCAAGTTTTCGTAGTTAAGAAACCGTAAGTCGAAAGAAATATCAGGTTGAGAGTGTAGATATATATTTATTATTATATACACAACTCGAAATTCGGTTGAAAAAGTGAGAGAAAGTGAAAGTAGTTCTCGGAAAAATCAAGGAGAAGTGAAAGACGGTATTCCCACCACAGTAGACGTATAGACTCCAATAACTATAAAGAGGACCGTTAGAACTAAGGTCGAATATGAAGAAGATTGGGTCACAAAGAGTACTACATGAGACGTATATTCAATTTATTCGTCCACTGTTATATGTCGGAACTACATGAGGAAAAGGATAAACCTTGGTCAGACAACAAGGTACAGGCCAAGATTGACAACGAAGGACTGGACGTATATCCAAAGAGTTCTCCGTCCAGTTCACCAGACCATAAGGGTAAAGAAACTCTTAAAAGGTGTCAAATAACACTAGGTGTATCAGTTTCCGAAACCGTATCAGTTATTTCCTCTACAAAAAGACCTTGAGAGAACGAAAAAGGTACTAGGTCGTCTACAACCGTTAAACTAGAGATCAAGGAGACGGAAAAGATTTTGGTCGAACTTGTAGACCTTCAAGTGCCAAGTACATAATGACTTCGGACCGAACTTCTCAAAACTCGTAATGAAATGATCACACACTCTACTCACGTTAACACGTCATCACACTTACCGTGGGGTGAGGTCATGAGAACGGACCTTTTAGGGTACCTACCTCCTCGGACCATCCGACGTCAGGTACCCTAGCACATCTCAGCCTGTACTGACTCGCTGAAGTGGAAGTGAAAAGTGAAAGTACGTAACCTCTTCCTTTACCGTTGGGTGAGGTCATAAGAACGGATCTCTTAAGGTCCCTAGCCCCTCGGACCACCCGATGGTAGATACCCCAGCGTGTCTCAGCCTGTGTTGACTTCACTGAATCGTCGTCAACTCGTAAGAAACCGTAACGGAAAGAAACTCTAACCTTACTTTTGACTGGAAAAGGTCAGGACTCCGGTGACGACTCAAAGGGTTTAAACGACCCTATAACTCACGTCGTGAAAGTGTCGTAGTAGAAGGTCCTAAACTTTATCGAGTCGACCTTAAGGTAGTGGAGGTGATCGAAACAAGCATCACTACGAAAGATTCCGGGTGAACTGAAGTGTAAGGTCCTACAGACCGAGATCCACTCACTAGTGTGGTAGCACTAATAGACCCAACACTTGTAGAAAAAACATGTCAAGAAGACACATAAGAACGGTGGAGAAGAATTATAGAAGACGAAGACACTCCAGGTATGGTAAAGACAGGAAATAGCTCGGGTAGAAACGTACTTTACAAGGGAACCATAGAGATTAAAGGAATTTCTCTAGAGATCAGAAAGGGTGAGACAGCAAAAGGAGATAAAGAAACGTAACTAACGACTCCTTCCAAAAGAATAGAGAAGAACGATAAGAAACCTTGAGACGTAAGTCTACGAATATAGAAAGGAAAAGAGGAAACGAAAAGTGAAGAGAAGAAAAGTGTCGATAAACATTCCGGAGGGGTCTGTCGGTAAAACGAAAAAACGTAAAGAAAAGGTACCCCTACCAGAACTAGGGACAGAGGACATGTTACAGTGCTTGGAGTAAGGTATCAAGTAGTCCGTGAGATAGATAGTCTAGATCCGGGAATTTAGATAAAGAGTGAAGGTGACATATTAGTATTCCCTAAACTAAATCCAGTATGGACTTACCAGATCACCAAAAGGGATGAAAGAAGTTAAAGTCGGACTTAAACCGTTATTCCTCAAGTACTAGACTCGGTATCTCGAAGAGTTAGAAACCGACGTTTCTTATATTAGTTAGACTAAAGTCACAACTGGTAGACCACTACAGGTACACATCTCAGAAGAGAACACAACAACCTTCTCTCACAAACGATACTGGTCACACAAGAGAACCGTTTTGAGTTTATCTACCTCTTTGTCACCTTTGTCACAGTCTGAAATAAAAAGACCCGAAGTTTTAGTGACTTCTACCACTAACGTCGGTACTTTAATTTTCTGTGAACGAGGAACCTTCCTTTCAATACTGGTTGGATCTATCGTATAATGAAACGGTTGTTTCCAGGTAAACCAGTTCCGATACCAAAAAGGTCATCAGTACATACCTACACTCTCTACCTGACACTTCTTTCGACTCGCGGCTTCTTAATTACGTAAACTTGGAACCACAACCTCTTCTGAGAACTCTCAGGGAACCTGACGTTCCTCGAGGTTGGTCAGGTAAGATTTCCTCTAGTCAGGACCCACAAGAAACCTTCCTTACTACGATTTCGACTTTGAGGTCATGAAACCGGTGGAGTACGTTTCTCAACTGAGTAACCTTTTCTGAGACTACGACCCTCCCTAACCCCCGTTCTCCTTTTCCCCTACTGTCTCTTACTCTGTCGTAGTGACTGAGCTACCTGTACTCAAACTTACTTGAGGCCCTCAACCACTACCTGTCCCTCCGGACCGCACGACACTAAGTACCCCAGCGTTTCTCAGTCTGTGCTGACTCACTGACTTGACTTGACTTATATACACACAACTCTCTTCTCCTATATGTGTGTATAGAGATGATCTACCTATACCTCTCTCAGTGAGTCCGATAAATGGTTAGAAAGACCCCTGTACGTCTCTAAAGTGAAGAGACCGGTGAACTTCAATCCCAATCGATAGACTCACCGGTTACTTTGTTTTTAACCATGTACTTCACCCGACGATGATATCGGTTCTAGATTTTGTTTACTACATTCCCGGTCCTCCACCCACCGTTCCTGTGACCTGGACGTTATTTGACCTTACATCTAAAATGAGGAAAAAAGAAATTATATTAAAATTTCCAATGAGAGGACATGTCAAGAATTTTTTGCGGCTGAGAGAGGAGGTGCGACACGTGATCTAGGGCCGCGGACAGCATGCGGGTCGTTAGCGGAGGAAGTCCTACGGTATCTACGGAGTACGAGAGTCAGACCATCGCAGAAAAAGAATGGAAGACCTGTGAACATGATATGGTTCTAAGTTGTTATATAGGTTAAAACAAATTTTGAGTGGATAGGATTCTATCACACACTATAAAAATTGTAAACTCTCTTCTGAAAAAAAAAGAATTTATCCTTTTCCTCTCGACACGACTTCATAAACCACACTTAATCTAATGACGATAACTTGGAGGACCGTACCCAATACGTCAATGACAACGAACTATTGTTGGTCAATGTGTGAATAGATCCCTTCTTCAGAAAAAGTCTGAGAAATCCCTACTCGTTGTACCAGGTGTCATAGATGTCACACACACTAAGATGTTTTCTATTCTTTTGTAAGAAGTTTAGTTACGACCTGAGGAGAAGACGCTTCAGGTTCCTGTATTGTAATTAAAATTAAGATACTCTCAATTAGTCACTCTTCACCTCTATTAGTTCAGCTGTCCTTTCAACAACGAAAGACTACTAGATTAAACGAAACCCTTATCCTGAATGTGTACCATCTCTTTGTCTCTTACTTGTCTAAGGGAAGACTAGGGTCTACACGTTCCGTTTGAACCGTTCGTAACTTGACATTGACCCATCACTGCCCTGAGGAGTTGTTTCCGGACTTTGCCACGCAGGAGTGGTAGCAGAGAAAACAATTATAACAGAGAAGTTGAACCTTGCAAGAGAAAAAGAGGTTGGAGGTTTTTTAGGGAGAACAAAGAGGACTTTGTAAACTATCTCCGTTATTACTATTATATTACCTAATGTAAAAATCAATCTTCATGATCAATGTTTTATAAATCCAAGGGAAAACGGTCTGTGACCCAATTAATTACGAAGCTCACTAACAGAGAGAGTGAAGAATAACATACGAATACAAAACTTTGACAAGAAGAGACGTAATCAGTAAGTAACCGAATCTTAAGATATTAATGTCTTTACAAGGTAGAAAAGAAACGTCGTAAATATGGACCCAAACTAAAGGTTGAGTTTTTGAGTGATCTGATCGACACACTAGAACTTGTTCAATAAATTGAAAAGATTGGGAGGTACAATTCCTAATTTTCTTGACTTTACAACGCTCGTATCGACACCAGGACCCCACCAGGCAGCAAATGTTCGGTCCTGTGGGAAACGGAGGGAGAACACGATTTCGGGTACAGTAGAACCCAGAACCGAATGAGAAAATAAACCCATCTTATATAGGAGGTCTGCGAGAAGTTCTTTCATTTGTACTCGGTCTTCCGACTCAAACACTCCGGAGGGTACAGACGTCAAAATAAACTGACGAAGAAACTCCACGGACCTCGGAGAAGAAGGACTGGAGAAGGTCCAAGTAGAATAATTAGTCGAACAAAGATCCAATAGGGGAGACGGTCTAATCCAGGATTACCAGAAACCAAAGGGTTCAGTCAAGGATAAATCAAGATCGTGTAAAGGGACCCGAAAGGGTGGAAGACTCTAACACATCAGAAGAGAAGTGTCAGAGAAACGAAAACACTCCAATACGAAGAAAAATTCAGGTAGGTAACATTACCTCAAGACAACCCCAAAATCGTCCTTGTGTCTACGGGTGTTCTAAGTCAGGTGGTGCAAACTAGTCTTCACCCTCGAACAATAAAAACATACTCCGAAATCTTCCTGTTGATCTCGAGCTCTTCCAATATGAAGAAAATGTCTTTTCAACCTTATATCTTTCTCTTTAACCCCTCCCCTGAGTCCCGAAGGGTAAACCCTGTTCAACTACAACTTCACGGAGTTCCTGTAACTTTATCGCTAAAGAACCTCTGGAAACCTATCTTCTCGGACCTCGAATCCTCTATTCAGACCGAATCTATTCCCATAAACATTCGACAGTCATCTCTCTTCTGTCCCGTTTCACACTTCTCTCGTTTCTTACCTCCCGTCTCTTAGTCATTTTATCGTCCATTTTCTCGTAAAACATTTCTGATCTATTAATGGGTCCTAAAACAAAACGATGAAAGGTCAAAGACCCTAATTTTTGTATATAAAATTTCGTCTCAAAGTTTGAGAGGAGTAAAAAGTTTATCTGAAATAAAAAAACCTCGTTAAAACCCAAGTGTCGTTTTGACTCGTTTTTTCATGTGTCTCAAGAAGGGTATTAGGAGACGAGGAGTGGTGTGGGTTGGAGCGGTACAGTTGTAGGGGAGGACCTCTCGTTGCAAATAATCTTGGTTACCTGAAGTGACTGAGTAGTTATAGTAAGTAAGTTGGTTTCAGGGTAACAACCAAAATAAACCGCAAGTGAGAACCACAACATGTAAGACACATGTACGATACCCAGAACTGTTTATATAATACTGCACATGGACGGTAATATCATAGTTTGTCTTATCGAAGTGACGGGACTTTAAGGAGACCCAAGGTAAGAAAAATACCTCAATACGTTGAAGGGGACCTGAGGTCGTGACAAAAGACTCAGAATCGGAGGTACTCTGACTTTGTCACTCTATTCTTCCTATTTTTTTCCGGTTTTCTCTACCTCCCAACGAGGGGTTTGACACGTAATAGAATTTTCCGGACTTACTAAATATCGGGAAGTGATTCTCGACAAAAGGAGGAATTTGTGGGTGTCCGACGTCTGTCCGGTCTTGGTCGGGGGGTGGTATCTTTACCCAGAAGGATCGAGCACTAGGTCATTTCCGACTGTCCTTCGGCTTGTGTGAACTGATGTAATCGAGTAGTCAATGGTCCGTTTACGTGGATGTGTATGATGAAAGTTTCCATCAGATACCTTGTAGGAAGCTCCCCTTTCTTATTTTCGATTAGTGAATTTCCCCTTCCTAAACGAAAATTAACAGTGTTGTCACAAGTGTGTTTGGTAACGGTACCGTACCGGGGAAACTTTCCTTATTCTTCTTATGTTGAGAGTCGACTACCACCCGTAAAAGGACACACGACACGCTTCATTGACATCGACACAGACTGAGACACGCGAGGACACCTGACATCGGGTGCTCCGAGGAGACAGGTACCCTAAGAGGTCCGTTCTTATGACCTCACCCAACGGCACGGGAGGAGGTCCCCTCGAAGGGCTGGGTCCCTAGCTTGAGCGTAGACAACGCAGAGGGCGGAACCGTCCCTCTGTACTCTACGAGGACGGTGGACCCTTCGGGATCTAACCCAACTTTGTTGGGAGTTCTTTCTCGAAACGTAGACGAGTCCACACGTCCGTCCATAAACCAATTCTCGAGTCGCAAGACACGGCACTTTGTTCTGTCTCTGTTCGAACCGGACTTTTGTAAATCCCCGTTCACAATTCCTAGTAAGTGACTCTACTACTTCTCTAGTGTCACCCCGGAACATCTGACTAAAACTCACTTTAATATGGACTACATAGAAAACCAAGACGATCCTGTTACCGAACGGTAGAACCGACGAGTAATCTCAGTGAACCCCTTACGGATGGTAAGGGTCCACAGCACCCACTTCAAGACAAAATTTACCTTTCCAGCCCCGTCCAGTAGACAGATAGACGGATAGACCCGTAGACAGACAGAAAAGGGGGTTTCTCTCCAAGGAGAACCCCTTAGATGTACAAGTGACGCAACTCTGGAGCACATACTCAATCGAAACGGACACGGGGGTTCTCGAATTCCTTTGGGTAGTCTACAGTCAGAAGGGACCAGTGTCCCTGGGTCATTCATCAGTCGGGGATCATTGTGCTAAAGACAACTTACACATCTCGGTTCCACCACCACCGGTCCACGAGAGCGGGGTGTCGACGAACGACAGCGGGACGCAAAACACTTATGTACCAGTAGATTGTCGTCGCTAGTAAATTTGTGACGCGCATACGCTACGGAATGTACTTCGCGACGACCCTTTCGAGAATGTGAGCTCGACGCGGTTCGACTCGACGCAACACCAGCGACGGCACAGTCGGCAATCTCTCACGGGGTACGGACGCCGGAACGACGACACGGTCAGTTCCCTCTCTTTCGTACGAGCGTCAAGGACACCGAGGAGTGTAGAAAAGGCAGAAGGCGGGACACGGAGTGGATGGGACCCACGTCATTTGTCGTTCCGTCTCACATTTCGCTCGCACGAGTGTAGTGTCTATCCCCTGGTTACGACTCCCTCCGCTCCCGGGAACGAGTCCCAGTACTGCGGTCTGGGCTTAGTCGAGATCTTAGTTCAAGAGGAGGTCCCTAGTCCGAAGTAAGAAAACGAAGAAACAGTACGACGCAAGACAAGGTGTTTAGCCGAGTGGACCGCACAAAGTTTTTCGGGATCGCACAATCGGGACTCTCCCCGGAGAAGACCAAAGGACTGACACAGAAGCCCCGAGCAAAGTACGTCTCCACTGCTCACCCTCTGTCCACCTCCCTCCCCGTCTTGCCTCGTCCTAACGTCCGGGACAGGGACCACGGGAGTCTCGTCGAGTATCGTATAAAGCCAGAGGTTTCTTTTTTTAACATTTCCGTTCACAGGTCATGATTCTTCGTCTTTTCATTGTAACTTTCATTGTTACCTCAGGTTAATTAGGAGATCACAATGTAGTCTCTTTTCTTCCGGTTCTTCAATTCTACAAAGGTTTGGAGTTGTCTACTACCGGGTCAGTTCTCATCGGAGAGTGAGACATATGTATAAAAGTCCCAATATTGGCACTTGGTACTTTACTAACTTTGGAGGTCTTACTGTGGTTCATTACTACTATGGCTGTAATAACGACTAAAATAAATTTTTTGCGTCGTAAACTCACACTCCGGAGTGACAACAGACTCACACACACGCGAGTCAGCTAAGTCAGGACAGACTGAGAGACACTGGGGTACTTGACATGGGGTGCTCCGAGGAGACAGGCACACTAAAAGGGTCGTTCTCATGACCTCGCCTATCGGTAAAGGAAGAGGTCCCCTTAGAGGTCCCTAGCTTTGACCCAGAGAACGCAGAGGACGTAAAGTCCGCTAAGAAACACCAACTCGGAGTAACAACAGATTTACCTAGAAAAACCACTACACTTATTTTTTGAGATAATCTCCGTTCAGGTAATCTCAATTGGTCCCGTAAAATAATCGTCGGCGTTTCCAGTGCACTAAAAAGATAAAGTCGTTATCCACACTTTATCATTGTCCGCAGGTTTGTAGTGGGGAGAAACACAAAGGTCAATTCGTGAAGGACCAGCGCCACCGCATGAGAAAGTTAGAAGAACAAAATTGAAAAGTAAAACTTTATTAATGTCTCAGTACCCTTCAACGTGTCTATCATGTCTCACCAGGGGTTAAGGGAAGTGGGTCAAAGAAGTCCACCAATGTCACATACACCGATGTCTTGTTGTAGCCTTGGTCCTTTTGCGGGGACAAGGTCGCACGGCACTGACCATCAGGGAGAGAGAAGACGATGAAGGTATTATAAACCCCCCTGAAAAATAACACCATTTTATATTCGATTGTTAATTAAGATAGTAATTAAGATGTTAAGTCACCGCAATTCATGTAAGTGTCACGACATTTTGGTAGTGCTGACAGGTAAAGGGTATGAAAAAGGAGTAGGGTTTACGTTCGAGACATGGGTACTTTCTTGTTGAGGATAGAGAGGGAGAGACAACTGGGACCATTGGTAATAAGATGAAATACTGAGTTCTTTAAACGGACCATATCCAGAAAATTACACAAGAACTAAGTGAAACGACAAAACTGACTTACAGGGAGAAAGACATCGGACTGGTAAAACCACGAAATGGGCGGAGACTCTCGTAGTGTCTGTGTGTCTGACCCCTTGGCCTCTACAACCAGTTTCCCATGTTTGGAGGTCAATATTTAGACCTTCTGTACGACTCTTGGGTTGCACGTCGGACCGCTGATCCTAATTGTCTTTTATTACTTGTCTCCCACCCTGCCAACCTACCGTAGTGGCTGAGCTACCCGTACTCAAACTCGTTCGAGCCCCAACCACTACCCGTCCCTTCAGACCGCACGACGTCAGGTACCCCAGCGTTTCTCAGTCTGTACTGACTCGTTACCTTGCCTTGACTTAAGTTACTTGTAATTTAACATAAGAACTTTAACGATTCTATTGTCTAAAAATTATAAGAATGGTGGTACGTTGTACTACCGTTAATACACTCCACTACCAATACAATTAGAATAACACTATTGGTAAAGTGTTGTCTTTACACGTAGTTTAGTGGTGTAACGTGTGGAATTTCAAGTCAAGTCAAGTCAAGTCAGCGAGTCAGCACAGGCTGAGTAACGCTGGGGTACTTAGTGTCGTGCGGTCCGGAGGGACAGGTAATGGTTGAGGGTCTTAAGTGAGTTTGAGTACAGGTAGCTCAGCCACTACGGTAGGTTGGTAGAGTAGGAGACAGTAGGGGAATAGGAGGACGGGGGTTAGGGAAGGTCGTAGTCTCAGAAAAGGTTACTCAGTTGAGAAGCGTACTCCACCGGTTTCATGATCTCGAAGTCGAAGTCGTAGTAAGGAAGGTTTCTTTAGGGTCCCGACTAGAGGAAGTCCTACCTGACCAACCTAGAGGAACGTCAGGTTCCCTGAGAGTTCTCAGAAGAGGTTGTGGTGTCAAGTTTGCGTAATTAAGAAACCGGTAGTCGAAAGAAGTGTCAGGTTGAGAGTGTAGGTAAGTACTGGTGTCCTTTTTGGTATCGGAACTGATCTACCTGGAAACAACCGTTTCATTACAGAGACGAAAACTTATACGATAGATCCAACCAGTATTGAAAGGGAGGTTCCTCATTCGCAGAAAATTAAAGTACCGACGTTACTGGTAGACGTCACTAAAACCTCGGGGGGTTTTATTTCAGACTGTGACAAAGGTGACAAAGAGGTAGATAAACGGTACTTCACTACCCTGGTCTACGGTACTAGAAGCAAAAGACTTACAACTCGAAATTCGGTGCAATATGCTACAATATACAGTTAATATAAAGTTATTTAGATCCCTTTCTTTTCTCTTCAACTTCTGGGTTTGGTTCGTTGACTGAAAACAAAGGAGAGAGAGTCTTCTATGTCTGAAGAGGGAAGAGTAAGGCCTTCGGGTTAATGTAACTAACTACAATCTGGAAAGATTTCGTCCGTTTTCCTTCTTTACAGTGTAAGGGAAAAATATCTGAACCTTAGTTTATATTCTGACGAATCGAAATGTCTCCTTCACTGACAATAGGATCGGTCGGGACCATTACCAAATTTCTACTCCGTAATGTAATTTATGTTTGTTTAACATATGTTATTTCCTCTCAAATAAATTAACTGAGACAATAGAGATAGTCCCTAGTAATCATGGAACTGACAAACCATCTAAAGTATTTTATTAAACCCGAAAAGAAATAAGAAACGAATTCCGTTATAAGAAAAATCGGAAAAGTACTGGGGATTACTCCTATCATTCAATGTCGTACTCTGATCTAAAAGGTTTTGTACAAGGTTATCTACAACGTCCCCTTTTTTCTTTAAAAGACACCGGTTTATGTAAACCCTTTGTAACCTAATTTGACTAAATTTGTCCAAAGAAACGATGTAATAAAGAGTTTGTAAATTATAAGACTCACATCATATTTAGAAGTCCCGTACATCGGACATTACAAAGGGTTTGACTAAAAAGACATCTTAAGGAAAAACCCCCCGGTCGAATATTCGTTCCACAGTGTCTTGTGTGAAATTCTTTTAGTTTTAATCCGATTCTTCTTTTCTTCGTTGTTTCCGTATATTACATTAAACAACTTGTAGTCACCCGAACTCATTCAACTACTCACATTGCATAAATTTAGTCCATATAATTTCTTACACAACCAAAAGTTTTATGTCATCTAATACCGTGTGACGTCTTATCTCGACCGTCATGACAGACACTAATCATTACTTCATTTCTTACTCGGAGACGTAAACAGTTTGTCTACGTATTGGTAACACTCAAAAGAATTCTCACATTATTTCGACGCAACAATGTATCTTGAACACGTTTCTAAATTCTGTCTTCTTTAACAGAATCTGGCGTTATTTTCCGGAGTTCCTTGTTACAGTAGTTATTGACTTCATTTTTAAAAACATAACTCTCATTAACAATTTTTTTTTTCTTATTAACACGACAGTAGGATGTTTTTTGTCGGACGTTTGTGTGTGTGTGTGTGTGTGTGTGTGTGTGTGTGTGGGACGTAAATCCTTACCAGGTACCGACAAAACGTGATATGACAGGTTCAACTTCGTACCGTTGTTTCTAGTATACCGGGGTTCCGGATTTTATAAATGGTAAACTGGAAAATGTCTTTTCGGACAATTGGGGACTATATTTGTTTGTTAACTATCTTTAAAATTATGCAGGGACCTAACTTAACCGTGGGATAACGTGGACTTCTTCTGCACACCTTCTATTCATCCACATTACCCAATAAACGTTGTCGTTTACTACCCGAGGAAAGACCTCTTATCAACTCGGGGTCTACGATGAAATTACTATACCTCATACACGCCGAGGAGACCCATCTCGACCTCTCTGTCAAAGGGAAGCAATCGTTGACCACACGTACGATGGAAAAGAGCCAGGTAGGAGACACAACCATTGGAAATCTAACAAGGGCACGGAACTGGCAACACTTATGACGACGTCAAAGGTGCCCTCACTTCTATCGAGAAAGTATAGGACAAAAGTAAAGGAAACAATTATTTGGGTTGGAGGAACCCGTGGACTCTGTCACGAGGCACCGAGGCGGCACAGACTGAGACACTGGGGTACCTGACATCGGGTGGTCTGAGGAGACAGGTACCCTAAAGGGTCCGTTCTTATGACGTCACCCAACCGTAAAAGAAGAGGTCCTCTGGTAGGGCTGAGCCCCTAGCTTGCACGTAGAGAACACAGAGGCCACAACCGTCCGTCTAAGAAATGGCGACACGGCGGACCCTTCGGGGTAGACGCTATCGTCAATGCAGGGCTTAGTGCGTGTCGGGAGAGAGCGCGACCCAGAGGATCTGCGCCTCAGTGAGTAGGCAGTCCAAAGGTCGGTGACGTCAGCGAGACAGCGGGATTGAGGTCAGAAAGACCTCAAGTTTGTGTGTCGAATGGACTGAAAGACCCAGTGAATTTTCACGGTCCATCTTACGTAAAGACTTTCACTTGAGTATCCATAAAACGAAGCTCGTTAAACCTTGGTGACTCTATTAAACCTTAAGATTGCAAATCTTAGGGAAAGATCTTTAAAATACACAAACATATGAGGTCTTTCTTACTAGAGGAATAGTGTAGAGACTCTCGAATGTTACTTTGTAAACTTACCCAGTATCCACTTCTAAATTTACTTACACTCGTAGAAAGATTAAGGTCGGAGACAACGGAAGAATACCGTTACGACGACGACGAAGGAGTGAGTCAACACAGGCTGAGAGGCACAGGGACACCCGACATGGACCGACCCGAGGAGACTGGTACCTTAAAAGGTCCGTTCTTATGACCTCGGCCAACGGTAAAGGATAAGGTCCCCTAGAAGGACTGGGTACCTAGTTTGGGAGCAGAGAACGCAGAGGACGTAACCATCCGTCTAAGAAATGGTGACGGTGATTGACCCTTCGGGAAGACTACCGTTATCGTCCATAGACTAGTCCGGTGAGACCTCCCTCGACTCCGTGTCTGTTCAACGGAGTGTTTGTCTGCTGATTGTTTGTGTGGTCCGTGGCCAAGGGTGTTTTTACCCCAAGTTCGTCCCCTGAACTTCTAATGACGGAGTCCAACTGATTGGTCGACTGTAAAGGTCCTTCAGAAAATCCGAGTCGGGGAGACGATGGTAAAAGGACCTGGACCTTTGGTCGTCCTAGGGTCCGACAGGATGAAGTCACAATTTACCCAGAGACCCGTCTACACGCGTAATATAGTCCTTTATATCCAGTCCTAATTCAGTGACCCCGCAGAAAAGAGATAATGTCTTTCATCTCTAAGTTTGAGTTCCAGAACAAATACTGGAACGACTCAGGAGATCACTCCGTATAGTCAGGACTTATAAGTAACCTTCCTGACTACGACTTCGAGGTTATGAAACCGGTGGACTACACTTCTCGACTGAGTAAACTTTTCTGGGACTACGACCCTTTCTAACTTTCGCTCTCCTCTTCCCCTACTGTCTCCTATTCTACCGACTTACCGTAGTGGCTGTGCTACCTGTACCCAAACTCATTTGAGGTCCTCAACCGCTACCTGTCCCTCCGGACCACACGCCGTCAGGTACCCCGACGTTTCTCAGACTGTGCTTACTCGCTGACTTGACCTTGACTCAGGAGATCTCTCACCGGAGTCAAAAGAGTAGACACTTTACCTTCGTTGGTCCTCTACCGCTAGAATCGTATAGGTGGAGAAACGTACTGTGGAAGTCTCTGTGGCCTTCTGGTACCGGTCCTACTACTGCCCCGACCTTTAGACATACATACACTCCTTTTAACCGTGTCCGCTGGACCTATTTGTCCGAATAAAGAAAAGAGGTTTGTTGTTAAACCTCCGTTCTATTAACAGAAATAAGGTTTTTGGGAATACACCTTTTCTATTATTCAAGATTGTGAACCAGGTTCCCCATATTTGTTGTTCTAAGTATAGTTCCTTTTTAAAAGACTATCTCCAAAAAAAATTTTACCATACGAGACGAACACACTACCACTTTAAGGAAAATGATCTACTTCGAATTATCCCCTATTTACGGGTGAATATTCACGTAAACCTGAAGTTTCTCCTCTTCGGTAACTTTGTGTTATTCCACCTTTGAAATTAAGAGATGTCGAGAGGGCTGATAAAATAAAAAAAATTTACTTGACTGTATGCTCTCTTTTCCAGCTTTTCTGAATCTAAACACCTACAGTCCCTACGGTGTCTGTGTCACTACCGTTTCCTCGGCGTCCTCTCGGAGAGTTGGGGGTACGAGGACACGTCGCGTCGGTGTCCGCTCACCGACCTACGTGTGTGTCTCGCCACCCTCCTCTCGCTTGCGAAAATTGGTGTTCTTCCTTTGCCCAAGTTAAGAAAGAACGGGAGATGGGTAGACATAGACTACCTAACAAACCTCTTTTTTTTTTTCCTAATTCTACCCTAATCCTTTTCAAAGCTAGGGACTCAACCCTTCTAGGGACCCCCTCTCGTACCGTTCGGTAAGGTCACAAGAACGGACCTCTTCGGGGTACCTGTCTCCTCGGGTCACCCGACATCAGGTATGCCAACGTTTCTCAACCTGTGCTGACTTCACTGAATCGTGTGTATCTCTCCCCTGGGCACCGAGAAACAGGAGAACGGGGTACCACTCGTCAGGACCCTGAGTGGCTATACAGGGTGTCTCCCACTGTCGCTTCCCACAGACGTACTACCCCGTATTTCGACGTCTGGGGGGTACAGGTTCGTCGAGTGTGTATTTCAAAGGACGAGTCACAGTTGCTTTGTCGCTGGTTCTTCCGTAGGATGTCTTTCGAGTCACGTACACCAAGAACCTGATGGAATGGAGAGCTATGTCGGCACGCGTACACTCAAAAGTCCATTTATAGTGTGTAAAATATGTCTCTCATATCTTATAATCGTGTGTTAAAACACGACCTTCGTAAAAATGAAAAAATAAAGTTCAAAGAAGTAACTGTCGTGGTTCAGAATCAACGTCGTATACCCTTGGTCGAGGGGGTGGTTCCAAAGTTGAGTCCGGGGGACGTTAGCTCTCAAGTCTCAGAATCGGAGGTCTGGTGGTCCCTTGAAGGACCTTCGTAAACAAAAAAAATTTAGTCTAATAAGTCGGAATTCATTGGATACACAGTGGTTGGAGTAGGACGTTTGTCAAGGGTAAATGGTTCTTACCACTCATGTGACTAACTGAGTTGACCCCTGTAAGAACTCCTTTGACTGTAGAGTGAATGTCATTCAGATTAAAAAGAAGATTGAAGTATCAACTCTGACAGGGAGGAGTTACCAGGTGACCCATGAACGTGAATGGACCAAAGGGACCTTCTGACATCGAAAGAACCGTTCCGCGGGTCCCAACCACCACCGGAGGTAATTAAGAAGTTACCTAAAAATAGGAGTACTACTGATTCTCACACGGGATCACAGGACAGACTGGTGAACTGACAATGTATACTAAAGGCTCCTGAGGAATCTCCGTTGTCGAAATTTCTCTCTTCCTTCCTTTCCCCGGAGTCTCTGAATAATGTTTGAGACGAGACGAGTCTTTTCTTGCTGGTGGTCGACGTCTTTAAGTTCCTTTTCGGAGGCCTAGCTTGGGCTCTACTTGTTTTTCTCGACTATTATTCCGTTTCCCAATACATCGGAAGTAATCATAAAAGGTTTACTCCTTTATACACCCATCCTTCACCAAATTCCGACAAGTTCTTCGGTTTAATACTCTTTGGTCTCACTCCTTTATCCCTTGTCAGTAGATTTTCTTTCATTTAGTACTTTTCTCTTAAGGTCGGGGAGAGGAGACACTGGCGTACCTTAGGAGGGGGACACTCACCTGTCTTTATGATGTAATAGACTGTCTCCCAGACTCCCTTCCCCCTCGTCTACTCCTTTCTTTTCCGTGACACTCCCCGAAAGGTCCCTACACCTCCATAAGAAGTAGTAGACGAACACACTCCCACCCCCGAAGGGTCCCCCTCGATCACCATTTCTTGGGCGGACGGTTGCGTCCTCTGCATTCCCTGCGTCCAAACTAGGGACCCAGACCTGCTAGGGGATCTCCTACCGTTGGGTACGGTCATAAGAACGGACCTCTTAGGGTTCCTGTCTCCTCGGACCACTCGATGTCAGGTACCCCAGTGTTACTCAGCCAATACTTCGCTGAATCGTACACTCTCCCCCTTCCTAATGCACTCCGTACCCCCATGTCTAAACTGTAGTCGGGGGTTTGTCAGACGGACACGGTACCCAGCCGGAACCTTCGGAAATCGAGGGTAAACCAGAGGGTTACCGTTGTCGAGGGTCTCCGGTGGATTCCTCCTGCGAGACCTTTGACGGGATTCGGTGTCCGGTGGTGAGATTGAGGGGGACCTCCTCATCGAGCGAGAGATTGAGTGGGGTGGGGCGAAGGGGTCCTTCTTTTCTTTACGGTCGAGAGGTTCGACTTCAATTCTGTACCGCTCATTATTTCTCTACCCGACGCTTTCTCACTTTAGAGCATCTTCAAAAGAGACAGAGTCTGAAGAGGTCACTCGACACTACAGTCCTGGTGGTTGTGGGTCGTAGACTATGAGGTCTTCGCTGCGTTTCCCGATCCGTCCCCGCACCTTTGGCTCCCAAGTCGGTCTTGTGGGGTTTCACTCTTCTGAGGGGCCTACGGGACCCGACACGACTCCTCGGCCACCCCTCGTCGTGGAACCCTTCGACCCGTCGAAGGTAGGGTCTGTAGACCGCGATTAGAGTCACTTAGGTCCCGCTCAGTGGCCAATAAGTCTCACGAGCGAGGTTCGACGACTCCCTCCGACACGTCTTTATGTGCAGACACTGTTTGCCGGAGAGCTCTACCATTCACAATCCCTTCTTCCAACCGTGCCTCCAGACACTCAAAAGTCCCACCCTCTGTTCGTCACCGTCTGAGCACTCGAAGGTAGGAAGGCGCCGTCGGATTCACCCACAAAGTCACCGGAGGCCGAAACCGGAACAGGGTTTCCGGAGTCCATCTCTATGTTCGGACCAGTCGGAGGCAATACCTTCGGTTCGGACACGTGAGCGACTTCTCGGTCAGTGCGTTTCCGACGTCGATCGCCTCCCTCCGTCGCAAGCCCGTTTCTGTCACTGATTAACTTCCCCTTCCCTAAGTCGGTTCGCTCGTGTAAGACAAATGACTAAGAATTTACCCAGTGGATGTAAAAGAAAGATACTTAGATAAGTACAGAAGCCCTGGTATCGTGGTTAAATCGCTACCTTTTGTGTCAACATTAAGTAGTGGATTGAGACGGGTTCAAGGTACCGATCCTACTCTCTTTTACGTCCAGAAACCCCCCTTTAAATAGTAGATTAAACCTTGACTACCAGTTCAAACCTTGTAGTCTACCTGTCGACCTACTTCCCCTGATCCCGCCGTACACGGTGACAGTCTCCGACTACCTCATTCTACCCAATCCCTCGGACGGTACGCCTCTTCCCGACTCCAATCTGTACGTTCCAGCCCGTCGTAAACCCCAGACCCCCAGACAGTTCCCGTTTCCGTCTCTTAGAAACCACACCTCGCATCTCCCTGGGGGGGGTGGGGAGGTTGTTCTTGTCCTCTAGTCCACCACTCCTCACTACTCTTTCTCCACCCCTGGTGTCCTCATTCCCGTACCACAGCTTCAGTCTGGGCTTAGGGACGGGCCGAAGGAACATCGGCACACTGGAACTTCTTCGGTCAACTGGAGTCGTAGAGTCACAGGGGACATTCTACCTCGACCCACGAAGTAGTCCGACACTCCCAATTTTCTCCGTTGAGGTGTCGGCCTGAACCTTCGGACGTTGTTTGTGAACGAAGAAAATTTTAAACTGACACCAAGGAAATGTCACAACACGAGCAAAGACGACGTGTCGTTTCCCTTAGTCGACACTCAGATGTGTGTAGGGGAGGGAGGTCCCGGAGGGAGGGTGATGGGGGGCCAGGGAGATCCAGCAGTGTCTCGTGGCCCGGCTCGGGGGACGCGACAATTTGACGAAGGATCTCGAGAGATAATATGTGCACCAGTTTGTGGTCGAGAAGATACCAAAACCTGAAGGGACCACCGAGTCTGCCATTTCGCAGACAGATGTTACACTCTCTGGGCCCAAGCTAGGGACCCAACCCTTCTACGGGACCCCTTCCTTTACCGTTGGGTGAGGTCATGAAGAACGGAACTTTTAGGGTACCTGTCTCCTCGAACCACGTCCGATGATAGGTACCCCAACGTTTCTCAGTCCGTGCTGACTCACCGAAGTGAAGTGAAATCCCTGACAGACAGAATGATCAGTAGCAAAAGATTGTGACGGGCACGTACCAAGACTCATTCATTTACTCATTTACCTGTCTTCAGTACTTCCTCGTTTCATTGGGGTCCCTCGTGTGGAGATTCCAGTAACACTTCTCACGGTTTAAAGAGGTCGGAGTGACGGTCGAAATAAATCCGTCTTAAAGGAGGAGTCCTCGTGAAGGTGGAGCCCAGTACCCTTTTCGTTTGTGTGCTCTTTGTGGTTCTTGGGCTACGGAACAACTACCGTAATGTCCATTCTTCTCCTAATAGGCTTCCTTAATACATACCGTTGTAATAGTACAAGTTTATTTAGGTCAGTAAATGAACATTTTCAAGTCACCCACAACCCAAAGAGATATTGTTTTGTTGTTTATAGAGGACAGACAATACATTTTGGGATCGATGAACAAGTCGTTCGCTTTTGAGACCATGTTAAACTTCTTGTCATAAAAAAGTCGTGTTTACTACGACATAGGTTAATGTCAATCAGTGTTATCGGTCTTTTTAGTCTATAAGTCAAATCGTCCAATCAAATAACATTGTCTTTAATTAACCTTAAACTTTAGACTGAGACCCGGACGTGTCTAACAGTAGACAACACAGACTAACTTTCTCTATTTGCCTCAACCGACCTTCCGGTTCTCTTCCTTCCAATTGTACCCCAACCGGTTTTTCAAACGAGTCCACGAAGGCACGGTCGCATGTCTATTTAGGCCTGTTTGAAAAACCGGTCGGGTCATTATAACGACAGTGTGAGTGAGTCCCGAAGGGGACCCACCAACACCGTAGCAGGGGCACCAAGGTCCCCAGCCTCCGGGTCAGACATTGAGACAGAGGGTGTTCGGGAGTCGCAGTAGGAGCATAGAATAAGTGCAGAGGGGAGGAGCGAAAACACAGAGGGTCGTAGAAAATGTCTCTCCAGGGAAGATTTAAGAGGAACGACCGCAACGAGTCTGTTAAGTCGAGTCAGGGGAAGAAATAAACCGGACGTGTGTGTATCGTTTACAGAGAAATTGGGTTCACTTAGAAATTTTATTCAGGGTCTGGGTCATAAATCTCTTGACTTTAGCGTTAGTGTACCGTGTAAGAACGTCAAAACGGATTAGAGCAGTGATTAATGTCTTAATACGTCGCACTCAGAGACTCGAATGGTACTACAGTCGAAGGTAGAGTAGGTGACGACAAGGTATTCGGGTTTTCGAAAGTTATCTATTATTAACCTCAACCTTGACCTTTTTGAAAACCGGTTACACATCGTCCAAAAGGTCTCTTCATAAAAAAGTGACTATGACACCTTTGGATTTGTTTGAAGAGGGAATCCTAGTATCATTCAGACCTTTATAGTCAGTCGTGGGATTTGTGTCAGGTCCTAAAATACAAAAGACAAAAAAAAAAAAAAAAAATTGTTTGACAGTCAAAAATAAGAATAACCCGTTGTTCGTCAAAGTAACAAATAACCTTATTTGTCCCGTTCATTGTTAAGAAAGAAAGGTTTACGACCTAGAAAGGTAAGTAAATTTGTTGTTGTTGTTTTATATAAAGACCATATGGGTATTCTTCGTTCTTACATCTTGACGTCTCGTGCGGAATCTTTCCTAAACGTTACGGAGGGAGCCCAGTAAAAGGGCACTAGTCTGATAAACGTAAAACGACAGAAAACTTTAGAAACGTTTGCGTTTAACCTATGTTTGATTAAGAGAACACCATCTTGATCTTCTATGAAATTTTTTTAGTTAATCCTTAACTGTAAGGAACTGACGTAGAAGTAAAATTTCGTTTGTTCGCCTCGAAGCACAGAGACTCGTTTCTCGAATGTCACTCGGACCTAGGGGGCGACCCTCGTGCTCCGAACCGACCCCACCCCCGTGACACGCATCCCCGACGAAACTCCCGTCTCCCGACGCCGTCTCTCGGTCGACGACTGTGAGTCCTACCCCACTCGGGGCGGCTCCGGCACTGCATCTAGAAAAAGAGTAGGCTAACGTCCCGCGTAGAACAGGAGAAGACAGCTCTCTTGGTACAAAATTTCCGAGGTGACTCCGAGGGAACGAGAATCGACCACTTGTCAGCGTCTCCTTCCTTAAAAAGAAAAGTAGATAAAAAATTAAAAGGGAAAGAGAGAAAAGGAAAGAGGGTCCTCCGAGAGGAAGGTCGTATAGGATCTTGGTTATCCTTACAGACACTCATCTTTGTCCAAAAAAGGGTCATAAAAAGGTACAACACCCTTAAGAAGGAAATCGGACTAGGGTCTAAAAGTGTAGGTCATACAGGTTAACTACCCAATCACCAAAATCTTAAACCAGGACTAGTGAGTAGTGTCAAGGGGTCCCAGAGAAAGAGTGAAATAAATCACTGCATCACTCTGATGATACACTTCATTTTCCTGGTCAGAAGAACACCGTACTAAAAGAATTTAGACAACTCAAAGGTCATTGTTTGGGTGCTTAGGGCAGGAGGGATGAGGGAACAACTAGCTTTGGTTCGAGAGCTAGCCGGAGGTTCCTCTTGCCCTCCCAAGTGAGGTAACCAAGAGTCGTACCAAACAACGGAACACATTTCTTTGGAAACACCTGTCTAAAGAACTTCGTACTCAGTTCAGAATAATATTCTTTGAGGGGTTATGTCGGGTTAAGGAAACAACACTGTGTGCTTGGTGATGTTTCGAATTTCTTACAACATCGTCTTTCCCAAGTGTCTGGGACAACTCAGGTCGGAAGAGCAAGACGTCTGTTCCTTTGACTCTAAATCAGTCAAAATTACTTACTCGGGTTTCCCTTGAACGTACCTCTAAAACTTCTAGACCATGGGTTACAATTTACAATTTTCAAGGGTCACAATTTCCTCTCAAGTTAGGGTAGACTCAAGGGGACTTTTCTCATATTAGCACTTATGCTCGAGACAAAACTAGAATTAAAATTGGTGTACAGGGTCTCAGTCCAAGTCGTGAATTGACCGAGAACGGGTGTAAGGACGATTTCGTATATTTGACGGTCCTTTAATTTAAAACGAAGTAGAAAACAGACTATCTTTACCTTAGAAACTCATTCCACCACAAGCTTTAAGGAGTAAATATCAATCTTAAGGTGAGAAGGGACAAGTAAAAATACTTCACAATTCGACCAGTCCCACGGTACCGGATTTCATGCTACGGACCCCATAACGACCAGGGTAGTTCGAGGGACGATCACACACGCTACCCCTTTAAAATCGGACTGAAACCTCTTCCCGAGTCTTTTAGACCACCGAGTCTCCAATTTCGCAGACGGAGGTCACGCCCTTTGGACCCAAGTTAGGCACCCAGCCCTTCTAGGGGACCTCTTCCTTTACCGTTGGGTGAGGTCATGAGAACGGACCTCTTAGGATACCTCCCTCCTCGAACCATCCGATATCAGGTACCCCAGTGTTTCTCAGCCTGAGCTGACTCACTGAAGTGAAAGAAAGTGAAAGTCTTTTAGATGGACAGTCCGGTAATTGTGTAGAAGCCAAAAGGAGGGTGAGTAGTCATTGTCGTATGAATACTGGTATTCTTAGTCTTCAAGGTCTCGAAACCTAACAAAAATTCTGGAACAAAATAAAAATAGTGACACACTTAATAATAATTGAATCAATTTTTACCGGTCACCAAAGACGGTAAACTGAATCGGTTTGACTTAGGATTAACAGAAATTTTGACGACGACGACGACGATTCAGAGAAGTCAGCACAGGCTGAGGCACGCTGGGGTATCTGCCGTCGGGTGGTCCGAGGGGGCAGGGACCCTAAGAGGTCCGTTCTTGTGACCTCACCGAACGGTAAAGGAAGAGGTTACGTACTTTCACTTTTCACTTTCACTTCAGCGAGTCAGCATAGGCTGAGAATCGCTGGGGTACCTGACGTCGGATGGTCCGAGGAGGTAGGTACCCTAAAAGGTCCGTTCTCATGACCTCACCCCACGGTAGCGGAAGAGGGAAGAAATTTTGTCGCCAAGAGTAATTCCCACTGAAAGGGTGGGGAAGCCCTGTAAGTCCTTCGGGACCCTACAAAGACCGACAGGGTTGTGCTTCCCACCGCCCCCCGCGTCACACGTGTGATGACGGTAAGTCACCCATCTGGGGTCCCTACGACGACTTGCAGAGTGTCACGCGGCCTGTTGTGGGGTTTTGTTTCTTAATAGACCGAGTCTTTCGGTTGTCACGGCGTCTGTGTCTCTTGTCCACTCGTCAACAGTTCACCCTCCTCTGTCTCCCGCCTACCTGGTGTTACCTTTTCACACACACACACACACACACACACACACACACACACCTAGCGAAACGATATGTCGTCCTATTGTGTCGTAAGATTTAGTTGATGTGAAGTTACTTTTTTTTTTAACAAAACCGGACTGGGAAAAATATTTTTGTTATAGAGGAATGAATAAAACCCGACACGACCCAGGAGTAACGATGTGAGTGCGTGAACACCACTCGTCCCTGAAGACTGATACCCCCGAAGAGTGACGCGACCGAAGAGGACAACACCTCGAGTCCCCGGGGCCCCCGAACCTCCAGAGTCATCAACGTCGTACCCCCGGGGTCTCGAGCCCGAGACATCAGCACCACTAGTCGAATCAACCGGGTATCGGACACCTAGAAGGACCTGGTCCCTGACTTGGATACAGGGGACGTAACCGTCCACCTAAGTTTAGGGTGGGGGTGGAGAAAAAAAAAAAATTTTTTCGTTTATCACAGTTCCAACTCTTTTGAACGAGGTTTTTCTTCTTATTAAGGTTAGACGGATGGTTTCTGTTCACGTCATACTAATTATCAGAATCCTAAAAATTTCAACCATTCACTTGTAACTCCTAATATTGAGATTGATGGTAAGAAGTCACCTTTGGTCTTATACAGTCTCGCTTTTTACATATAAATTACCCAAATTGATTTTTGATCTCTTCTGTTGACCTGTGCTTGTGTCACCATATAGTAGTCACGTCAGCGAGTCAGCACAGGTCGAGAAACGTTGGGGTACAGGACGTCGTACGGTCCGGAGGGACAGGTAGTGGTCGAGGGTCTCGACCATATAACAACGGCAGTCATTAAAGTGATATATATACATGTGCATGTATCTCTGTATGTAATCTTTGGACATATGTATGTGTGTCTTAGATGGAATTGCTCTAAGTCCCGGTAAAGACAAAAATTTGACGTTACTTTCCCTGAAGATTGCATGACCCAACTATGAAACAGTCAGGAGTATGACTCCGTAACGAGTAAGTTCACTTCTGGTATACAAGTAGGTCCTCGAAAGACCATAAAAGCGGGTACTCCAAAATAGCCAATCAGAAACGACGTATGTAGTAAGGTTTTAGGTGATCCGCAGACGAAAGCATGAGAACTGAGATACCCGAAGACGCCACCAAGTCTAATATTTCTCAGACAGACGTTACGTCCTCTGGACTTAAGTTAGGGACCCAGTCCTTTTAAGGGGGTCTCCTCCCGTACCGTTGGGTGAGGTCATAAGAACAGACCTCTTAAGGTACCTGTCTCCTCGGACCGTCTGGCGTTAGGTACCCCAGCGTTTCTCAACCTGTATGACTCACTGATTGTGAAAGTGAACTCAGATGTCCAACTATCTGAACGACTAAATTCAAACCGGGTCGACCCACCAAGAAGAACCCCACCACCCAGAACGAATTGAATCGACACGAAGCCTGAACCTAAACGAGGTGCACACAAAAAAATGAACCCGACTTCCTCGTCGTCGAGGAAACCCCTCCTAGAAGAGTGTCACTACTGTCTACTCGTTCTGTCCCTCGTCTGTGCACTACGGGGAATCCTAGCCCCGAGTTTTGACCGAGCTCTGATATTGAAGACGGACGTAGGGTGACCGGTCTCGCTCAGTGTTCCGAACCCGACCACTGTCACCTCACCTTCATGCAAGAGACAGGAGTCACCCTCCTTGACGGTTCAGGCACTGTTTATCACACCTTGAACCCTTGGTATTAAATTAGGTGTTGTTCATAAGACCCTCGAGGGATCCTGTGGTAGAGTCACCGAGTCATCAAAGCACCCAGTAAAATTTCATCGAGACTGTGGAACACCTGCGGGACCGATCTGGTAGTTATTTGTATATAAAAAACAAAAAAAATAACACTTTAATTCTTTATAAACTCTTATATACCTTTCATGTTTTCTACTCTTATTTCTTTTGTAGTAGGTGTTATACTATTAGGTGTCTTATATTACAAAACCACGTAAAAAATCGTAATTTAACGTAACCCTATTCTCTTCATTAAAAACGGATACAACTCTTAAAACCTTTCATCATTTTTCTTATTTTTAGTGAACTTTAGGGTGGGGTGTTAACAGAGACAATTGTGAAAAGATACGTGTCTTAAATGTATTAACCATAGTTCGACATAGACTTAAAGAGTAGGACTGAAAAAAGTGGTTTTATATACAATTCATAAAGGGCACAACAATTTATACATAACGTTTGTTTGGCAACTATTGTCAGTTTATAAGGTCGTGTATCGTTAAGAGATAGGTCAGTGAATAAATTTGATAAAAATAGAAGTAGGGAGTTAGAAGAATTCTCCCACAAAAGACGTGATCAATATTACGTGCAGAAACTTTTGGTCTGTGTTTTCCTCACATAGGGACTAAGACCAGTTTAAGACCAAGATTTGTGGAAAGTGACCACCTGTGTCACTGACTCCGTTGAGTCGACGAAGATCGTTCCGACTACCGTCCCCGGTTCGAAGTGCGCGTGGTCGCTGTAAGTTTACTAAGGAACCTGTAAGTACGGACCGAATAAATAACAGGACCTTGATTATAATTGTATCGAAAGGACGACTATGACAAATCACTAAAAGAAGATTACTGACCACCATCCTATATATAAAGTAAACCACTGACACATGGACCGGTTCTCCGCATAACTCCGAAATTTAGTGTCTTCCTCAAGACTCCTCGGTACAGCTGATGAAGTCCAGTCAAGTCAGTGAGTCAACACAGGCTGAGAAACACTGGGGGCACCTGACGTCGTGACGTCCGGAGGGACAGGTAGTGGTTGAGGACCTCAAGTGGGTTTGGGTACAGGTAACTCAACCATTACGGTAGGTTGGTAGAGTAAGAGACAGTAGGGGAAGAGGAAGACGGGAGTTAGAAAGGGTTGTAGTCCCAGAAAAGTTTACTCAGTCGAGAAGTGTAGTCCACCGGTCTCATACCTCAAAGTCGAAGTTGTAGTCAGGAAGGTTACTTGTGGGTCCTGACCAGAGGAAATCCTACCTGACCAACCTAGAGGAACGACAGGTTCCCTGAGTGTTCTCAGAAGAGGTTGTGGTGTCAAGTTTTCGTAGTTAAGAAGCCGAGAGTCGAAAGAACGACGATTCAACGAAGTCAGCACAGACTGAGACACGCTGGGGTATCTGCCGTCGGGTGGTCCGAGGGGGTAGGGACCCTAAGAGATGCGTTCTTGTGACCTCACCCAACGGTAAAGAAAGAGGTTACGTACTTTCACTTTTCACTTCCACTTCAGCAAGTCAGCATAGGCTGAGAATCGCTGGGGTACCTGACGTCGGATGGTCCGAGGAGGTAGGTACCCTAAAAGGTCCGTTCTCATGACCTCACCCCACGGTAACGGAAGAGGCGAGTCGAAAGAATCCCACACCGTTATGATCGTATACCTACTCCGAACTTCATAATCGGCTATATTTGTGAATTCCTAATTCAAGGTTTACAAATTGGATTGACAGGGAAATATATCCCGAAAGGGCTACCGAGTCACCCATTTCTTGGACAGACGCTACGTCCTTTATGTCCTTTGAGCTCAAACTAGGGACGCACCCCTTCTAGGTTAAACATCATATTTTTCCCTAGTTAAACACCATATATTTCTAACTGTAGTTTATAGTAACTATAGTTTTTCCAACTGTAGTTTATGATGTTCGACTGTATTTCACAACAATTTCCTCTGTATGTCTGGTCCACACAAGTGAAAGATCCCAACGGACTTCTTTCACGATGGTTGATCCATAAAAGTTTGCTGTCTTTAAATAACACAACATCAAGATCCCCGGCTTTCAGGTTTTAGTCTAACAACCGTCCCGGTGCAAGGGGCACTTTGGCCTTCCTCTCCTAGGAACGGAGAGACCGAAGACCGCAAAGGGTCGTAAGGAGCCGTGAGGAACCGAACACCTGCTTAGCGATGCCAATGACGGAGGCAGTGCACAGTGTGTCGGCAGAAAAGAACATACAGAATGCCGAAGGGACCACCGAGTCTCCCATTTCTTAGGTGGACGTCACACCCTCTGGGCGTAAGCTAGGGACCCAACCCTTCTAGGGGACCTCCTCCCTTTCCGATGGGTGAGGCCACAAGAACGGACCTCTTAAGGAGTCTGTCTCCTGAGACCACCCGATGACCCCCACCCCCACCCCCAGTGTTTCTCAGTCTGTCGACTCTGTGATCGTGAAAGTAAAGTGAAAAGAGGGGGAATGTTCTTATCGTCAGTATGACCTAATTCCCGGGTACAATGAGACCATACTTCCCTTCCCTTCACTTCCCTCCAGTGAGTCAGCACAGGCTGAGACGCTGCGGTACCTGACGTCGGATGGTCCGAGGAGACAGGTACCCTAAAAGGTCCGTTCTCACGACCTCACCTGACGGTAAAGGAAGAGGCAATGAGACCATACTGATGTAGAATTAATTAATGTAGACGTTACTGGGACAAAAGTTCCTTACAGTGTAGACTCCACAACCCCAATCTTAAAGTTATATATAAAAAATTACATGGCGTACCGTACACCCTAGAATCAAGACACTGGTGTCTACCTTGAGCTCGGGGGACGTCACCTTATAGCCTCAGAATTGGGGACCTGGCGGTCCCTTCAGGGGAGTCGTTTAAAAAAACTCCTATGTTAAGTTGGGTATGGTGGTCCCTTACCTTTCAATTTGGGACTCATTAACTTTATGGGGTGCACTCATAAACAAGGGTAACGAATCGACCTTTGTCACTTATGTATTATTTTTGTAGAAAGACGTGAACACCCTACCGTAATCACTTATCTTATTACCCTTGACGGGGAAACTAGTGTAGGGTTGTATATAAGACAAATCTAAGGTCTGAAATTTCTCATGGTACACTCGTAAGAGTTCCGTGTCGTACAGATGCATATCCCGAGTATCGAAATCGTTCCTGTGGAGGACTCAATTGATGACAAAAGACCCTTAAGGGGTCTAAAGAGACCTAAAGTTGTGCTCACTATACTGGGTCATTGTCATCACACACTATATCCTGTTGTACTGACCTTTCCTGTGTAAAAAGATTAAGGTGTGTACCAGGTGTCGAACCGATTGGCTCACGTAGAGTCGACGTCTCCTCTGTTTCATCCTCGGTCAAGGGTCTTACACGGAACTAATCTTTTCGGACGGGTCACACAAGGTCGACCTCCGGTTGGCCGTTACTGAACTGAGTGGTTCCTCTCGTCGCGGTGCACCAGAGGAAGTATAAACGAGAGGAGTAGTGAGAACTATTCAGTCGTAACCGGTGATCCTAGAAAGTCTTTCGTGAATACATTTGGGGTCTCGAGTGACTAAATAACCAACAGCACACTATTTAGTTAATGTGTGTCTGCAACAGACATTGGTTGTACGAAAGAAGTTGGTTGACGCGAATATCTCATAGGCGTCGCCATACTCCTCGAACATCGTAGACTTTGTTTGGGTGACCACCCTACTAACTACCTTGCGAGGATCTCGTTGTAGTTGGTTCTGTGAGTTTGTCCGACTCTAGAAAAGAGAAATGTAATCCTGACTACTCCCTACCGTCTTACTGTAAAACGTAGTCATTATGCGGGGAGCCATCTTAAATTTCGTCATAGATTTACAATGAGTAACGAAGACAGGAACCGCATCCGTGTAGCAAAATGTCCTCCCTTTAGACTCTGTCTATTGACTCACGAAAGAAGACTAGGACTCTCAGTCTACTTTACTCTTACAAGTAAATACTAAAGACGTCAGTAATTCACGTATGAGTGTCTCAGTACATGTGTCATACAAACAACCCGGGTCATCAGACAGAACGCATCCCGAAGGGACCACCGAGTCTGTAACTTCTTAGACGGACGTCACGTCCTCTGGGTCCAAACTAGGGACCCAACCCTTCTAGAGGACCTCTTCTCTTACCGGTTGGTGAGGCCATAAGAAGGGACTTCTTTGGGCTCCTGTCTCCTCGGACGTCTCAGCCTATGTCGACTCGCTGATTGTGAAAGTGAAAATTGGAGTGTGATATGAAACATTACTCGTAACGGTAGTAGAGATAAAATTTCTATTCCTTCGACTCCTGATCTTTCAAATTCATTGAACTAAGACTAGGGTGAAGTATTCCATGTCACACCGATCCTTGGGTCCCCCACGAAGGTTTTGGACAGGAGAAGGATTCAAACCAAATAAGGCTAAGAAAATTTATTGTAGGAATTCAACAGAGGAGACGGAGAAAACTTCTGTAGGACGCCGACACAAAGGTCAACTACGGATAAGGTCTTACATAGAAACTAAGTTCCCCATTGAGTCTCCCAATTCTTAGACGGACGTCACGTCCTCTGGGTCCAAACTAGGGACTCAACTCTTCTAAGGGACCTCCTCCCGTACCGTTGGGTCAGGTCATAAGAACCGACCTCTTAAGGTCCCTGTCCCCTCGGGCCACCCGATGTCAGGTATCACAGTATCTCTCAGTCTGTACTGACTCGTTGATTACGAAAGTCACAGGTGAAGTCAGGGTCCTCGTCATTTCAGTCCCTAGGTTCCACCTTGTTTGTCCTCGCGTAGACCAATCTGGGAGTAGGAACAGTAGCAGAACCCGTCTGACGGGCACTACAGGGGCGAGTTCCGGGTCTGTTCAGACTCAGTCCCCGCCACCAAAGAGTCGGGGTCCTCCGGTTCTGAGAAGAGTTAACCTGCGTCCAACCTCCACAGTTCTCAAGGTTCACGGAGGGAACGTAGGGAAGGTTGAGTGTACTCGACAATAAGAAGGGTACCTTTCGTGGTGACCTACGAAAACATACTCTTCCTCCTAATACACTCTAATATTTATTGTGAGGGGGGTGGGGGTGGGGGTCCTCGTATAAGGTCCTTTTGTAAAACCTTCGGATCTCCTTCTACTCATTCATCCTTGTTGGAACCGGTCGACGCTCACACAGGTTTTGTACGGAAGACTCAAATCTCGTGTCACTGGAGTGGGGCGTCGGCACAATCGACGCTCCTGGTGGCGGTGAGGGGACTGAACGAGGATTTCCTGTGAAGGGGGGTCTCGTTTTGTTTGGGTTTGTTTTATGTTGGTTTGTCGACGAAGGGCGTTGACTTAATATACTCCACAGTCTTTTGGTAAACCTACCGCAAGGGGCTACCCCTTGCCTTCCCTACCCCTTCGTACCGAAGGATTGAGGGGAGCGGGAATTAAAAAAAAAAAATGTTCCGAAAAACGATTACAAAGTACCACCCTTTACTCTTTCGGCAAAGGTGAGTCAAAGGGACCAAACAACCGGGGTCTCCTACCCCTTCAGCGACAAGGAAAAACTCTGAGCATTTTTGCAAACATCGAAAGTAGGACTCTGCACTCCGGGGGCGGGGGGATTACGGACGTGTCCCTCCTGAAGTGCGTTCCGGCGTCCCAGGGCAGGACGGGGTCGGGAGGTCGCCGAGTGGTAGCGGAGACCGTCTGGAGGGACACCAATGTCATTGGAGAGTCGTCCCCGGTCCGGTGGAGGTTGTTAGTGTTGTAGAGAAATTTGTTCTTGAAGACTGGAGGAGAGGGGGAGACGAAGGGTCGGGGGCCGCAGGTAGCCCTTCCCAAGACTACCTTACAAGGAAGACAAAGGAAGGGACGGAGGTCCACCACTGTCACACCCCGTCACGGATCCGTCTCCTCTTGAAGTCCCCCTTGACCCTAGACTAAAGGGTCAAAGAAGTTAGTCGAATAGATAACCCGACACGGTCCCGAAACGCCGTCGTACGTCCTGGAAAGTCGACACCGTACTCTTGACCTTGATCGTCGCACACCCCAGGTCAAGGGACTGGTCCTTCTCTCGGGTCCGGGGGACGGAACCCTCGCTCCTCAGAGTCGGGGACGTGTGGTGGGCCCCTCCGGGTCTTGGTAGTAGATTACCCAGATCTTCGGGTGTAGTGGGCGGTTGTCTCCGGACCCGAGGTCGGGAGCCGGGTGGCGCGGGTCGGGACGACCCCACCCCCGGTCGAAAGGCAGAGGTCGGATCGAGAGAGAGACCCCGAGACGATTCCGGAAACAGAATCCCGAGGCGGTGTAAGTCCGTGAGGAGACGACAAACACGAAGACGAGGCCTTTCGGTCGTTGCCGACCTTTAGGAGTCTTCGACCCAACTGTCTTTTCCACAACCAGCGAGTCAGCACAGACTGAGAAACACTGGGGTACCTATCGTGGGGCGGTCCGAGGAGACAGGTACCCTAAGAGGTCCGTTCTTATGACCTCACCCAATGGTACGGGAGGAGGTCCCCTAGAAGGGCTGGGTCCCTAGCTTGGAGACAGAGAACGCAGAGGGAGTACCCGTCCGCCCAAGAAGTGGTGATCGCGGCGGACTATCTTTTCTTGGCCTTTCAGTTTGTTGCCACCCGGGGCGTTCCGAAGACTGGATGGGCCATCGGAGGTCGGGTCGCCTCCCCCGTCGCTTACGCCAACCCCACCCGTCCGACTGGACCTGCGACCTGCGGTCGAGAGTCCAAAACTCGCGTCTCGGGACTGGAAGGAGCGACGATGCCACGACTACTATTTGAAACGCTTACCGCGGTATCGCTGTACACCTTAGTTCTATGAGGTTAGGGAAGGAAGTCATGCCGTCTTAAGAAATTCTTTATCCTCTTCAAGTAAGAAACACTTCTTCCGTTGCTATTTAGAAAAGAATGAGTTGTTCGTAAACAGTCCCTGCGTAATACACACTCCGGCTTCACTCTACAAGTCTCTAAGTGTTCAAAGGAACAGAAGTCAGGGTTTTGAACCCGAGCTCCAGGATCGGTTTAGGATTCACCTGGACTCAAGAAAAGGGCGTTTATTACATCATTCTACAGGAAACAAACGTGCAGTCAAACGAGGATAGGGACGGAGGGGCCCCACGGACTCCAAAGAGACTAACACGATTGGTAAACGAGCGATTCCAGGGGTAACTGAGTACTTAAACGTCCACCGACGGCCCTTAATGCGTGCTAGACACCGGGGTCTCGAGACGTCTTGAAAACCGAGTGCACCCCTGGCGAGAACCTTTGCACGAAGGTATTTAGTGGGTGAACCGGTTGATTAGTCTGCACCGTTCTTGAATAGCGTCCTGTCGTACCTCACTTGAAGTCTAAGTGAAGGAGAAAAAAAAATTCCCTTGGTGTCCGGAACGGACGTCCGTTTCGGGTTCGAGAGACCGGCCCACTGAGTCCGGTACTCCCCTCTGGTCGGGTCAGTCACTTGGTTATCACTACCTGGGTTTACTCGAAAGACATCCCTCCTACCGGACCCATCACTGAGGGACACGTTTTGTCGGAAACATCTATTCTCGACTTGGTCGGGGAGCACCGATTCACACACCAGGGGGTCTGGTCTGTCGGACGCAGTCTAAGGTGCGGGGTTCTGCATGATCGGTCCCTGGAACCAACGTACTAGCCGGACAGGTGCGGAGTCAAAAGGAGTAGACATTTTACCCCTATTAGTACAAATGGACCGTCCAAACGACCCCCTGACCTACTGTAGTGGAGTCTTTTAGTGTATCTTGTCACGAACCCTATCTTCCTTATCGGTTATTTCCACCAGTCCTGACAATGACTTTGTCCTACCCCGCGTTCGAAGTGGAGATCTCCCTGCGGCCTCCGGGCACAAGAGTGGTCCTCGTGTACTTAAAGTGTCTCAGTACTCTGACACGTATATTAGGGATCAGACCGTGTCCGTGGGGTCGGACCGTTGTCTGTCACTATAGTGTGTTTGTCCTAATACCGGGAAAGCCCCTGTAGGGGTGGGGTGGGGGTCGAGGTCGGTTCCCCTTTTCCGGGTAGAGCACCCTTTTATATTCCACTGGGAAGAGTCCCTTTCCCCAAACTTAACGAAACCAGAGTCAAATTAGAGTTCCCTTTTTTTTGTTTGTTTGAAGGAACTGTGGGTTCAAAAGAAAGTGGGTTCAGGACGAGCGGGTCCTTCCTCTCGTAAAACTTCCGAATACGAGTCAGATTGACGAAAGGAAGTCAGGGAGTTTGACGACGAGACAAAAGAATTGGAACTAGAATCTAAAGTCCCTTAAGTCCCGTCTTCTTTTTATTTCGGTCGGAGTTTTTAGTAATGGTGTCCGACGTTTAACGGAGTACAACACCTCCGGTGGATAACAACTCGACACCGGGGAAGGGTTGAAAAGTTTTTACAGGACTAAAGGTCTCTACTCCGGATTATGGAAGACTTCCTATTTTTCGAAGGATCAGCTCCTGTGTCGAGTCAGACGAGGTCAAGTAAGTAACACACCTCTTGTCAAACCGGACTACTCTTTCTTTGGTCAAAACGTCTTTCCCCAATAGTTCGCTTCCGTCAACTTTGGTGAACGGAGGACTGGGAAGGGAAACTCTGTCCTAACTTACACCTACCACAAAAACGTTATTTACTCTTTATTTATTTATGTCTCCGTGCCACAACAGTGGGGTGCGATACCCTCGAGGACTTTCTCAGTGTCCGCAAAACACGTAACCCCAGTTTGCAGGCTCAGAGGCCAATTACCACCAGAAGAGGTCTCGGAACCCGAGACCACGACCCTCATCCCTCCCCAGCGATACACCGAAGGGACGGAAAGACACCGTTAAGGTGACTTGATAATTATGTAACCCCAGGTGCTCCGACCTGGGGTCGGCGAAGTACCTAACGAGCAGACATTTCCTCCCTAGAATCCAAACTCCTAGTGACCGTTGTTCGACCTTTGTCGCCGGAGACCGAGACGTCAGGACCGAAACGACGCAAGAGAGGCTCTCCGAACGAGTAGTCAGGCATAGAGAAGACCGACACAACCCAGAAGCGACCCAGCACATCGGAAGAGCTCAACACCCCGTGGTCGAAGAAACGGGGGACCGTACACCCTAGAATCAAGGGACTGGTCCCCAGCTTGGGGGCGGGGGAGGTGACCTTCCGTCTAAGAAGTGGTCACCTGGTGGTCCCTTCAGGGTGGTCCGGTGGTAGGGAAATAGGTCACAACCAAGGTCGTTCGCAAATTAGTTGTGTGAGATACGATCTCAGAAACTTCTTTCACTTTACGATCGTTAGCGCGAGGGTCCTAGACGTCTTCTTTTCTTCGAGACGGTTGACACTAAAGTCGCGTCACTCTGGCCACACCCCGAAGACTGTAGATCCCGATGTCCTCGAGACGGCTGACACTAAAGTCGCGTCACTCTGGCCACACCCCGAAGACTACAGATCCCGATGTCCTATTATGGAAAGACACCAAAATTCGGTGATTCGACCCTAGTGAAGAGTAGTGTGGGTGTCCTTTGAGGATGCTCGACGAGAGAGAGAGACGGGACCAACGGGGATCCGAGGCTCACGTCACGGGTGGACTCGACACCAACCGGCAGAGCGAGGGGAGGACCCGCCTCGACCTCGAGGGACCCTTGTCACCAACAGAACAAAACCATCGATTGTGAGGGCCGCAACATTAACATACATAACGGAACCACCCAATCAGTGATTCAGCACAGGAAACACTGGGGGGACCTGACATCGGGTGGTCCGAGGAGACAGGTACCCTAAACGGTCCATTCTTGTGACCTCACCCAACGGTAAAGGAAGAGATCCCCTAGAAGGACTGGGTCCCCAACTTGGACCCAGAGGACGTAACGTCCGTCTAAGAAATGACAGACTCGGTGGTCCCTTCGGGGACAGTTTACGTTTATGTCTTTTCTTTTTTTTATTAAAAAAAAGTACGTTCTTCCATAACATGGACGAGAAGAGGAATGTCGTCTTCTCGTCCATGTTAGTCCGGTGCGGTGCGGTTACATTCATGGTGTATTTGGGTTTAGTGAAACCCTTTCTTTCCGGGTCTTGTCGTAGACGTCGGTGTCGTCCACTCGACTCCCTCCGTCCGTCCTCCCCCTCTCAGTCTCTCCGGCAGACTATGTAAAGTCTCTGAGTTTTGGTCTTGGACGTCCCGACGTCCCAAACCCTTTTGACCCTTCTATTTGTCTAAAGATTCTTTTTACAAAAATGTCAAGGACAGTGGCGTCCTGTCGAGTCTCTATTCCGTTGACGGTGCGATTCTATCCTTGTGTTCCGCCTCTGTCCCGTAGATTCGCCGTTCCGGGCTGGTGTAGATTCCGTACTTCCTCTGCGTCGGTGCCCCTGCCGAGTCGGCGTCCCTTCTTCGCTACTCGCCCACCCTCGACCTGAGCCCCGCCCGACCCCCGTCCTCTCCCCCGTCGTGGACCCGAATCTCTGTCCTCTATTTCGCGTACTCCCACCCTCCACCCACGTCCAGACACATCTCGTCCTAAAGGGTCGGAACTGTCGCGACTGTAGAACTCGGTCTGTTAAGAAACGACACACCGCCCTCCTACCCCGACGGGACACGTAACATCCTCAACCTTGTCGTAGGACCACAGACGGGTGGTCTACGGTCTCGTGGACCCGGGGGTCGACTCTACGGATTTCACAGGGGATTTTGCAGTCTAAAAACGAGCGACTGTTTTGACTGGGGGTGGGGGTGGGGTCAACTCTTTGTTACTGAAACACCTTCTTTATCCTGACGCCTCCCTTCTATAAATTTTGAACATATGAACCCCCTCCTGCGTGAACTTCGTCTCTCTAAAGGGAACACCAAGTCACCAAGTAGCCTCTTCCGTTACCGTTGGGTGAGGTCATGAGAACGGACCTTTTAGGGCACCTGTCTCCTCGGACCATCCGACATCAGGTACCCCAGCGATTCTCAGCCTATGCTGACTCGCTGAAGTGAAAGTGAAAAATGAAAGTACGTAACCTCTTCCTTTACCGTTGGGTGAGATCACAAGAACGGACCTCTTAGGGTTCCTACCCCCTCGGACCACCCGACGGTAGACACCCCAGTGTATCTCAGCCTGTGCTGACTTCGCCGAATCGTCGTCGTCGTCGTCACCAAGTAGCCTACCATGTAAACGGAAGGTTACATCCCGTACACCCAAACTAGAGACCAACCCTTGATTCTAAGGTGTGTGGAGCACCGGTTTTTGGGTTTTACATCTGATCTTCGTTATAACATTACTTGAGTTATTTTTCTGAAATCTTACCAGGTGTATTTTTTTTTATTAGAATTTTTTTTTTGGGTGCCTACTCGTCTCCTCGTCTTCCTCTTATTGTCTCTCTTAGTTCGTCCCCTGTCTTTCTCTTCCAACCACCCACTCTCCTACCTCAGACTGGTTCTCTCCTTAAAGTCATTGTACTGACTACCTTCTCTTCTGACTTCATCTTCCGTCTTTCGTCTCTGTCTCTCTTTTCCTGGGGGTCCTCTGGTCCCTGCTGGCCGGCTCCTCCTTCTTGCGTCGGTCCCTCCGTTAACCGAAGTTCGCCCAGAGCTCCCCGAAATGGCCACCCAATGGCCGCACGCCCCAGTCCGGGTACTCAGAGCACAGTCCTGCTCTCCTGAGCTCTCGGTCTATGTGCCGACCGACGTCTGTGTATTGAAAGTCCGAGTAATATTAATAGGACGTCTATTTGCGACCTCGACTTTCTGCGAGACTTTCGAGAGTTGAGGGAAGGACTACTTAATAGTCCCACCAGTAGTCGCTAGTGTGGTTTCTTTACTGTGATTTGCGGGTGAGTCCGGACTTATAGTGGGTAGTCCGTTTTTCTTCTGTTTGTTAACGGGACGATATGGGGTCTGGGTCTCCCTACATACGCCCAAGGTACTTGACTTTGGTTTCGTCGAGCAAAATAGACTGTAAGGAAGTCCTAAGGTGCAACAACCATTTCTAATCCCACCTTCTTACGTTCGGACACGATTAGACTCTACAGATGTTCGGTTGTTGGAGACTCCTGACACACACACAGCCCTCCACCCCCCCGCCCCCCCCTCCCCTTCCCCACCCTCTCCCTCTCTCCGACTTTCTAGGTTTTAAGAAGGTTGAAAGTACTCGTTTGGAACCAACGGTGACAAATGGAAGGTGAGAAGAAAGACTTAGAGCTTCTCAGTCAAAGGTCCACCTTCCACAAGGGTACCCTGATACGGCCCGAGCCTCCAGACGTTCTGTAGAACCGATCCATAAAGAGACACCACTGATGTTTTTATTCGAAACGGGTCGGGGACGTACAAAAGGACTATCGGTTCACGGGACTCTCAAGATCCAAACTATTTCTAGACAGAGCGTAGGTCCCGATCTTACTCTTCCTGCCAAACGTTTGCTCGGTCTCGAGACTCCCAAAACTTTGGTCTAGAGTCAGCAGAGTCCAGTCGTAAGGGTAGGGGTACCCTTAGTCACCTGACAGCCGAGGGGTCCCTACCCATCCAGGTCACCTATTTCGGGGCTCAACGGTGTTCCTCTCTCCAGTCGGTCGTGAGAGGTCGCTCCTGCGGGCCCCAGTCGACCGGTCGTGTCACGACACCTCCTTCCTAGCACGGCCTTGTGTTCGGTGCCATCAGAGTCCCAGTGGCTAATAGTGCCTCCTGAGACCCCGAAGACACCGAAATTACTGTAGGGACTCGTTTGTAGGGTCTACATCAGACGGAGAACCCTCTTTTGACGGGTCTAGGAACGAAAAGGTTTCCCGTCAAACCACATCACATTTCTCGTACCTCGGAGTCCGATTTTTCACGGGGTTACGTTTGGGTCGAGTAACGAGTATTGAACCAGGAAATCCGGTCGCTTACTTTTAGAGAGAGAGCCCCTGAAGGGACCCCTAAGTCACCGATTCTGCGGTACGGGGGTCACGTCCCCCGGACCCAAGCTAGGGACCAGCCCCTTGACCTAGGGTGTACGACGTCGATTTCTAGGGTGTACGGTGTTGGTTCTGGGTCGTGTCGGTCTATTTATTTATTTATAATTGTTTTTTTCATAGAGTCAAAGAGTGAGCATTTTTTGTCTACTATTGTCTTAGTCACTACCTCGTAGTGTTAATCCTAATCTACTCTATAATGAACGTCTGAAAAAATAAAGAAAAAAAGACCGGTACGACACGGGGTACGTCCCAGAATCAAAGGGTGGTCCCCAGTTTGGACACGGGGGACGTTACCTTCGGACCTCAGGATTGGTGACCTACTCCGAACATTTCACGAAAATTTTTATAGACGTCCATGGTTCACGAGTCATTCATAAACAACAATGAGAAACACGGTTTAATAACCTTTTACTAGTAACAGGTATTACACAGAAGGAACCATAATATAGTACTTCTCCGGAGGTAGAACCAATTGTCTACATAGGGTACAAGATAATCTTAGATTGTTGGAGATTGATCAACTCAAGTCAAGTCAGTGAGTCAGCACAGGCTGAGAAACGCTGGGGTACTTAACATCGTGTGGTCCGGAGGGACAGGTAATGGTTGAGGGTCTCAAGTGAGTCTGAGTACAGGTAGCTCAGTCACTTCGGTAGGTCGGTAGAGTAGGAGACAGTAGGGGAAGAGGAGGAGATTGATCTTACGATTCTAAAATCCGTGGTATACCTGGCGGAGTAAAAGAAATTTGTTTTGACGGGTGGGTCTTCTGACGGCAGAGGAATCCGTCCCCGGGAAATGAGACAACGTTTCCGAGGGTCGGACTGGGTCAAATCTTTTCGAGTCGTCTTTAGTTTCGCCAGCATGGTTACGTGTCTCGACTCTCCGAGAAGTGTAGTGAGATCTTGGCTGGTGTCGACCCGAAATTGATCGGTCAAGGACCGTATGTAAATGTGGTACTAAACGAAATTTTATATATTTGTAGTCTGTCCGCGTCATAAGTCTTTGTGTTCATAAAAGATTCCCCTTCATACATGTAAGATTAAAGATCGTTGACAATTACCCGAATGAATGGGTCCCGGAATGAGTGGAGGATTCCAAATGAATTTCGGGTTGCCATCACTGTCGTCATACCTAGGATGGATGACGAATCAAATCAGACGCGATACTTTCCTACAGAGAGGACAATCGGTAGGTAGATAAAGGGTTTCACAGAAAATACCATTCATTCAATTTACACTGGCCCGCCTACTGGGTAGTGTCGACGTGAGTTTAAAAGTTTCTATTAATTTCATTACAAACGAAAGAATAGAGGCCACGTCGTCCGTACAATATCTAGAGTAAATGAGAAAAGTCACTAGGATACTGTACCTCTGACAAAGATTAATAAATACCTATTTGACTTAGGGTCTTTTGACAAGCCCTAGTGCTTCCACGACCAAAGTCTCGACCTAAAGTCTAGATCCATTTAGACTAAAAATTCAGGTTAAGGAAAGAGGAAGGTCACAATAAAGAGATTCCCATAAAAAAAAAACCACCCCCGCCCCCCATCCCCACCCCCTCCCACAACGTTCCGTACTTCCTAGAATCAAGGGACTGGTCCTTAGCTTGGACTCGGGGCCTTCACCTTCGTCTCAGAATTGGTGACAACACGTACAGTCAGCACAGACTGCGAAACACTAGGGGACTGACATCGGACGGTCGGAGGAGACAGGTACTCTAAAGGGTCCGTTCTTATGACCTCACCCAACCGTAAAGGAATAGGTCCCCTAGAAGGGTTGGGTCCCCAACTTGGACTCCGGGAACGTAGAGGACCCAACTATCCGTCTAAGAATTGGTGACTTGGTAGACCCTTCGGAATTGGTGACCTGACAGTCCCTTAAAGGAGATTCAGGTAAAAAATTTTCCTCCCTCCATTTCAGTTGGAGTATGGACCTCCTTTTTTTATAGAAATTAATATCATTGATGGTACAAAACGATCGTACCCATTACGTCAATATAAATAAGGTTGTATTTTCTATTGGAACCGAGTTTAGTCTTTTGAAGATAATTTCGGTTGTACCAATAATGGACAGTTTAACTTAACTATGGTATGATGACTCGATAGAAGGTCAAGAATTATTTATGATTTATTCATGGGAATGAGGATATCACCATGCCCTATATTCCTCTTATATTTCTCTCAATGGTGATACTTTTATTTCGTCTCTTCAGACATCCCTACCAACTATGAGGTTCCTCAGGTAAGTGTTTAGGGTCCAGATAAGATTACGGTACAAGAGGTCGTCTCTGGAGCATCACTCCCCGAGACCGACGAGGAGATTGCGACCTGGGAAGGAGGAAGAAGTACGGACACCCTGGGGTTCTCTACCCCGGGAGGATCGGCGTGCAGGGCGGAAGGGGTAAAAAGGGTGTTCCTCGACGTCTTTACTTGCCTCGATCTTGTAAGAAGAGGAGGATCTTTGGGGTCCACACTAGGACGTCGACACTGACCGGTTCCTCTACCGGTTAAAGATATAAGATCTGTTTGAAGAAACCTTCTTTGGGGTCTGTCTCTGAGTTTCCCTCTCACTCACACATTCATTCATAATCTTGAAAGTACTTGTACTGTAGGTTTAGTGTATTTGTTAAAAAGACCTAGAAAAACTCTGTAAACTGGTTCATTGTTCCTGGTTCATTGTTCTAAAACGGACAAAAAGAAAATCGGTGGATATCCGTATATTCCGATGGGTTAGAAAATTTCCTCTTCCGTTACCGTGGGGTGAGGTCATGAGAACGGACCTTTTAGGGTACCTGCCTCCTCGGACCTTCCGACGTCAGGTACCCCAACGACTCCCAGCCTGTGCTGAAGTGAAAGTGAAAGTGAAAAGTGAAAGTACGTAACCTCTTCCTTTACCTTTGGGTGAGGTCACAAGAACGGACTTCTTAGGGTCCCTGCCCCCTCGGACCACACGACGACAGATACCCCAGCGTGTCTCAGCCTGTGCTGACTTCACTGAATCGTCGTCGTTAGAAAATTGTAATAGAAATAAAGTCTCAAACCATTTTTAACACACTAAGAGAGTGCCTGTATCCTTAGTCTACAAAGAAGGACAGAACCCTCCTTTAAGGTCTCTGGGTGCCGAAATTATTATGAAAGTCTTAAACCTGTTCAATTTTGCTTCCGTCTGATCCACGTTTCTACCACAAGTGTGGGGTTTTGGTCCCGAACTTTCGGGAAACTGACACATTTGTACAAACTCCGAAGAACGGAGCTCGTACAGGAGTGTTACCGAGCCTCTGACCCCGCGAAATTATGAGAAGTCCCCCATTGGGCTTAAGGGATCCGTCTGGACCGGTATACAGTCAGTTTTGCCTTTGCCTTCCTCCCCAGGCCCGTTGGACAGACAAGACCCCCATGTCAAGACGCACACAGTGAGCGTCAAGACTTACGTGGGATGGGTCACGAACGACCCAGAACGAAGAAACTTTTAAGGAAATCCACTGATAACGATACAAGGTCCCTCTGGTTGTCCTTTTCAGACACTTAGAAACAAATCCGGTAAAAACCCAAAAAGGTACTACCGATGGAACTTAGAACATTGACTAGTCCATTAATAGGACTTAACTTTAAACTCTGAGATCTCTGGACTAAACAGTTAACGAGAGAGAAAAAAAAATCATAAACAAATGAAAACCGATGTAGGCCAGAATCAAAACCGGGTACCCGAAGAAAACCAACACCAGGGACATCTGACGCCGTACGAGAGAGATCAACTCCGAACGTCCGAGAGTCTAGGGGTTAGTCCTTACCTTTAATACAGAGACCGCAACGTTCCTCCTAATAATTGGTGCCCTAGTAGTGGCTTCAGGACGAAATTTGTGTCGCATCCTTAATGTGTTAGGACGTTTGATTGCAGGGAAGTCGAAGTAAAATAAAGCGAGGGGCCTAGAAGGGGAAACGGGGTCAACGAAATAGACTAGACGAGGTGTGGTAGACAACAACGAATCAGTCATTCAATACAGGCTGAGAAAACGTTGAGGCACCTGACCTCAGGCGGTTCGAGGAGACAGGTACCCAAAAGGGTCCGTTCTTCTGACCTCACCCAATGGTGCGGGTAAACTGTCGATCTAATTTATGTCTTCTAGAATTTTCAAGAGTAGTGTTCTTTTTTTTTTTTTTCCATGGAAACACACCACTACCTACAATTGGTCTGAAACACGTCAATAGTAGAACGATATCTATTGTATGACTTAGCACGACATGTGGACTTTGATTACATAATATACAGGTGAACGGAGTCGACTTTTTTATTTTCAATTTTTACAAATTTTTACTCACCTTCTTCGGTACCAAGAATAAAGTTTCCTATGAGAGACGGGTCACCGGATCAAAAAAAGGAAAGAACGAAGTGCAACGAACACATACGACCGGGGACTAAAGAGGTCGGTCAGTCGGAGAGGGGTCCTGTTGTGAGTCTTCGGGAATTGTTATCGACCAGGTGGGCCCTCACCTTGAAGGGAACCGTATCGGGGTGTAGGGATCCTGTGCCATTGAACATATTGATAGGTGAGAGACGACGCAAAGTCCCTTCGACTGTCCAGATATACCTTTGGTAGTGCCTGTCGCCATACGACTTTTCAATTGTTAACATGTCTCGGAGGGAGGTCCTCGTGTCTCCAGGCGTAGTAATTAGAAATATTGTGAGGGTACTGTCTCCGTCCTCCACGCAGGAGAGTCGGGCACAAAGTCTTCACTCCCTTACCCCGTGTAGTCACCCCCTCTACTCAATCCCATAGTCCTCTCTGTTCGGGTTCGGGGCCCTCCAGGGACGGTGTGAGTCGACGTCGGACTGCAGAGGGTACGTCCGACGTCGGACTCGATTGCGTCCAAAACAGAAATTGTCCGCGCAGATTGAAAAGTCCCCTGGCCGTACGCAGGTCCTGTAGGTGTAGCGAAAGGTGAGACGACACGAAAGGTCGGGTCGGGGGGTTCTTTACAGAACACGCCAGGCATCGACGGTCGCCCAAATTTATGGTCCAGAGCTCCGTTTCCAAAAGTTTTCCAGAGACGGGATCGAGGCGAAACGGTCTGTGCGGGAGACCGGTGGGTCGGAGTCCCAAAGGAGGGGTCCGTTTGGACTGGGGTCGTGTAGAAGTCTTTGGAGCAAGAGTAGACCCGAGCCACCGCCCCGACTTTTATTCCTCCGGAGTTTCAGTCGAGGAGCTGAGGGTTTAGTTGTCTAAACTAAAACGAAAATAGTAGATGTCGAACTTAAAGACAGAGTCCTTTCGAGGGACAGGGGTATATACCGAATAATTGATAAGTTGCTCCATTGACTACTGGACATCTTGGTTGTAGGTGTTAAAGTTGTCATCTTTTCGTTTTACTCATTTCTCCTCTTTTTTCTGTCGGTCTACATTTTTATCTCATTGTCCATTCTTTTATTTTTATCTGGGAGGATTCTTACCGGAGATTTCACTGTGTTTAAAATGTCGGAGATTCCACACAAAGAAAAAGTCACGAATCTCCCCATAGAGAAATCCTTGAGTTTGTCGACAACACTTTATTTGAGGATAAATAGATTTTCGTCTTTCAATTTTTCAATTTTGACTTTTAGGACACATTATATTAGTAAGTCCAAGTTTTACTATTCAATTGCGGACGACTCGCGAGTTATATAGGTGGTCGGTGACCCTTTTGCGCAGTACGCATAGTCGAAGTAATGAGAATTTTCGAATATCCCTCAAAAGAGGTAAAACGTCTACTCTTCTGATTCAAAGGCTTTCCAGTGAACGGTTTCAGTGACTGGAACCCTCGGTCCGTAGGACCCAAACTTAGGTAAAAGAAAGAAAGAAAGACTGAAAGCTACCAGTGGCAGTCCAAAATTTTCAAGGACTTCACAGAGGACTGGTACACTTTTAAGTGAAGAAAACAAACTAAGTTTAGTTCAGACTAAACATGAGGCGGTACGGACACATTCAAAATGTCCTTTTTTTTTTTTTTCTTTCTTTGGGTGGAGCGACTTCAGCCTGAGGATCAAAGTTCCCTATACCCTAGTTTATTTCAGTATTTACACTTTTTGGAAACCTTTTATATTTTTGTAAGATGTCCTGTTACTCCTATGGTGACGAAACTTTCTACAGTCTGTGTATCCCACTAAGAGTCACCGGGTCTTATAAAGCTTAGTTTTACGGANTTCTTTCTTTGGGTGGAGTGACTTCAGCCTGAGGATCAAAGTTCCCTATACCCTAGTTTATTTCAGTATTTACACTTTTTGGAAACCTTTTATATTTTTGTAAGATGTCCTGTTACTCCTATGGTGACGAAACTTTCTACAGTCTGTGTATCCCACTAAGAGTCACCGGGTCTTATAAAGCTTAGTTTTACGGACGTGGATTGGGTACTCTTGGAATCATTGGACACTAGTTCGACAGAAAAGAGGAGGTGTCCTTTCGACGTCTTTGGTGGCCAAACAATCTCCGACCTGTAATGTTGGAGCAAAGACCCGTCGCTGGTGACACCGACCGAGTCGTCCCGTGCAAATACAGTCCTCAATGAGAAATTGTCCGTCCGTGACTTTGTGCTTACCCGTTGGTTCACACTTCTACGTTTCCGGATGGTCAATGTGCACCCTTGTGGTCGACTGGACTAATTTCCGGGGCGTCGGGCCCCAAAGTCCTCTGGAGAATCGGAACGCAATTGGTCGGCCGGCGTCCGGGTACTACTCGTCCGGGGAAGTCGCAGAGGGGACTAGAAGGTCCTCAAAGGTCGAAAGCGGACACACGTACCACACTTTGTCGTAATTTCGTTCTCCCAAAAAATTTTAATTAAATAAATTAACCTCCGATTAATGAAATGTCACAACACCACCAAAACGGTATGTAGCTGTACTTGGTCGGTGCCACATGTACACAGGGGTAGGACTCGGGGGAGGGTGGTGTGGGGTAGGGGGATCCAACAGGGTCTCGTGGCCGAAACTCACGGGACGAAATACGTAGCTTGAACCCGACCATTAGACAAAGTGTCAGGAGCCTTTCCCGACTGGTCTCGAGCGATGAACAAACTGGCCTCCCGATTCCCTGACCTTTGTCTGTGAGAGACCAAAGTCCGACCCCGGCGGAAGTGGAGGACGCAGGAGGGAAGAGGCTTCCTCTACCCCGCGCCCCCGCCCCGCCGCCCGTCACATCTGCGAGCTACCCGCCCTCCTTTTGTGCCCGGACTGGGCGCAGGAACCTTCGGTCGGGTGGTGCCCTTCCTCCGCACAATTCGGGAGACGGGGGGCGGAGGAGGGGGCGGGGTCGAGACTCTGGGGCCCCATTTTACGGTCGCCGGCGGGCGCGAGGCGTGCGGCGCGCGCCGCGGGTCGCCTCCTTCCCCGGCCGCCCCTCCCGCGGCGGGTCTCGGCTCGCCTCGCGCAGGCAAACAGGTCGCACTCGGAGCCTTCGCTGTGGCGGGCCTGGGGCGCCCGGGGCGCAGGGTCGGGGCGACGGGCCGACCGCGGGGACGCGGGGTCGGGGCTCTCGCTGGGGGGGTCGGCGGGGCTCGGGGCGTCGGGACGCGCCTCGTGTCCACCGAGGCTTCGGGGGCCGGAGCCCGCGGGGGGCGGCCCCTGTCCGTCCGCCGCCGCGCGCGCCTCCTCGGCCCGCGTCCCGACCTCTCCGCCGGTCGCGGCGGTTCTTCGGCGCTCGCAGGGACTACCACGGCGGCGGAGGCTCGCCCCGTCCCCGCCGCTCCCCGGCCGACCCGTCCTCGGACCCAGGCGACGACGACGAGGACCGCGATCCTGTGCGCACCTCGATGGCGCTCCTCGGCCCGCTGCCGCTGTCCAAGCGCGACGCCCAGGGACGACGCACGCGAGGGCCGAGAGCCCGCGTCCGCCATGGGAGAGGGGTAGGGTAGGGCGGCCACGGGGCGCGCGAGAGCCAAAGGGGGCCGCGAGTGGGTAGGACCCAATTCCTTTCTCGAAGCATCTGAGGCCCCATCCGCGGAGAGGCGCGCGTGTGGGGCCCGAGGGCGTAGGCCCCGAGCCCCGAGCCACTGTGGCGCGCGGCGGGAGGACGGCGGCAGTCACAGGGCGAAGACATGAAGAAGAAAGAGAACCCCCGGCCAAGCGACGCACCCTGGGAGCGGCCGGGCCTGGAGCCCCAGGAGGGGCGCAGGCGCGAGCCCCTGGCCGCGGCGGAGCCGCGCGCCTTGCGCCTACTGGCCGCGCGTAACGGCCGGTGAGAGCGCGCCTCGCCGGTTGGTTCAAGGAGATTGAAAAAGTCTCTTTAGACGAGCCTTTTGTTGTAGCGGTGCTGGTTCATAGGCACAGACTTCGGAAGCCCCCTCGAGTGCTGCACGAAGTCCATTCGGGGCCCCGAGCCGACTGGTCCGACCGCGCGCGGGCCCGACCAGCCCCTCCGCCGCGGGCGTCCTCCCCGGACCTCTGCGCGAGCCCCTGGCGCCGGTGGCCATCCCACGAGACAGGAGAGACCACGTTTGAAAAAACAAAACCAAAAAGAACACACACACCGAAGACTCGGCCTCGTTGGTGCCCGTTGACTCACAGGCGTGGACCTCAAAGACGAGAGTCTTGGGCTTCCGCCACCAAAAGGCGAGGGGCTCTACGACCGCACCACCAACCTCCTTTCCAACGGCCAAAGTACTTCTTTCCCCTACCCTGACACCCCATTCGCCACGCCTTATCGCTCCGTATCGGTTCTACTCACCAAGGCTAACGCAAAACAAAACTTGTATTTCAGTTGTTCCTTTAGGAATCAGGAATCGAGAGACAACTGGAAGACGGCCCTGTCTCACATTGAAACAGTGCCGGAGACCCGCCCGCCACCTATTCCAACAAGGCATTTTTGGTTTTCGCAGTTCTACCAACTCAGTGCCTTCTCCTAGGTAGAAGGACTTTTAAGCCAGGCGTCTAGTGGACCCACGAACAATTTTCGTTTACACTACTCTCGGTCCCGCAGACTAGCCCTTTGACGGGGTCCGCCAAGACTCCCTTTAGTCACAAGGGACGCACGTCGAGAGACTTGCACTCCTCGCCAAGCAACAGTGGTATCCCCTGGTGCCCGTCACAGGGGCAGGGAAGTGGTCTTCCTCCGTGCGTGGGTGTTTCTGAACACTCAACGGACGCAAAATTTCCATATCACAAGCTCCAGGTCCCTAGTGTGTGAGGGTCGTCTAAGATAGAGGCGCTAAGGACATGACAGATCCACGGTCTGAGTTAGGACCCGTCATGTCCTATTGTCCCATGAGGAGTTTTCACTCAAACTTTCTCTTCCTTCAACGGCATTACTACACCATCGTCTACTGAGGGGTACCAGAGTCGACGTTTTTCGACGTGTGCGAGATTCCGGGTCCACACCCACCAAAGTCCCGACCACTTTTTCGTGACGGTCGATGCAGTGTCTGGTGTGAAATCTTTAGACGACCGTTGTCTTACTGTCACTAGTCAAGTCCCTCCGTTGTCAGGGCACTTAGGAACCCTTCCCTAAGAGACTCGGCACCCGTCATTTGTGATTTGTCTTTACACTTAATCATCCCTTCTGACCTCACACCAAGTCAACCGTCCATTTCAGAACCTCTTCAATTGTCCATTCGTTCCAGATGGGTCGGCCCCTGGACTCGACCACCACCGCCGAAGTCCTAAGACGGACCGAGGTCGGGACCTAAAGTAGGTGTGACAAAGAATCCTACGTAAAGGGGGGATAGTGGTGTCGTATTTTGGAACTAAATTGTACCTTACACAGGGACTCTACCAAACGAGCAATAAACCAGGGACTTTCAGTCTGACGGGTATTCAGTTACTGTCAATGTCTTACGTACAGGTTAAAAGTCTTTGGCACTCGCGGACTAATCGGAAGATTCGACTAAAGTAAACAATGCGACAATGACGGTAAAGGTGTCGTGGGGGGGTGGGGGGTTTGAAACCTTTTGTCACGTTACAAAAAAGGATGTGACTCTGAGAGTGTCCTCTGTACTCGTCACAGAACTACACAAAAGTAATTACCTATGAGTTTGCTGGACACTCTCGATTGTTTTTCCTATAGAAGGGTCCTCTTCTCTCGAACCTCCCTACCCTCCACAAAAGTCGACCTCTTTTACCAGCGACACTTATAACAGAGAGACCGAAAGGAGAGCCTCAAGATTCACATGAAGCGACTGAAGTGTGTTGGAGGTAGCAAGTCATTGAGGGACCTCTGTCAGTCGACCTTCGACGACAGGGACCTGGGGCTCCTGTCTCCCTGCGACACATGACTAACCAAACACTTAGGACAGCAGAACCGGGACCTCTGGGAACGAGGAGGACCACACCAGACCTTTAACCGCAGTAGACCCTCGAGTATAACAGAACCACGGGACGGGTCGGGAGGACTAGGTCTTGAACGTACAATTACTCTACACGTAATCCCGAACTTCCCGACGGTACCTTTGGTCACAGAGTTGCTCATAGTGCCACGTCTGGGTAAACCTGTCCAGGAGTCCTCGAGTCTCCGGAGGTGTCAACTCGCCCATCAATCGGGAAGATGGTGTGACTGTATTTTGGTCTCTGTCTCGGTCGGAAGGCCCCTTCGACGTGAGCAATTGACAACCTACTGGGAATTAATTCGACTCCCTTCACACAGACTGACGTATCTTAGAGTCAAAATTGTCTTCAGAGAACACTTTCCTAAAAACGCGTTCTCTTACTCAGGGTCTTCAGTGAGGACTTAACATCTTTCACTAATAAAAAATTTGTGACTGAAAACTTTTTAGTAACCGTACCTCCTACTCAAATTATAATTTATTCATTTGCTTATAACATCTACACTCAATATTTAGACTAGATGGTAATGAGGACTTTCATATATCTCTGAATTCATAGTATTATACCCTTTCTCTTACTACCCCACCCTTATTATAAACAGGACCTGGGGCGGTGATGGACGCATGTCGACAAAAGGTACCAAAGTGGATTCGTCGTAGAAAGGTGAAATTGGAGGATAATTTACGGTCGACCTCCTGAATGACATACAAGGCGTGTCAGGAGACGTGAAATACATGTACATCGAGATTACAAGTTCCGGTGAGACATCACACGCCCACAGACAAAGTGTCTCCCTTGACTTCGAGACCCGAAATCAGGTGAACGGGTCTCAGTGTTTCAATTGTGTGCACTCTCGGGTCCAAACAGACTGAAGTTTCGGACCCGGGAAAGTAGTAGGATCTCCACAGATGTCTACTCGGACTTGAAGGTCTAGACTCTAGATTCATTCCTTCTGATCTTTAAATTTATCTATGTTTTGACGACCGTTCGTCAACCATTACGGTCGTAGGTGGCACTGGTGTCACCAAAAGACTCAATGGCAACGGGAACTAGACAGAGTTTGTTGACTGAAATATAATAGTAATATGTGTCTTAACCGAGTACGTACCTCTCGAAAGGAAGGAACATCCTAAAGAAAGTAGAATTAGCGTAAGAGACAGAGATCTCTGAGATGGGGTAACACGAAACTCGGTTCAGGGACTTCAACTACTTTAAGACTTACTTACGGAAACCGTCGAATTTCCTGTGCAAGCGAGCCACAATATTAGACTGCATGCCGTCTCGTGTAGAAAATGGTCGTCAATTCTAAAGTGCCAAACACACTGAATAGATCCGAGATTTAAATAAGATGGGTTCGTGTATTTCAATACCATAAATGGGAGAACACCGATAATCAAAAAAAGGACGAGGGTTTGGTACATTAAAAATTTGTTTTACAAACCCAAATGAAAAACAATAAATTAACGATTCAGTACAGACTGAGAAACGAGGTATCGGGAGGTCCGAGAGACAGGTGTCCTAAAGGGTCCGTTCTTATGGCCTCAGCCAACGGAAATGGAAGAGGTCCCCTAGAAGGACCTTGTCCCGAGTTTGGACCCAGAGGACGTAACCGTCCACCTAATAAAAATGTCGACTTGGTAACCCAGAGTAGTCGTTTTGCTGTACAATTTCCGAAAAAATTTTGGTCTTTTATGTAAACTCTCACCCTTTGTAATTCTGTACTTGAACTCAGACATAGGTTATTCGTACGATCAATTGTGAAACCTATGTACTCGGCTAATGCCTAAACTCGTAGATTATATACGAATTTTATCAGGATCTTTTGTGCATTCGTCGGAGACCAGTTGAAAAGGTCTTAACCAAAAAACTGGTTCCTGACATTGACATTGGTTATATGTCACATGTACTGACTCAAGTTTCAACACATCAAATCTAATAGTCACTACCCCCTTCTCTAATCTTCGTCGATCCTCACCGAAATACCTGAACCAACAAACATTCACTAAAAAAAACAAAATTTGTCTTCACAAACACAAATTCAACGTAATCGAGACTAGGAGTCGAAACACCAAGTGTCTGGAGGTCACCCCCGGAGTCGAGAGACAGGGCGGTGACCACAGAGTAATCCCAGTGCAAGGGCACCCTTTATTACTGTGACCCTACGTCTTTGAGGGTGAAGTTCTATCACGTCATCGTAGCGGTTTAGGACAATCTGACACCTGCAATTGCACCATAAAGACGTTTACACAAATGAACCTTTAACCTCTCGTTCCGCCAGCGAATTAGTCTCGTCGTTATGGTCTGTCTCTCGGGTCCTGAGATCGATTCCGAGGTAACCTCCGTTCCGACCTCTTATAGGAGAGACGGTTCGGGGACTAGGATGTGTCCCGAAACACAGTTTGTACGTATCCTATTTTTGGGGCACGGGGCCAAACTTGAGTCCGAGATGGCGAACAAGATATTGGAACTTGCAAGGAGCCAGAGCCAAAGTGAAAAGAGGAACCTTACGTACTCCTGACACAATCTTGACCTCACTGTCCCAATGTCCCCGCTGCCTTCCTTGGTCCCGTGCGTCCTTCGGGAGCTGCCTGCGGCGGGGAGTCCGGGTGACGAACACACAGGGAAGGAGGACGCAGGACTCACGTGCATGACTCACGAGACACCTGTGGACGACTCAAAACTTGAACTGTCAGTTTTAAAAACTTTCTCGTTTAAGTCTGGCATCGGTTCTTGGGACTCCCACAAATATGTCGTCAGTGTGCAGTCAACAAAAATCTACGAAAAGGTTTACATCCGATCGGGTCTTTAGATCACGGAACCCTTTTAATCTTTTTCATAAAAACGAAGGAGGGAGGATGGACTGATGTGCTACAAGAGTTAAGTACATTGATATTTTCGTCCGCCCTCCGTATCGATGGAGGCAAAATCTCCGCGCATCTTCAGACGACAGACAGGTCCCAGTACTTCCCTGAATAACCGGCTCTGGTCGTCAGTCCAGGAGTCGGGTCAAGACCAGAGACGGAAGACGGAGGGTAGGACACCGGTCGTATCGAGTCCTGGGCGAGGGTCCCGCCGAGACTCATTGACAACCTTTCTCGTAACAGAGAAAGACTGCTGGTAGGCATAAGAATGGTATTCCTCCTCCGCCAGGGTCACAGCTTCTTGTGTCGTCCCCTGTCCCAGGATCGCAGTTTCTTGTCTCGTCCCCTGTCCACTCGCACCGAAGCACGGTTCGGCGGTCTTGGCGTCTACACAACCTCCCTCGGAGAACGAGGACGACCTACCAATCGAATACTTCGGGGACTCAGCAGACAGGAGAGTAGGTGCTGACATCGGAGTCTCCGAGTAGAAGGTGGACCTGTCAGGTGCACCTAACAGACGTACGCGTGCTCACCTGCTTACAATTACAATGGTCATTCGTTTCTTTACACTAGACAGAAAATCCAGAAGGGTCTTGAGACAACGATAGTCTCATACAGAGGAAAAGATCGGAAAAAAAAAAAAAAACGGAAGATCTTTGGCCTAACGAACGGGGAGACTCTACGACGGTAACAAACGTACTCAAGGGTGGGACTGGACGAAGTGAAGTCAACGTCTGCACAATACCCTCGACTGAGCCCGTCCGGATCGAGTGAGGTACTCGAACAATGAAATTGATTATCGACTTCTCCTACACGCGTCAAGGTGGACCGCACTACGGGACACCTGCGACCAAACCTTCGCCACGACCCAGTGTCGAAATTTCCCCTAGAGGGAGGGAGGGTGTGGGACAAGGGTGTGGGACAATACATCGGACTCGTCCACAGGTCCCACCCCTCCTCGGCAGCACCTCCAACGACCGGGTCCGTTCCAAGACAGAGTGAAAAGCGAGTAAGAGATGCCTAGTCCTGTTTTGCTATCCTTTGTTGCCTGGTCACTTGACTGGTGCTCTCCGGAACGTTAGCGGCCACAGGAAACCCTGGTCCAGATCCACGATGAGTAACAGGGGTCTCAACAGCTACGGACTGAAAGATATAAGTGAAGTGAAGGAGAAAAGATTCACTTCGACCCTCCACCCACGTGGGCCTTTTTCGTTCACGAGAAAGAAGATCTCGTGGGGTAGAAGAGTTCACCATGAAACGGAAAGTCAACCGTCAAATTCACAGTCGGTACGTCGAAGACGTTTAAATTGATAGGAGGACGCACTACCCTGGGTGCGGTGAAGTCACGCAACTTCCTCGACGCCTAAGTCCGGTACCGACTGATAGACCTCTTGGTTCCAGAGACACGTCAGACAAACGGACAAAAAACGAACAAACAAACAACGAATAATAAACCTCCTACTTTTCCATTAGTCGACACGGTAGACGTCGAAGAGAGGACGGTTCGGTCCAAGAAAAGACATTTCAGTAAATGGTCAAAGTTTCAAAATGGTTGTTAAAACAAGTGAATGAGTCTCGAATGATGCACGGTTCGTGAAGTTTATACATACACCATATATTTGTCCTCAACAAAAATGAGACTTTTTTTATATGCACTTATTCCGTCCCCTCTTTTTTTTTTTTTTTTGGGCTTTAGAGACGGGAGTACCTTACGTACCTAAAATTAAGGTAAATAAAAAGTCATTTCCCTAAAGTTCGGCTTCTACAGGAACCCCTGCAAATATTCTGCTAATAGAAACCGTGTGTTGGCTACAGTGTAAACCCCTCGATTTTCGAATTAAAGGACACCGGGTCGACATAGGAAAGTCGTTCTCTTCAGGGCGGCAAGGTCCGGTCCCTGGGCTCTTCGACCCCTATCACCACTGATTGCACAAAAAAAAAAAAAGGGGCGATCGCCCTTTGATCGTGCACACCGTTCGGGGAACGAAGATTCTTAACGACCTTACACTTCGCAATGCTTCTCTTTCACTTAAGAGACCGGTACAGGACGCTCCGTCGTAGTCTTGACTGGTGGATCCTTGTCTATCGAGCATCCCTGGGTCAAGTGGAGTCGTCCCAGCGGGGTGCGAAGGGTCGTCACTGAAATTCGTCTCACAGGGCTCTTCCGTTTGGGGAGGACGAAGGGACTGAGAGGATTATTATGTCGGGTCCAGACACAGGTACTTACAAAGATTCGGAAGACCTGTCAGACAAAAGTCGGACACCTCCTGTCTCGGTGCAATGCAGATGTATAAATTAAAGTTCGTTTCCTGTCCGAAGAGACCACCGAGTACCATTTCTTAGGTGGACGTTGCGTCCTCAGCGACCAAGCTAGGGACCCACCCCTTCTATGGGACCTCTTCCTCTACCGTTGGGGGGGCTCATAAGAACGGACCTCTTAGACTACCTGTCTCCTCGGACCGTCCGACGTTAGGTACCCCAACTTCTCTCAGTCTGTGCTGAATCGGTGACTTGGTGGTGGTGGTTCGTCTCCTGTAGAAAGGTCGAAGTTCCACACTAGGCACACTCAGTTTTCGTCCGCGGTCTCAAACCTTCCCGCCTATACAACGGAGGAGCAAGCCCCACAATCTTACACTTGATCCAGTAGAAAGGCACGGGAAACACTAAAGTCTCTGAACTTGGTGTGGGTAAGATCGGAATAGGCAAGAGGCGGAAGCGTGGCAAACGGGTGATGGGACCCTCAAAGGGACCGTAAGCGGGGACGACCTCACTCCGGGAGTAAGTATCAGAAGAACTTTACCGTCCCCGTAGCCGATCGGGTCACCGACGGCGACGACGTCTCTTGACCGCCCTTCGGCCTCCCGGGAGACGTGACCCTAGAGCGAGACCTTTAAGCCATATTTCTTCCCGAACCAGAAATACGTTGGGTGCTAGATTCTTATAAAAAATTTCTTCTTTAAGACCGACTCGACCTAGACAGACGGCGCTCCCGAAAAAGACGACGCCACTCGCCCCGAGGAGAGGTCCACTCTGCACGGCCGAAGGGGGCGTCACCGTAGAGAACAACGGCTCGTGCCCGAGACCCGTGTGGCCCGAGCAGTCAACGGTACGCCCGAGGCATCAACGGCCCGTGACCGAATCACAGAAGGGCCGTCCACCTCAGAAGGACCTGGTCCCAAACTTGGTACAGGGGACGTAACCGTCCGCCTCCTAAGAATTGGTCACCTGGTGAGCCCTTCAGCCCATACAAAAACCTTCCCAATTTGATCCGGTGTCTGGAATGAATCGGGGTTTAGAGTCTATAAGTGGTAGACCGGGAAGAGGTCCTTTTCAGACGGTCGAAGACTTCTCGGTAGAATTACACTTCCACCCTCCCCAAAGAGGTAGCGTATACTGGAGCAGGTGCCCAGACTCAGGAGTTCCTCCAGTACAGCCCCTGCAACTCAGTCGAAGTAGAAACCCCGGACGCGAAAACACACCGGTATAAAATAACATAGACCAGAGACCGGGCTTGCCAAAACTAGCACTGAACCAAAGGACTAGAACTCCTTAGTTAGTATCAACAACAACTCGACCTTAAAGTAAAGGTCAGAAGGGAATTTACTAAGAGGCTCACTTACACTGAACAGTCTTCGACCAAAATGACGTTCATCAATTCGATTGAATGACGGCGAACAGATGCACAAGGGTTCAGACCGGAAGGAGACGGCCGACTCATTGGGGTCCCAACGGAACCGCTACCGGGGGGCGAGGATTAAGGTATGAAACGATTAAGGGTCGAACGTGTAAGTAGTAGTGTACGAGACTGAGTCTCGGTTGAGAGGTATTTGAACACTCGAAACTTAAAGATGTCACCTTTTAACGTGTAAGTTTTTAGTTTACGATCACATATGTAAGCCCACTCCCTGTATATAGATCTCCTCGGACCTCCTTATCACGAGAAGTGACTACTCACGGGAGTCAGTGTCAACGTTGTAGGGTGAAAAGGAAAATGCCGACCTTTCATAGTATCGTCCCGAGTCAATGCGACACGTGTCGTAGCCATCAACTTGACAACTCGAATTTGAGACTTGACGGAAAATTGTCACGGTGCAGAAACTAAGGTATTTCTAGTGTCTCTGCGGATCTCTCACTACGGAAACCTGTGACTCACACCCCCTTCTTCCTTTCTTGATGACTTGCCCTTATAAGATTCCTCTCCCCTCGTCCGGAGTACCACAAAACCTCTTTCCCTTCCTTCCTTTACAACCGTACACGGCGGACTGTACAATCCCTTCATTCTTCACGACACCCACCTCCTTTCTCTCTAGGTCCGTGTTTGGGAACTCTTCCCCTCGTAGGACACCTCTACTTCGGTCCACTCTTTTTGCACAAAGAGTCTGCGTCGTGTGTCACCACGCCTCCCGAGTCCCGTGAAAGGTCACACTATTTCTGCCAGACACAGGACTAACACGACCACCAGTGTGTCGGCGGATGTAAACAGTCTTGAGGAATTTAGACGTGAATTTTATCTACTTAGATTAGACTATATTAATAAGGAGTTATTCCCGAAGGGTCGACCGAGTCACCACTACTTAGGTGGACGTTACGTCCTCTGGACCCAAGGTAGGGACCCAGCCCTTCTAGGGGACCTCCTCCCGTGCCGTCGGGTGAGGTCGCAAGAACGGACCTCCTAGGGTACCTGTCTCCTCGGACCGCCTGGTGGTCAAGTACCGTAGCGTTTTTCTCAGTCTGTGCTGAACCGATGATTTGTTGTTAAAGAGTTTTGTTTAAAAATACACAAATGAACTTTCCAATCAAAGGTACTGTAACCTAAAAAGGATATGTGGTTCATCGATTTATTCAATATAAAAAATCAGTGACTTTTTCAAAGACAGTTTCAGTGCACCCTCGGACACTGGAACCATTGACCGGTAAAATTGACTGAGTCGACTTGTCTCCAATTTACTTTCCGTCCGATTCGAACACTCCCAACTGTCTGCCTGTTTACGTCAAAGGTGTCGTAGGACGCACACAAGTCGGCCAAGGAGGGCTCCGACCTCGGGTAGATCCTCCGCCGCGCCCCCGGTCCGATGAGGGCTCCGACCTCGGGGAGATCCTCCGCCGCGCCCCCGGTCCGGTGCTGAGGGGAGGTCGACACGGAAGAGAGACGAAGGTGAACCGTAGTGAGTGCCATTGTACAGGTACGAAGTGAGACCTTAAAGGGAGATCACTTTACCGAGTGTCGAAAACACCGCTTTTTAACGTTCCGTCTCTCCTCCAACCGAAGGACCCTCCGGTCTTTCTGGTGTTCTGACGGGTAACGTCCGTTCCAGTAACGTTTTTTTATTACGTGACCTTAAATGAAGACCTTCTAAGACTTTCCAGTCTCCTTAGATCGTCTCTTCCGCTACCACTGGGTGAGGTCATGAGAACGGACCTTTTAGGGTACCTACCTCCTCGGACCACCCGACGTCAGGTACGCCAGCACTTCTCAGCCTGTGTTGACTCGCTGAAGTGAAAGTGAAAAGTTGAAAGTATGTGACCTCTTCCTTTACCGTTGGGTGAGGTCACAAGAACGGACCTCTTAGGGTCCCTACCCCCTTGGAGCACCCGACGACAGATACCACAGCGTGTCTCAGCCTGTGCTGACTTCGCTGAATCGTCGTCGTCTCCTTAGATCTTACATTATAGGTACTCCAAAATAGAGACTCTTTCAAACCGACTTTCTAAAATTAGGACATTTTTCGGTGCAATTATAAGACAGTCAAAAGACCTTTAGTGGGAACGGGTAGCCGACCTTCCTGTGTCCCTCTCTCTACAAACCTCGACACATATTTTAGATACACCCCCAGTGAATTAGTCCGCTGGAAAAGATAGACGGACCTTAGGTCGACTCTCCTCCCCTCTCCTTCGTCTTCCACCCAGACCCCCTCGAAACCTATGTTTTGGTCTCTAGTCTCTTTACTGTCGGGTAAAGAGTGGTTTCCGAGTGACAGTCTTTGATCGAACAACAGGACACTTAGGAGAGAGTTCAGGGTCCCGTCCAAACACCGTCTCGACCCCAAGATTTGGTCCGTCAGACTGAGGTGACCTGTGAAGACCTTCCGGACTGTCAATGCCAATGGAACGGAAGACGGTCGGCGCTAAATTCTCTCTGCATCTGGTCCCTTCCTCCTTCGATCTCCATTCTTACAGTCAGGACGACCACTGGTGTATTCAGCCTGTGCAGCAGTTTTCATCTGTGCACTTGGTCGTGGGCAGAGGGGAGAGGGGACTGGCACAATCAAACGGTCCTTACGGATCCGTTTGACGGTATCTGCCCCTCCGAAGTTGTTCTCCAAGAGAGCTCGAGACCTCCGCCCTCCCGACCCTGCCCACACCACCGGCCCGACTAGGGAGGGCTCCGGAGAGGGACCGAACGTCTGCCGAGACGCCACACCAGTGTGTCGAGGGAGACTAGAACAGACAGGACCAGAAGCAGAATATCCCTGTGGTCCAGGGCGACGTAGTACCGGACGAGAGTACAGAGCAAAATTGGGTCACCGGACAAATTTCGATTTCGAGACCGGAGATTTGTCAGTACAAGAGACCATACCTCAATCCTGAGGTTCCAGACTCAAACCTTCCTGGGTCAAGTCGGGAAACGTAGGGGACGGTCATTTCGGGTCGTGTAGGGTCCCGCTCCATTACTTCCCCCCCCCAGGAAAGTACGCGTGACTAAAGGTACTCGTAGTGACAGGAGGTGGTACCACCAGGACTCAATAGGTCACTTCAATCTCGCGGAAGTCGCTACGGTAGCTTCTTCCCTTTCCTGATTTGACATTGTGACAATTCCTACTGGGGAGAGCGCCAGGGAGAAAGAGATCGGTTTACAACCTCCGAGACTTGGCAAGATTGAGGGGTGTAGCTCTGTAGTAGTAACGTTACCACTCCGGGATGGGGCTCCGGATGACTTAGGTTTAGACAGAAAATTGACCAGAGAACCACAAAGGACCTGAAAGACCCTCCGAGTCACCATTTCTTGGACGGACGATTCCGTTTTCTCGGAGGTCAAACTAGGGACCGACCCTTCTAGAGGACCTCCTCCTCCCACACCGTTGGGTGACGTCATACGGACGGACCCTTTAGGGTACCTCTAACCCTCCTCAGACCGCCCCATGTCAGGGACCCCAGCTTCATCTCAACCTGTGCGGAACCGCTGATTTGTCGGTAGTGTCCCACAAAGACTGCGTGCAATCTGATTCTTCACGCAGGACTCCCAGTCGTACGACGAGGTCCCGGGGGAAGGAGAGTGGCAGACAGGAAACGAAGGATGACACCGACTTGTCGGATCTGACGTGCACCTTTAGTGGACCACTCGAATCTTTCGTTAGGGCGACAGGTCTGTCGTGGGATCTGGTCAAGGCAGTTTGAGGTCTCGACCCACAGTCCGTGACCCTTAAAAAAAAATTAAATGAAAATCAAGTTCCTATTAACGAAACGTTATAGCACAACCAAAGACGGCGTGTGCCTAGTCGGCGTCCACATGTACACAGGGGAGGGAGCTCCGGGAGGTGGGGCAGGGTGGGGGACCCAAGAGTGTCCCGGGCCAGACTCGAGGGACTCAGTAAGTCGTCTGAGGATGACCGGAGACAAGGTGCCGCCCACGGACAAAGGTCCGGCGACAGAGGCAAGCAGGACAGAAGAAGGGGGTGGGAGGGGAAGGGAGACGTGGGGAGGCGCGCGGAGGGACGGGGAGGACACGGGATTCAGACAAGAGACACGGACGAGAGGTGACGACGGGACGTTTGGCCAAGTAGACATGGTAGAAAGATCTCGGGTATCGTGGCCAAGTAGGTATGGTAGAAAGATCCCAGACATATACCGGGGTCTGTAAAGACTTCGAGAAGTATACTAAGGTAGTGCGTCGGTTCCAACTTTTGGACCCCGCTGTCTCTCGGTTTCCCGCGCCCGGCGGCCGAGAGACGGGGCCCCTCTTCGCCGGGGGCAGGGGGAAGACACCGGAGATCCGGGCTAGGAGCGCAGGACACGCCAGTGCCGTCCGGACACGGGGAGTCGCCCCTGCAAACGGGGATTTCGACGACAGCCACGGACCGCGGGGGTAGAGAAGACACGTAGGGCGAAAGGGGAGGACGGCAACGGACAGAGGAGACTCAGCCACAAAAGGTCCCCGTAAGTCCCCTCACCGACCCCACCTAGTTCTTCCCACCGGGGAAGGAACATTCGAACCACAAAGAATTCAAGTAGTCAGGATTTAGGGTACTTACGGTAGTAAAGAGTAAGGGAGAGCGTCGGAGAGTCGAACCACAGACCTCGATGAATCACTGGAAACAACGTAAAACAATTTTTTTCACGAGACACCGAGACATACTTGGAAGAGGGCTCTACGTTCGTGTCGAGTCGCATAATCTTTGCTTGTGAAGGGTACCGTTCGACACGAAAAGAAAGGAACATTCTTCGTGACAAAAAAAGGTGCAGCCCACTGTCCCCCAGATACACGACCGTCCAGAAAAGGGCAAGGCAAAAACACAACGAAAAGTTGAGGAGTCCGGAGGGGTGACTTCTGACTTCCTCGAAGAGTTGGGGGTCGGCTGTGTCCGAAAAATGTCGAAACGTGATTGAGATCGCTTTGTTTTGATATTCGAAACACCACACTGACGCATCAGTAGTGGATTCGGGACATAAATGGAATACCGGAATTTGGTCCGTCAGGGGTTTGTCCAGGCGCACCTTACGTCACAGTGTATATTAGTGTAGAAAAAAACTCATCGTACCGTTAGAACGACAATTTAGTATCTTTATCTTCAATAATATTGAATCCTTTCCATTAACGTAAAGGACCCATCTACACAAGAACTCCAAGGATTATTACCTAAAGAAACTTAACCTCCGACCGCTCTGCATTTCACCAAGTATTTACTGGACTCAAGAATTGGCGACAGGGCTCAGACTGTCGCACTACTCACACCGTGAGACAATCTTTCCTATGCTAGCCCCACCTCTGACTTTTGGAATCCTCCTTCACACTTTCCTCGGATTGCTAAATACTTGGTGAGGACGTCAGGGGTGACAGAAGTCCAGGAAAGGGTCTCCGGGGACCCAAACCCTTTGTATAAAGGTCCACAAGTGTACGTACTTACAACGGTAGACACTTCCCGTAGAACTCCAGACCCTGTCGTCTACGAGTTCCGACCTACGAGACCCCACTACCGGGACCGTCAGACCGACGGGACGACGACGGGGGTGGGACGACGGGGCCCCGTCCCCCTCTAACTCCAGAGCCGTGTGGACCTCGGGAAAGACCTGTCACTCCCACCCACACACAGACAGACAGATACACATGCATGCACATACTCCTACGAGGTCACATCTGGTGAGAGGAATGTCGAGAACCGGTAGTTCGAGACAAACAAGTTTTCGACAAGGAGGCTTAGGACGGAGAGGTCACTTAGGAAGGAACCGAAAAATTTAAAATACATAAAAATTTAACTTCCTATTAACGAAATGTCTTAAGACAACAAAAGACAGTTGGGAGTCGTCCTGAGTCGGTATCCATATGTATACTGGGGAGGGAGACCTTGGAGGGAGGGGTAGGGTGGAGAGATCCAACCAAGTCTCGGGGACAAACTCGGAACCGACAGAAATTGTCGTCAAAGACGACAGACGGTAAATTTTATCACTGAACGTAGTAGACTCCTATAAATGAATGGGGAATCGAAGGTGTGTCGAACTGAGACCTAGTAAGACTGTGTGAACCGATACACGAGTACACCCATGGCAGCTACACTACCTTCAGAAGTAAACCACGTCGGGTCCCACGACACCACCTCTTCCGTTACCGTGGAGTGAGGTCATGAGAACGGACCTTTTAGGGTACCCACCTTCTCGGACTATCCGACGTCAGGTACCCCAGCGATTCTCAACCTGTACTGACTCGTTGAAGTGAAAGTGAGAAGTCAAAGTACGTAACCTCTTCCGTCACCGTGGGGTGAGGTCACGAGAACGGACCTTTTAGGGTACCCACCTCCTCGGACCATCCGACGTCAGGTACTCCAGTGATCCTCAGACTGTGCTGACTCGCTGAAGTGAAAGTGAAAAGTGAAAGTACGTAACCTCTTCCTGTACCGTTGGGTGAGGTCACGAGAACGGACTTCTTAGGGTCCCTGCCCCCTCGGACCACCCGACGGCAGATACCCCAGCGTGTCTCAGTCTGTACTGACTTCGCTGAATCGTCGTCGTCGTCGTCCCACGACACCCCTGGCATAATCTGAGGAACACGGACTTCTCTACTTCCAAAGTAGGCACGAGGAATCCTGAAAGGTGGACTCCCCGAACTGAGGGTCCCCTTTAACTGCAGTACTACTACTCGCCTTTTGTGGAAAAATCTCTGCGTGTATTTCCTTCTTACCAATGGCGTTTTCCCGCGTTCTTTCTCCATTAGCAGAAAAATTGAAATGGAAAAACTATACTACCGTTATGAACGAGAACTGCACAAAATGTAGTCCTTACTGAACCTTGCCCTCTAGGACTTATCAGAACGGCGAAGCCATATTGTTGTTGGTTCCCTGACCTCACACAAAAGGACTAGAAAGGACACGGAAATGATTGTTTGCATGCGTATCAACAATGAGTATCTTTACCCGACCAAGACGCTAACGAAAAGAGTTCCTTGTTATCCATTTCTTGCGAACAGTACTGCACCCTACCACTAAGTAAAAATGTCGCACTACAAAGCAATATACCTATGTAGTGTTAAGTAGAGAAGTGACCTCTCGAGAAATATTTCGTCAATCGTCTCGGACTCCCAAAGTCACCCAAGTGAATTCTACGTCTACAGTTTATACAGTGCAAAATGGATCTGCTTGGTCGTTCCTTCTTAGATCTCAGTCGTCTATCTCAAAACCAGACCTTGGACGTCCTACATCGGAGATCGCACACCGGGACCATGACAGGGGGACCCCGTACACCGGTCCCCAGGGGCATTGGGGGACTGAGACCAGGAGTGACACCCTCCCACCCGAGACTAGGCCAAGGAAGGTCGAGACCCCCAGACACTGGCTAGTGAGGGACGGGGTGTCTCTCGTCTCGTTTGTCTTCGGTCGAAACAAATGTCGCGTCTCCTAAACGAACTGTGTTCCTTCCGGTAGCACTTCACATCTCTGACACCCCGTCAGACCTAAGAATAGAGGGTGGTCGGACTCTTCGTCCTCTCGGTAGACACTCGACAGTTAAGATTTTACGGAACCCATCAAAAAGAATCTTTCGGAATCCGGAATCTTTCGTAGTGATGCTTGTTTCGATCACCTCCACTGCCTTAAGGTCACCTCGACAAAGTCTAGGACTGTCTACTACGACACTTTCGCGACGTGAGTTGTACGGTCTTTTAAACCTTTTGAGTCGTCACCGGTGTCCTGACCTTTTCCAGTCAAAAGTAAGGTTAAGGTTTCTTTCCGTTACGTTTTCTTACGAGTTTGATGACGTGTTAACGTGAGTAGAGTGTACGATCATTTCAGTACGAGTTTTAAGAGGTTCGGTCCGAAGTCGTTATGCACTTGGTACTTGAGGGACTACAAGTTCGACCAAAATCTTTTCCGTCTCCTTGGTCTCTAGTTTAACGGTTGTAGACGACCTAGTAGCTTTTTCGTTNCTTTTTGTAGATAAAGACGAAATAACTGATACGATTTCGGAAACTGACACACCTAGTGTTATTTGACACCTTTTAAGACTTTCTCTACCCTTATCGTCTGGTGGACTGTACGGAGAACTCTTTAGACATACGTCCAGTCCTTCGTTGTCAATCTTGACCTGTACCTTGTTGTCTGACCAAGGTTTATCCTTTTCCTCAGGTAGTTCCGACATATAACAGTGGGACGAATAAATTGAAGATACGTCTCATGTAGTACTCTTTGCGACCTGACCTTCTTTGTGTTCGACCTTAGTTCTAACGGTCCTCTTTATAGTTAGTGGAGTCTATACGTCTACTGTGGTGGGAATACCGTCTTTCACTTCTCCTCGATTTTTCGGAGAACTTCTTTCACTTTCTCCTCTCACTTTTTCAACCGAATTTCGAGTTGTAAGTCTTTTGCTTCTAGTACCGTAGACCAGGGTAGTGAAGTACCCTTTATCTACCCCTTTATCACAGTCTGAAATAAAACCCCCCGAGGCTTTAGTGACGTCTACCACTGACGTCGGTACTTTAAAAAAAAAAATTACAAAATAAAAAATAAAAATACAACGTCGGTACTTTAAATTTCTACGAACGAGGAACCTTCTTTTCAATACTGGTTGGATCTATCATATAAGGTTTCGTCTCTGTAATGAGACGGCTGATTCCAGGCAGATCAGTTCCGATACCAAAAAGATCATCAGTACATACCTACACTCTCAACCTGACACTTCTTCCGACTCACGGCTTCTTAACTACGAAAACTTGACACCACAACCTCTTCTGAGAACTTCTCAGGGAACCCGACGTTCCTCTAGGTTGGTCAGGTAAGACTTCCTCTATTGGGACCCTAAAGAAACCTTCCTTACTACGATTTCGACTTTGAGGTCATGAAACCGGTGGAGTACGCTTCTCAACTGAGTAACCTTTTCTGAGACTACGACCCTCCCTAATCCCCGTCCTCCTCTTCCCCTGCTGTCTCCTACTCTACAGACCTATCGTAGTGACTGAGTTACCTGCACTCAGACTCACTAGAGGCCCTCTACCTCTACCTGTCCCTCCGGACCGCACGACGCTAAGTACCCCAGCGCTTCTCAGCCTATGCTGACTCGTTGACTGACTTGACTTGACTTGACACATACACACACGCAAGTCAGCACAGACTGAGTAACGCTGGGGTACCTGATATCGGGGGGTCCGAGGAGACAGGTACCGTAAAGGGTCCGGTCTTAGGACCTCACCCGACGACAAAGGAAGAGGTCCCCTAGAAGGTCTAGGTTCCTACCTTGAGCGTAGAAAACCATAGTGGACGCAACCGTCCACCTAAGAACTGGTGACCGCGGTGGACCCTTCGAGATCAATAAATAAATTTCTCTTTTCTTTAGAGAAAATGAGCGGTTCGTACATGACAACCTTCGCGGGAAGAGAGACGACGCTCGCGCACGACCCACTCGGACCCCCGGTGGTGGTACAACTCAAGAGGGGTCGGGGCAGGACAAACGAAAACAAAAGGAAGGTCGACACGACAGGGTGTCTTGTCCCTTACTCCGACTTCTGGGCAAAGAAGAGAATTCCTTCTCGGTACGAGGGCACCACTTGGAGAGGAGAAGATCTCTTCTCTTTAACAAACTGAGCCCCTCTTCCTTCACCGTGGGGTGAAGTCATAAGAACGGACCTCTTAGGGTACCTGTCTCCTCGGACCGCCCCGATGTTAGGCACCCCAGTCTCTCAGTCTGTGCTGACTCGCCGACTTGTCGTCCCCTCTGTACCATTGTTTCCACCCTTCCCTCCCACTACAGTCTACTCTTTCGAAAGAGTATTTTAGAGGAAGTGCAGAAAATTGGGTGGCAGGACCCGAAGGTCAATGTGTTCGTAAGACAACGTTCGCACAAAATCGTACACCTACAGGAGACTCAAACAAAGGAGGTCCCAGGAACGCTTCTTGACGCGCACGAATGACCGGGCGACGGCGACTGAACGGCCCTGTCAGTCGAACGACGGGACCAAGACCGAGGCATAAACCGAGAAAGCCCGGTTCCACCCTTCTCGCTACTACGTCGCTCCGACATCCACGCATTACATCTGCTTCCCGAAAAAACCCAAGCACACAAAGTTGATCTAAGTACGAGTACTTTCCTACTCCGGAGAGTACTCAATGAGTCCATTAATAGTCTAAAAATTATGAGAAAAGGTACAAGTCCACCAGATCAAATTGTTTTACGATAGTGTGAACTCAAAACCCGATTTAGTTGTCCGAGGAGCCCGAAGGGACCATCAAGTCTGCCATTTCTTAGACGGACGTTACGCCCTCTGGACCCAAGCTAGGGACCCAACCCTTCTAGGGTACCTCCTCCCGATGGGTGAGGTCATAAGAACCGACCTCCTAGGGTACCTGTCTCCTCGGACCACCCAATGTCAGGTACCCCAGTGTTCCTCCGTCTGTGCTGACTCGTCGATTCGTGTCGTGGTTCTCCGAGGAGCAATTGAACTTCGAACTAAGAAAGACAAGTGAATGGGACCGAACGGAACAGGCGTATGAAAACTTCCTCAAAAGTGACCCCACTCCAACATTAAACCTACCTTTATTTAGAGGTGCCGTCGGACACGAAAAGTTACACGAAATGAACGTAGTATAAGAATTCCTTTTTTACATGTTTGAAGAGAAGAAACCTTCTACTTTTAGACTGGTGTAAAAGGAAGGTACACAAAAAAATTAATCCCTTTGAAGTTTATTACGACATCCCCTTAGTTAAAGGCATACGAGTAGGTAGTAATTCTAAAACGTGATAAACGAAATAGAGAATAAAGATTTCATATACTTTCGTTTGGGGTCTGTACAGTAAAATGGTGTTATATAAAATTATAAGTAGGACTTCTTTACATTGTATAGAAACATGACGGTTTTACAGTAGTGTGGTTTTGTAAAAATTTGTAGAGGGGGAAGGGGTTTATTTTAAACCCAAAACACCTCAAGAAAGAGAACTTGATTAAGCATACCCACTCCTCCATGAAGACAGCGGCGGTTACTCACTAGAACGAAAACTTGTCCACACACACCGAGACTCGTAAAGATCTTACCTTTACGGTGCTCCCGGGGGTCCTGCGGTGTAACAACGCGGGAAACATTGTCCCTCCTCGAGACACACTCCGGTACCGGATCACTTTTCTGACAAAAGCGTTCATTTTTATCATGAAGTGGAATTTCCATCAAGTACACAAACTCGGAGTCCTATGGTAGTACACTTACTCCATACAAGAATCGTCTACTTTTACATCAAAGTTGTCCTTTCGATTGTAAAGTAAAAACATAAATAGACATAAATATAAAGTGAATGTAAATTCCCGGAAAATGTGGGTTTACTTGTCCGAAAATTTTTAAAGAGAGAAAAAAAAAACGTGTTAAAAATTTCGAATGAAAAGTAAAGTAATGATGTTTTACAACAGACATAAGGGGTACAACATATTATTGTAGGCGTTCGGACGGGATGTACCTTTGTTGTCAACATGAAGGGGTGACTTCGCACGTGTGTGTGTGTGTGTCGGTGCTGTTGGTCAAAGAAGAGATAAAGACAATCAATGGGAAAAAACTTGTCCGGAAAGATTGTCGTTTTGATACGTAACTGTGAGTTGTGTAAACGAAGTGATTATCGTTTTAGTTTTCTCGTTGAATCTAAAAGACTTTACTTCCCTTTTTTCCGGTAGTACAAGAAAACAGAAAGATAAGACTACAGTAAACAAATACATGGGAAAGTTACAAAATGTATAAATTTTAGTCACCATATTAAATGGGACGCATCAATTGCAGAATGTATGTGCAATCGAAGTTCGTAAATTTAATGCGGTGTCGACCATTCTGCTTGTCGGCTGGGAGTTGGGGAGGGTCCGGAAGGGACGGACGGGGTACCGTCAATAAGGTTTAGAAAGTCGGAATAAGAAGACGTAAGACACAGGTACCAGGATTTATTGAATGTAATGTCGTGTTAAATAAAAGTCGCAAACCAGGACAGAGACCTGAAGGAAGAGCCCCTCTTCTCTCAAACCGACAGCTGGTGGCAGGTGTGCGAACGAGGGGGAAACGAGTAGGGCCCCATCAAGACCTAACTAGTCAAAGGGACAGAAGTGACACTGACGTCTCCACGAAACCACAGGGTCGGGACGACCTTGCTCCGCTCAGGAAAAAAAGATGACACAAAACGGAAGGAACATTCAGCAATAACGGGGTAGAAAGTGGAAAAAGAAAAAAAAAAAAATTCTTGTCTTTTTACTTAGGTGATGGGTTCGATGGGAGTAAACATATTTCAAGGAGAGTTATATAAGCCTGAACTGATCCACGGGACAGTAAAGTTGGTAGAACTTCTTAGGAGGGTCTTGGAGCTCCGGACGGCACTAGGTCTGACCAAAGATTCAGGAAACTCCGGATCCCAAAGAGAGCGACAGACACTCGGCCCCTCTGGACAGACCACGACCTAGGGTCCACAAACCTCGGGTACAAAGGGGGAAAGACTAAAACGAAGAAGACCATCTCATGTATCTGAGGGGACCACCGAGTTCCACGATTTCTTAGGTGGACGATTACGCCCTCTGGTCCCAAACTGGGGCCCCACCCCTTCTAGGGGACCTCTTCCTCTACCGTTGGGTGAGGTCACAAGACAGGACCTCTGAGGGTACCTGTCTCCTCGGAACCTCCCGATGTCGGGTACCCCAACGTTTCTCGACCTGTTCTGTCTCGTTGACTGGGAAAAAAGTATCAGATCGTAAAGGGACTCTTTCACAGAACCCTGCCCATAAACAACAACAACAAAACTTCAAACCGTCAAGTGCGTAGGGTGAGAGATCTAGAGACGACCAACGAAAATGCAAGGTTTCCAGCGCGCAGGTCTGTCTGTCAAGACTGAGACGAAGTGAGGGTCGTGTGTCGGCCCACGGAAGCGAACACCGCGATTGCGGAGCACTCAACGAGAGCTCTCGACGTCTTCGCCGACATCTCGTGGGAGAAGACGCACAGGACACACGGTCGGAAAGTGGTGCGTATGCCGTAGACCCGAGACTGAGGGGACGGTCGGCGGGGAAACCGGACTGGTGACGTCGTAGAGAAAAGAAGGATAGGACAGAGAATGTCAACCAAGGGCACGTCGTCTTTCACTCTAGGACTTGGAACATTGTCTACCACAGGTTGGGTCCTAAGAAAAAATTTTAATTAAATAAAAAATGACTTCCTATCAACGAAATGTCTTAAAACGACAAAAGACAGTTTGGAGTCGTACTTAGTCGGTATCCATATGTGTATAGGGGAGGGAAAACTTGGAGGGAGGGTAGAGGGGGGTCAGGGTGGGGAGCTCCAACTATGTCTCGGGGACAAACTCAAAGGACTCGGTATATCGTTTAAGGGCGACCGACAGAGAAAATGTGCACCATTACATTCACAGGCACACTGAGGTAGGTAGGTAGAGTGGGAGAGGAGGGAAGAGTTGGCTCCAAATTTTGGGAAGTCCCGAAAGAATAATCGGCGTTCTGTCTTAGAGAGGAGGAGTGGGATCGGACATTCTAGGACTAACTAGACAGGTGTGACCCTACGAAAGGAAGGAGCCAAGTCGAGTCAGAGGGGCACAGAAATTTACGAATAGAGGTCAACAACGAGTAAGACAAGGGAGACGGACCTAATTTCCAGAAGGGGACGAATTTTTTTTTTTTTTTTGTTCGATGAATAGGGTCGAGGGTCAGGAACCCTTAACTCAGGTGGAGGAAACACTCTACAAGGGGTTTGGGAGACGAATGTTCATGGAGGGAGACAGGGACACCAAGACGTCAAGTCTAGGAACAAAGAAAGAGTGTGAAAGTCGGTGAGCAACGAACAACAGCCAGAGAAGGACTGATCTCCTCCTTGTCCCGCCTCGGACAAAATACATAAAAAACATACGGGACACGGATCACGACTCAAACCAGACACAAGGGACGTCCTGTGCGTAGACACTATACCTGGTACTCATACATACCAATGACAGATCATTCCAGCGGGAGACTTTGTCTCGGTACACATAATAAACACGTGAATTCAAATAGGAACCTAGATCAGGTCCGTACATTCCGTCTAATATTATGTATGTTATACTTCCCTCGTATTTAATTTTCCTGTTGTTCCCGACCTTCGAATTCTTCACCTCGGTCGTGGCTCCCGCTCTTACATGTGGCACTCCTGTGACTAAACGACACCTACCCGGTGGCCCGAGACTCGGGAGATCGTCGGTCACTCCTTTCTACCAAATACGTTCAGGTGTGCCACTTTCGGCTCGTAACGACCCTTGATGTTGACAGGAAATGTAAATCTGATTTCTCTCCAAAGTCCGTCCCCAGTGACATTTTCCTTATCTATTCTACTTTTAGCAGGGACACTACCTGTGCCATTCAAAGTGTCCCCACCCCCACCCAAAGGGTCCACCGAGTCCTCATCGCTAAAGTGGACGTCACGTCCTCTACGTTTTCTATGTCCAGGCTTGGGGCCCAGCCCTTCTGGGGGACCTCCTCCTGTACCGTTGGGTGAGGTCATAAAAACGGACCCTTTAGGGTGCCTGCCTCCTCAGACCGTCCGATGTCAGGTCCAACCAACGTTTCTCACCTTGTACGGAATCGTTGGTTCGTCGTTCAAAGTGTCCTCATCAAGAACGACACCGGAGGCTATATCCGGCGACGACAGGACGGTTTGTGTCGAACAAATCCCGGGTACGGGCCCTGGGACACTCCGACAGGACCGAGACACACGGCCTACCTTTGTCGATGTACACGAAACGCCACTAACGAGAACGACGAAACCAAATACTACGACGGTAACGTCCTCTACTGGACCACAACCCGACCTCACCCTCCCGCCTATGGGAAAAAAAAAAAAAAACGAAAATAAAAATTGAAGAAGAAACAGGATTGATTTACGACGACCGGTAATGGTGACGTAAAGAAACGTGAACGAGGATAACTTTGTGGAAGTCTCTAGGGGAGGACAGGAAGATCTGAGAAGACCCTAGAAGATAGGGTAGTTGTCCAGACACATGTATGAAGAGGTCGTCGTAGAAGATCGAAGTTATCACAAGCAGAGGGTCTGACGCAAAACTCTTACAGGATTTGGAGGAAAATAGAAGTAGAAACTATTGACACAGAAGTGAGACCTACTTAAACCGAAAGAGGAGGGTAGAAGACTTACGACACCCCGAACGGAAATTCCCGAATTTGTACAAGTGTCAGTCACTCTAAGATTTCTCACCTCTAATTTTCCGTCTCCTTCAATAAAAGGAATCGAAACATTTCAGGCAGAAACCAACACCCTCGACAGGTGAATCGTACTCAGACACGTCTCGTTTGGACATGACACTCCTTGTCTTTGGAAGTACTCAAAGTATTGGCACACACACACGCACGCACACGTGTGTTCGTGCAGACACACCCACCGTCCACTACACCGATATCTAAAATCAATTCTAACGAACTAAGGAGGGTGGGGGTATTTCTCGGGTTTCATCAGTGACTTGAATGGTTAGTATCTTACTCGTCTTAATTCTAAAATAAATCACGGTACCCATCATATCTTTCGTCTTTAAAGAAGACATCCTAGTCGAAATTTGGTCTATGTCACGTCGTCTAATCTCTCGAGGGAACCACAGTGCTCGTTCGTGACAGACTTGTTTCGAAAGAAGGGTCCTCGATCTTGACGAGTACCGTTGTCGTCAACAACCCTATGAACTGAAGCCGTCGACTCAACCACACCCGAAACCGCCTCTGCAGAAAGGAAGTCACCAGAAGTTCCTAGATTCAACGCCAACTAGAATTGAAACCTCCGAAATAATTGGGAGGACAAAGGTAAACTACGAAATACGCTTAAGTAACCACTATTTCTGCACAAATTCTTTCATGTTTACTAGCAGAACTTCTATCTTTTCCTTTCCGGAAAACTCGTCTTGGACCTACACTAATTTACGACACAAACGAGTCCCTACAAATCCAAAATATCGACGTCAATAAAAGGATATAAGATATATATATCTTATATCAATAAGATATGCTTATTGATATCTTTTATTGAAGATAACATAAGGACTTTGAACTCTAGGATTTAGACAAAGGGGGGGCCCTCGTCAATAAAAATATTATGTCAACAACTAATATGTTCTAAAGAATCTTCACGTTTATAACACTTTACCGTCTTCTCTGACATAATTCAAAAAGACCTGTCACGGTTTATCCGTGAATCTTTGTATTTAAAACCAACACAAGTCTTTATCCCTGAAGCGAACATTATTATTAACATTCACTATACATAACTCGTGATTGACACAGGGTTCGTGACACGATTCGTCATACTAAAAGAAATGGGGAGACCCCTTAGAATGTTCATTGAAGTCAACTGGAAACTTGTTACACACCAATCTCCGTAACCGGGAGGTATCAGTTTTTAGGTCCTATTGAATGTCATCCCCGGAAGACGTGGGGGTGGACATAAATGACGACTTTTCTATAGGTGTATATTCACCTGTGTACATCAAGTTTGGGTACAACAAGTCCCCAGTTGACAAATATAAGGAGCAAAATGTCTACTCTATTTAAGTCCGAATCGGAACAGTTCGTTGAAGGAGTCGCAGCACACCGAACAAGTCACCCCCTCGGCACCGTAGCATACAGGTCAAAACGATCAGATAAGAAATAAGTAAGGAGTTAGTCTTGAATAAAGAAGATCAGTAGAGAACGACGAAACCCGAAGGGTCATCCGAAGAAATGGGGACTCGGTGGCCCCTTTGGGGAGTAACACAGACGTCGAGAGGTAGGACGGATGGAAGAGGAATAATAGCCACCCTGGTTCTAAAGGGACCGAGTAACTTGGACGAAAGGACCTCACTTACAACTAGAAAGAACGGAAGACAGGCAGGCAGGAAAGGAGATAACTTAGGTTGGGAATTATTCTCGGAACCTTGCGCGGGGAAGTCGTGAGTACAAGTCCGGACATAGGGGAGTAGGGAGGGACTTGTCACAAGTCGCATTAGTGGGAAGAACGGGATAGAGGAGGAGGAGGTACGGAGAAGGACGTCGACGATCAGAAGTCTTTATGATGATTACTTTGGTGCAACAGTGGACGGAGGAGAAGGAGGGCCAGGAATAATGACCCACGAACTTGACGAAAGAATCACAAGTCCTGGACAGTCGACGAACGGAAAGGGTTGAGTCAGTACAAATTCACTCTCAAGAGGGGACCACCGTAAGTCGATGAGAGACGTCTCGAGACGAGATACGGTTTAACACCGTTTCGAAACTCACAGGCAGAACCCGAATCTAAAATAGAACTTTCCAAGACTTTACGAACCAAGTTTCCTCACTACTCTACGTCGGAACGAACCCTTCTGACTACATCCCACCACCCTACAGACCATCACTTATCATACAAACAGATTCCTTATCTGCCCGAGTAGACGAAACTTATGACCGGGGTTGCGCCACCAATGTATCAACCTAATATATCTGACATTCGGTAGGGCATCGACACTTATGTGTACGCACTAAAATCCGTTCAGACTTAATACTTTCTCCGACTGTTGTAGAGGTCGGAGTATATAGAAGGGAATCTCAGTCGGAAAGGTAGGATTCGGGCACAAAGTAGTAGAGTCTGCACCCAACTATAAAGCGAATAAAAAACGAGGTGAACTTTCTTATAATGGTAAACATTTGAATGACTTTTAACATCACCTACCTTATGAACATAGAGGGGGTCTAAGTATACAACTCTGGATTAGACGTCACACTACCATAAACCTCCAAAAATGAAAACCCTCCACTACTCCAGTCCTCCCACCGCGGGAGTACTTACCCTAAGGTCGAAGATATTTTCTCCGGTCTCTCGAGAAACGATGTGGTTCTTCTGTCGGTAAGCACTTGGTCCTTCTAGAAAGTGGTCTGCGGCTTAGCCGACAGTGGGACTAACACCTGAAAGGTCAGAGGTCTTGAAAACTCTTTATTCACACACACCAAATTCGGTGAGACCTCAGACACCACAACACCTCAGATGCCATGACTTGGGACGACGACGACGATTCAACGAAGTCAGCACAGACTGAGACACGTTGGGGTATCTGCCGTCGGGTGGTCCGAGGGAGCAGGGACCCTAAGAGGTCCGTTCTTGTGACCTCACCCAACGGTAACGGAAGAGGTTACGTACTTGCACTTTTCACTTTCACTTCAGTGAGTCAGCACAGACTGAGGACGTCGGATGGTCCGAGGAGGCAGGTACCCTAAAAGGTCCGTTCTCATGACCTCACCCCACGGTAACGGAAGAGGTCATAACTTGAGATTTCCTCAAGTTTATCTGATTCTTTTTCCACAAAAAAGAAACAAACAAACAAACAAACAAAAATAGTTTCACAAGTAAAGAAATTGACACCCTACTTTTTTAGTTGTCCTTATTTAACACTGGTACTAGTTTTTGTATTGTGAAGTCCCAGAAGGGAAATTTTTTTCCTTCCGTATGGGAAGAGAATCGGCACAGGACAACGGACCTCGTGTCTGCACCACATCTTTGATTTTGTTTTCGCGTGCAACCTCTACCCTGTCGTTCTTCGTAGTCGAGTAGTTGCGGAGTCGGACCCGGTAGGTACGTGTAGTGTGTTCGTTCTCCTTCTTTGTGCACAGGACACTTCGGTCAATCGACTGAGACACCGTCGGTCGACCCGTACGCCCGACTGCGTCGTAGACATTTCCACTGCTAGTGCCGAGGGACAACGACTCGTGGGTACGGTACGGTGTGAGACACCCGAGTAAAATGTCACTGGGGAGTTCCACCCATGTAGAAAGTCGATTCCTTACACCAATTATTCGAACTGGTACCAGGGTGTCGGGCCTCCACGGGGACTTCGGACCCAAGGTAGGCCCAGACGGACTGCCTGAACTTAAAAATAGGTCAGAATCTTTACATTCACTGACACATCCATTACCGGTCAGACGACCCCTCACCCCGACCAAAAGTAGGGTCAACGACCCCCGTCCAAATAAGAGACAGGGGGGTCGGGGACGACAGATGGGAAAAGGTAGGACGAGACACAGGACACAAGGTCTCGGACTGAGAATAAAATAGTGTGTGGAAGACCGAAAGATATCCTAAATCGGTTATTGGCGGGACCGTCGTCCCGTCTCCGACCCTTCTCTCTCCAACTGGACAAAGAACGGGCGAGAGAGGAAGGTGAGGACACCTGAGACGACAACCGACTCACGCAGGCACTTTCGGGTGCCAGGACGGATGTCGAGGTCGGGGGTAGAGAGACCTAAGGGCGGTGACGGAAGAGGAGACACGGTAGTTCGGTCGCCGCCACTGTCGAAGGGAGACGACATGCGCGAGGCGCGAAGCGCAGGCCCAGCCAGAGGGACTTGGGACACGTACAGAAACGTTTATTGAGGTAGTGTCTTGAAGGGAGGGCCTGGGGTCTCCTGGTGTGGCTATCAAAGATTAAAGACGTCAGTTACATGGGTCCCCCATCCTTTCTCGCGGAACGTCTAGACAACATCGAAAATACTAAGGTCGTTTGGACGGGTGTAAACCCGTCAAAGATATTTGGAACGGCCAAAGAGGACTCACTGGGGAAAGACCGACGACTCACGAGGGACGAAGTCGTTTCGATCTCCCTCGAAGGGGTCGTCCGGAAATTTTACGACTACGAAAAAGAGAGATTTCTCTAACAGTAGTCCTTTGCGATCGGGAATCGGGGACGAGGGTCTCCTGTTAGAGAGTCCCCCGTCAGGTGTGGCGAGTGAGGGGCGAGGACCCCTCAATGGTGGTCGAAATAAATGACCTCACAAAGTGTGCAATGCATGGGAAGTGTACAGCCACTTGAACTACCTAATTGAAGTCGGGGGTCACAAGGACGAGTCAACTTCGGTACAAGGAGTCGACTGTCATTATCGGTGTGACGTTTACCTACAAGTCTCTGGGTGAACGGGACAGAGGACCAATCGTTCCACGAAAAAGTCACTCTCCGTGAATTGATCCTTCTTCGACCGGGTCTCCCATCTGCACTTGAGTGAAGTAAGCATACTTTACATGCACGTTGTACCGACGAGAACTCACATGACGAAGAACTGTAGGTCTCTAATCGAAAATAAAAGCGGAAGTCTTCTTTTAGCACACAAAAAGACAACAGATGTATCACTTCACTATGGGTCTATAAAGGTGTTCTAACTCCGCAAACGATAACCTAGATATCCTATACTCGTAAAGGTGTATTTAATCACGAATTTCGTTATGTCATAGTGGAATTAAAACTTACAAGTATAATCTAACGGAATAGACTATTCGAGTTGTCAATAGGTCTTGAATGAACCTTCCCCTATTTTTATGGGCACCTAAGGAAAGAGAGGACACTAATGGACCGAACAATCAACACAAGAGGGAGAAGGTATCTCCCAGAATGGTGGTAGGGGGGCTATTAGTACCCGAGGCACAGTCATGTAAAATAGGAGGAGAAAACCCAGGGATTGTGGTACGCACCACGGTCAGTATACCCTTGACGAGTCATTTAGAAATTTCAGTAACTAAGTAAAAGATTTGAATTCGTGGAACTTGAACCTCGGTAAGAGATTCGAGTAAGACAACACACGAAAAATGACATACACTGAACTAAATTAGTGTGGGGTCGTCCTTTACCGTTGGGTGAGGTCACAAGAACGGACCTCTTAAGGTCCCTGTCTCCTCGGACCACCCGACGGCAGACACCCCAGCGTGTCTCAGCCTGCACTGACTTCGCTGAATCGTCGTCGTCGAACGGAAACCCGAGAACGTAAGACGGACGGTCGAGAAGGGGGGAGCGGACCGGCTGAGGTTCGACACGAAACCACGACTCGCGTTGACAATGGGAGGAGAACCCGGACGATAACGTAATACTGGGAGGGGGGTGGGGGTGGGTTATGCAAGGGTCTAGAAGATGTAGTGGGTCAGTAGTGCGAAACATTGAATGTATAAACCCCCTGATTAATGGAGGTGGGTGATCTGACAATGTGTCACTCTCTCCTTGGACAGGTAAGAAGACGGTATGACCGACCGTGACTCCTTCGAGAGTCATAAATCCCTTACTTATCTCAACTGAGACTGTGTTGATTCACTGAAGTGAAAGTGAAACGTGAAAGTACGTAACCTCGTCCTTCACCGTTGGGTGAGGTCACAAGAACGGACCTCTTAGGGTCCCTGCCCCCTCGGACCACCCGACGGCAGACACCCCAGCGTGTCTCAGCCTGTGCTGACTTCGCTGAATCGTCGTCGTCGTCTCAACTGAGAGTACCAAACGTTGGTGTATAAACGTTGAAACGGACGAGTCATCGTAAATAGACGTGGATTTTAGTGTGCACACCCTGAAGGCACCAGCAAATCCGCGGACGTCTTGTCACTTTTCAAACGCAGGACTACACCCAAAGGTCGGCTCCACTACGCCACGGGGAGGGGCGTGGTGGGTCTGAGATTCGTTCTCAGGAAAGTATCACTACACACATCCGAGTTTAAAAATTCAAAACACCCAAAAAAAAAACAAAAAACAAAAACACACACACACACACTAAAATGACAAATTTTACGGGGATCTGTAGTACTTCTTCGCGATAGATCATAGGGATTCGTATTTTTTCGACCCTACACGGAAAGTCTCTGTTATACACGTAATCTATTTGGAGCAAGTCCGCACTCAATATCACGACAACCAACACTGTAGTCACAATCATTTGACTATAAATAATTTACAGAAGCTTGTCTTTGTGTGTGTTTGTTCCAATACATAACCAGTCAACTATTTGTACGACAGTGGTCTTCGAACGTCCTTGGAGTTTGAGGACATCCTCGGTGCCAAGTCATAAACACTTAAAGCACAAACAACGTTAGTGTCAATACTGTCGATATCATTTTGTATTAATAGCACTTATTACTCCTACGTAAAGAACGTGACACCTCTGATTGCGAGGTCCTTGAAGTCACAGAGCACGGTTCCGTCTGTCGATCGCTCGTCCTGTGAGCTTCGAAAGTAAGCAAGTTGTTTATAAATAACTCGGGAACGAGACTCAGTCTGGGACACGTGTAAACTGGGAGTATAGGAATTGGGGGTTTGGTTTACCTACACTTACGTCTCAGGATTGAAGAAGTCATTTAATAACATTTGTTCCAGTCAGTGTTACCTGTACTCAAACTCGTTTGAGACCCTCAACCACTACCTGTCCCTTCGGACCACACGACGTCAGGTACCCCAACGTTTCTCAGTCTATACTGAATCGTTGACTTGTTGTTATTCGAGTTAGTGTGTAGTGGGTTGAGGAAAACTCGATCTGGTTTTTATAAATGAAACACCAAAAACAAAAAACAAAAAAAACCAGAGGTCAGACATCCAGGTATCTCTGTGGCCAATCTACCGACTCTACAAAAAAATTCAACGTTTTAAAAGGTCGACTTAAGGTGTTACCCTCATACAATCGTCATATAACAACCTTGTAGAGGTCCCTTTTATCGAACCCAGCCCCCCCTTTATGTGTAATTTTTTTTTAATGGTCATGTACTAGTTCATCAGTATCCTCCTTTATCAAATGTTTCTACATAAATAAATATGTAAAGGGAAGTCAGGGTCTCAGACGGTCCATGACCCTACAGTCCCGTTTTTTTGTCCCGTAAACATTTAGACACCAACTAACTGTAAAACCGGTACCTTAATGTCTCAATAAAGTTACTCTCTTATCAAAGTCGACTAATGAAGGTACTTAGATTAAAAAACTCGGAGAGTCCTTATTAAACCCCTAATGAAATATAGAAACGTTTTGTTTAACCCGACCCAAAAGTAAATAACATCGCTGTCTTGGTGCAGAAACTGAATCCACCTGTAAATATTTGAGGGATGTTGTCTGCGCCACTTCTTGTGTCTGTACAGGTTCAACTCGAACTTGTCATAAATATACCACACCAAGTTTATCAAATATAAGTGGTTTACGAATTAACGTCCGAGTTTTTCCGAAACAGGAGACGTATTTGTATGGGTCTTATAGTGTTCTCCTTATAAGACTTTTCTCGTTGACTTCAACTACAAATCCTTAGTCTCACGTCAACGACTCTTACTTTATAATTTGATAAAAGGAATCATGCGTTCTGACATTTTACATTCCTGGACCCGAGAGACATTCTTCAGGCGAAGAGAAAGTTCCTGTAAACGTAAAGAAATGAGTAGAATTAAGGTACCTTACAAACAACCAGGACACCTGTCTTCGGTAAGACGCATAAAGCCGGCATAAAGTGTAGTGGAGGCACTGGGGACTTTGACCCGGTTGGTACGTCTCCTCCTTCTCCCCCGAGACCCTCTACCGAGGGGTTGGTTCATTAGGACCGAGAGTGGGGGAAGGTTTGACCGTGGTTTTGTTCACCTTTTTAGACCGGTTCGGGGGAGGGAGGAAAGGGTATATGGGGAGTTTCGTCGGAAAAGCGTCGAGGAAGGAAGAGACCCCTGAGACAAGAGACTCGAGGAACTGTCACCGGAACCGAATCAATGAGAACCTCGAGGGTGTGGACCTGGCCGCCAGGGATTACGTACCCTGGAACGACGTGCGAAAAAAGAAAACACTCTTTCCTTATCTCGGTACAAACGGAGTAATTTTGGGTCGTCATCGACTCCACCAACTTTCCTGTGCACGAAATCCGAGCCGCTCGACACTACCTCACGTCTAGCCGGGGATCCGTCAGTGTTCCGTCACCCCGGGAGAGGAACTGGGAGTCTCCGGGTCAACACGGTAGTCACTTTACTGAGAGACTCCCACTCTACTCGACGGTGCACACAATCCGGGCAACAGTTAATGATGACTCAAAACACGAAAACACTCTTCCAAGTACAGAGGTCCTTTCTGACGTCGATCCTCCTTCTACGAAGACAACCTTAATTCTATTCCGCAGGTAAGGAGACCCGACTATGTGTCGCCTCACGTCCGACCTAAAGTCGGGGGTCACCGAGAACGTTGACCTACGGGTACAAGTCCCGTTTCGACCTGTTGGCACCTCTTCAGGACTCAGGACCTCTCCGATGACTTCATCTGCAGACCTCTGAATGCGTACCCTAGGTCATTTGAGCCCGTAACACATAGTAGACCGAATTCCTGTGAAGATTTCTCTCTTCTCCTTTTACGAGACTTCCTCCACGACCCCATTTCCCTGAGACACAGTGTCTGTGTCTTGACTCTCCCTGAAGACTCGGGACAATACAGACATGGAGATAGAACGACGACAACAACTCAGTGAGTCAGTGCAGGCTGAGAGACGCTGGGCACCTGACGTCGGGTGGTCCGAGGAGACAGGCACCCTAAAGTCCTATCTTATGACTTCACCCAACAGTACGGGAAGAGGTCCCCTAGAAGACTGAGGCCCTAGTTTGGACGCAGAGGACGTAACCGTCCTCCCAAGAATGGTGACTCCGTGGTCCCTTCGGGGTAGAGTAACGTGCCTACTCGTCTAACACCAGGTTCTTCGCGACCAGGCACACAAACTAGTGTGTCGAAGGACGACTGTCACCCCTTTCAAAGATGAAAAGGTGTGAGACTTGTCCGAGAGACGAGACATGTGTAGTCCTGTCACACCGGCTCGGGTCGGTACAAAGGACCCGGGGACCGAGAAATCTTTGGGACTACTACACCAGACCGTGTAGGTCTCGGACCAATTGGAAAGACCGATGCGAGACCTACTCTGAGCTGCCCAAAAACAAGGTACAGTACAAAAAGGAGAGTAAAACCGTACGACACTTATGATTAACGATTTTCTCGTCGGTTTAGTGAACATTTGAGAAACAAAAGAATTAAAACAAGAACCGACGGCCCCAGAAGTGACGACGCGTGCCCGGGAGAGTCAACACCTCTCGTCCCAGATGAGAAGGGACGGCTCGGAGAGGGACGTCCCAGAAGAGAACGACACGTCGTGGTTGAGATGCCACGAGCCCGAAGCCATCGACCCCATGGACCCGAACCAACGGGACGACGCCCACCTTAGAAGGGCCTGGCCCCTAGCTTGGGCACGAAGGACACGACCGTCCGTCTAACAATTGGGGACCTGGTGGTCCCTTCAGAGACACTTGAGAACTGTCTTGACGACTCTCATTCAAAGACGGACGAGTGGAGTGGTGAAAAACCACGGGCCCTCTTTCAGCTTTCGTCCGGAAACTACTGACTGAACCAGCCAGGTTTCGGTGCGCTCGTCAGACACAACCTAACTTACCACAGCCGCGACCGAGGAGGATAAGTCTTAACCGAGGACAAATTTTTCTTTTTTTCTAGTACAGTCAAGAAAATTAAATCGCATAGTTGTTCGTAAATACCTTACACACCCGCCGAGGTAAAGAAGTATTTCAAAGACATTGTGTCAGGAGTTATAAATGTACGCTAAAGAGAGGTTCCTCTAGTCTCATGAATGTCAGTAATAAAGAGCTGGGACTGTCGAGACTCTACACACGCCTTCCGCACGTGTCTTCGCACACTGTTCTTGTCCGGACTCAACGAAAGGTAAAGGTCGAAATTTGTAATAACGAGCCCCCCGACATTCTTGACATTACCACGACTACCTTTATATTTGACCAGCCCGAAAGACTAACATATCGGGACTCATGGGGTAAAGTACCTTGCGTGAGTGAATGTTATTTCCCAGTCACTCTAGGTCACTGCAAATAACTCATGAATAATGATACACGGTCCATGGGGACATACGCGAGACACACAGAATTAAGTAACTTAGGGTGTCATCGGTGTCCTCCATTCGTCGTAACGACAGACATAAAATGTCTACTCATTTGGCACTGTGTCCTCAATCCCTGGGACCGGCCCCAGTGTGTCGAGTGTGCGAACCGAGCCGTCTCTTCTCAGGCGGACGTCACGACCTCGGCGTCCGAGTCAGGAATCCCGACCCTTCCGAGGGACCTCTTCGTCACCGTTGGGTGAGGTCATAAGAACGGACGTCTTACGGTACCCGTCTCCTTGCACCGCCCGATGTCAGGTACCCCAGAGCTCCTCAACGCATGTCGTCGAATCGACGACTTGTTGCAAAGTTTTGACCCGGCAGACGGAAGTACCGGGCGCCGACTGAAGAGAAGACTATAGGACGGAGACTCTCGTCCTGTAACATTACACGGGAGGAATCTCGGTTCAACACACCCCGAAATTCAAAGATAATAAAGAAGTAGTCTGAAAAAAAAAAGTTAACACCCTGAGAAGGACCACCAGAACCTCTTCCATTACCGTCGGATGAGGTCACAACGGACCTCTTAGGGCACCTCTCTCCTCGGACCACCCGATGACAGGCACTCCAGTGTCTCAGTCTGTGCTGACTCGATCACCAATCCTGAGACGAAGGGGACGTCCCCGTGTCCAGACAGCGGCCCAGTCCCTCAATCCCAGGACATCCGACGGGTCGGTTTTTCTTGAAGGATTAGTATGTTCTCTGACGCAAGAATTCGGATTTATGACCACCACAGTTATTAGAACCATGAGCCCATTGGGGTTCTTAGTTACTTTCGTCAGGACCAATTCCTCTTAAGACTCTCAACCCACGCGAAACCCTTACATCTGCCGCCGACCGACACAGCACTCTCGGGACGAGCTAGTCTATCCTCCGCGCGTCTCCCCTGTAAACAGAACCCCAGAAATCAGAGGGGAGAGGGTAGGGGAGAAAGTCTCGACGAGTCAAGTCGGTGGAAGAACCCCAAGGGACCGAGAGGTCGTAGGGAGTGATGTCTAACCGGAGTTTCGAAGTTGAGAACGGGAAGACAAGTGTATGCCGGGTCGACTCCAGAACAGGAGACCCACGAAAAGACCCATCGAGCCGATCTAGACTTGACGAAAGACGACGTTGTGTTCATACACTGACCATCTAGACCTTTCCTTGACACAAAGATATGGTCTGACGATCTTTAGTACCCTGGTACCTGTACCTTTCGGGTTCCACCCGAGAGTCCGATGTCCCCTGTTTCTTATCCTTATAAGACCCTTGAGCCCGGACGGGAAGGTAGTAGGGTCTGTTGCTAGACACTTCGACCATTTAACGCACTCTGGAATCCAAGTAAAAGGGTCAACATTATCAAAGAAAGAACGGAAAATCCTAGAGACCCGAATCAATAACCGTCTAATGTCACCACCGGAGACCCACGAAGTCGTTGGTCTGCATTTATGAAAACCCGGAGGGAAGGGAGATTGGTTTTCAATGGTAATGAACTCATCTTTCATTATGATTGGTCTCTTCAAAGACATCATCTCCTCCTTCGGACACTTTGACCATAAACTATACATTCTTAGAAACAAGAATTCCGTTTATTATTCGGAACACAAATGTTGAGGTAGTGAATTTCTTTTTTTACGACTGGAGAATTTTATATAATCAATTGGTTTGTCAACGGGAGATCTATGTGTACACTTACTAATCCGGGTCTACGACAAGGACTGGTAGTACTTGATTTTTGATTACTGGACCTTAAGTACAGGAGTCTCGCTCCCAGGAATTTTTAAGAAGAGAACACTTCTGGTTAAATTTCGTCACCGAGAGACCTTCCATTTAATTGAATTGGAGGTGGGAGGAAGGGACATATCGTTTGACCGTTAATCGCTTGTAAATTCTTCGGAATCACAGGTTCATCAATCAACGAGAGGATTCTAAGTTACATCGAATTTTACGAGGAAGTTTACGAGACGTCAGTGTACACGGTGTTGGTACTGACGAAACATCCCAAAAAAAGAGATGACAAATTTTTATCATGCTTTATTAGCCGAAACAAAAAAGTAATCTATACTCTTAAGGACAAGTGACAACACAGGGCAGGGGGTTTTGGATGGGGTGGGAGAACTTGGGAGAATAAAGGCTAAGTGAACTTCACCTGAACGTGCCACTTTTAGATTAACACTTTAACGTCACACGTTTGAGGTAAGGAACCCCCGACAGGAGGCAGAAAACCTTTCTCAGGTCTCATCTCTCATATAAAATCCCTGGAGTAACAGGGACGGGACGGGAGGGTGGCGGGGGTGTGTAAGACATTACGACCGACGGCGAAAGTTCCGTCTCGGTTGCACTTTCGATTTGGCGGTCTGACCTTGCGAATGTCCAAACACTTTTGTAGGGTCCGAACAATAGTCCGAAGTATTCCTGTCACTGAGACCAGCAGGAACGAAAGACTCACCACACAAATAAAGTCTACCCCGAAACTGCAGACCACCTACTCACCGTCAGGAGTCCTCGGTCCATACCCCAAGAGTACACCTGTGCCTGTCCAAAACCGGTGGTCAACCTCTTCTGGGAACTCTCAGGGAACCTGACGTTCCTCTAGGTTGGGCAGGTAAGACTTCCTCTAGTCGGGACCCTAAAGAAACCTTCCTTACTACGATTTCGACTTCGAGGTCATGAAACCGGTGGAGTACACTTCTCAACTGAGTAACCTCTTCTGAAACTACGACCCTTCCTAACTCCCGTCCTCCTCTTCCCCTGCTGTCTCCTACTCTACCGACCTACCGTAGTGCCTGAACTACCTGCACTCAGATTCACTTGAGACCCTCAACCACTACCTGTCCCTCCGGACCGCACGACGTTAAGTACCCCAGTGTTTCTCAGCCTGTGCTGACTCACTGACTTGACTTGACTTGACACTGGACAACCGAGAGACTTCGAGGTGGTCGGAGAACCCCCTACAAAACTGGGTCTCTTTAGGAAACAGAGCCCAACCCGTCTTCCGCGTACGAGTCTCGGAAGGCCGAGGCACTAGCAAACTAACCGTGTACTGGAGGGGTAGGGGGTTGGCGGTGGNGTCTACACATATTCTCTGTCGGGGGCGGCGGGGTAAAAGAAGGTGCAACAAGTGCCGCTCAAAGGACGATGACTCCGTGTTAACTCATCAACGTTGTCTGACGCACCAGGTATTTCGGATTTTTTTATATGTTAGACCAGGAAATGACTTTTTACCGGCTCTCTATGACACAGGTCAAACAATTGTGCCGAAACTTAGGACAGAGTAGCACCGGCAGCGGGAAGTCGAGTCACCGAACCGGAAGTAGACGAACTAAAAGTACTGCAACGAGGGTTTTCCACTGGTCAGAGTCCCTCGACACGAACCCCTGACTCCGAGGACTGGGTGCAAACGTCTGTAACAGGACCCTAAAGACACAACTTACTGCGAGTAGTCATAACCAGTGTTCTTTTTTCTCTCCCCTCAGCGAGTCAGCACAGGCTGAGTGACACCAGCACACCTGACATCGGACGGTCCGAGGAGTCAGGCACCCCAAGAGGTCCGTTCTCCTGACCCCACCCAACGGTAAAGGAAGAGGTCCCCTAGAAGGGCTGGGTCCCTAACTTGGACCCAGAACACGTGACATGCACCTAAGAAATGGTAGACTCGGCTGGTGTCTTCGGACTTTTATTGTGACCCCAGTAGTTCACGTCAGGCGAAGACTATTGCTGAAAGATGAAGGACGAGGAGTCACCCGAGTTACCTATCATTAATTATAAACTAAAACTGAATATTATTTTCTAATATTCACCTTTGATGATATGGATGAGTGGTCAAAGTAAAAAAGGGGAGAGAATAACAGTGGACCCTAAAGAACGAGACAACCCTTGTGTCTCGTCGAAGTACAACTCTCACTTAGACCCCCGAATAACCCACTGGAACTCCTTAATAAAAATTACAGAGACTGGAAATCAAAGGAACAGATGTTTCATCTTGATTACCACGATTAGAGTATTTTAATAACGTTCCTCTTTCGACCATCTTACTCACTCTTCGCACATTTCAAGACACAAATCGTACGACATTTCAGAGGTCTGTCTCCGGAGATTCGATACACTATAAAATAATGAAGTAATTAATTTTTTAAAGAAACCTCATACCAACTAAATGTCACAAAATCAAAGATGACATATCAATATATATGTGTACGGTTGAGAGAAATCTAAGACAAGGGTATCTCCAGAAATGTCTCACGACTTGTCTCAAGGTGCACGTTAAGTCATCCAAGAAGTCAAGTCAAGTCAGCGAGTCAGCACAGGCTGAGAAACGCTGGGGTACTTAGCGTCGTGCGGTCCGGAGGGACAGGTAGTGGTTGAGGGCCTCAAGTGAGTCTGAGTGCAGGTAGTTCAGGCACTACGGCAGGTCGGTAGAGTAGGAGACAGTAGGGGAAGAGGAGGACGGGGGTTAGGGAGGGTGGTAGTCTCAGAAAAGGTTACTCAGTCGAGAAGTGTACTCCACCGGTCTCATGACCTCAAAGTCGAAATCGTAGTAAGGAAGGTTTCTTTAGGGTCCCAACTAGAGGAAGTCTTACCTGACCAACTTAGAGGAACGTCAGGTCCCCTGGGAGTTCTCAGAAGAGGTTGTGGTGTCAAGTTTTCGTAGTTAAGAAGTCGTAAGTAGAAAGAAGTGTAAGGTTGAGATTGTAGGTATGTACTGGTGACCCTTTTGGCATCGGAACTGATCTACCTGGAAACAGTCGTTTCATTACAGAGACGAAAAGTTATACGATAGATCCAACCAGTATTGAAAAGAAGGTTCCTCATTCGCAGAAAATTAAAGTACCGACGTCAGTGGTAGACGTCACTAAAACCTCGGGTTTTTTGATCAATAGATACGACTCATATCATCACACACACACTAAACAATTTGCTAAAAGATGAATTTTACCCGAAGGGACCGCTGAGTCTGTTATTTCTTTGCTGGACTTCACATCCTCTGGGTCCAAGTTGAGGGTCCAGTCCTTCTAGGGGACCTCTTCCCTTACCGTTGGGTGAGGTCATAAGAACGGACTTCTGAGGGTACCTGTCTCCTCGGACCTCCCGAAGTCAGTCAGCCCAACGTTTCTCAGCCTATACTGACTAATCGTGAAAGTGAAAGGATGACTTCCACTACTCGGGAGTTTATGTAACCAAAATAATTCGTCCACCTGAATTTTCTGGTCCAATTGAAACGGGAATTAACCCACACTTCTCAAAACTCTAGACCATGGTAGGAACTTCCTCACTGGGAGTCGACTCAAGTCCCACAGATAGTCTCCACATCAGACCAGAGGGGTCTGGGGACCCCTCGTCCTCCCTACAAACGGTCGAGACACACCGACCCTGTTCTCGTACTTAGAAACGCTCTCGACCTCCCCTCCCACACTGCAGTCTCCCCAGTAAAGTAGGTCCGACTACGACGTAGACACACTAAAAAAAAAAAAAAACCTTGTACCGTTCTCCCCCAAGACCTTTTACTTTACCAATCTTGTCAGACTAAGACGACAGAAACGTTTTAAAATATATTTTCGTGTCACCCCACCTGTAGTCTAAAGTGATCTTAACCTTAAGGGAAAACGGGTCGACCTCTTTACAAAAAGAGTCAAGACTCAGGTCAACCCTACTGTCGCCTTCGAAGAGAGGGAGAAATGGAATAACAGTGTTTTATAATAAGAACATCTGAGTCCGAAATAGTCTCCCGATATCGTACCTAAAGTGTAAAATCTCTCTCAGTCCACCCTCAGTCACACAACACAATGGAAATGACTGGTATCTTTGGTTCCCACATCTTTCTCGGGTTAACAGGGTCATAGAAGACCCGAGTCAGAACTGGAGACGGATACCCTCTCCTCAGTACCGACTACTGCTTTCCGTTTCTCTAAGTCGCCCCTGGGAACATGGATTGTAGGGTAGACACTACCTTCACGAGTCAGTCAGGTTGAGAAACGCTGGGGTACCTGACGTCGGGTGGTCCGAGGGGTCAGGTACCTCAAGAGGTCCGTTCTTATCGTCTCACCCACCGGTAAAGGATGAGGTCCCCTAGAAGGACTACGTCCCTAACCTGGACGCAGAGAACACAGAGGACCTAACCGTCCACCCTAGAAATGGTGACAACGAGTGAGTGAGTCAGTACAGGTTGAGAAACACTGGGGTACTTAACGTCGTGCGGTCCGGAGGGACAGGAAGTGGTAGAGGACCTCAAATGAGTTTGAATACAGGCAACTCAGTCACTACGGTAGGTCGGTAGAGTAGGAGACAGTAGGGGAAGAGGTGATCGCGGTGGAGGCACTACCTTCTCTCGACTTAAAAGGACACAGAAACTAAGGTTCCGACTTCAGGGACCCTTTCCATAAAATATATTTACTACCGTGGGGAGAAGTGGAACACAGGGGTGTCGACTTTGAATGTGCGGCACCAGCGATCAGGACTTCCACGTTCCACTACAGTGGTCCGATGTTGGATATTTAACACGTGAATGGTTCTGCAGGAGAAGGACCTGTAGGACCAAACTTTTTACGGGAGGAACCTCTGACCTAATTAGAAGGCGTCAAGACAGGTAACGAAAGGTAGAGTCTTTTCTAGGAAGGATACCCATATGACTGGGGTCGTTTGTGTAAGAAACTAAGAATCTTTTTTTTTTAAGTCGTCATGTCTCTTTAGAACTAAATCAAGACACCTACTGACAGTCGGGTTAGTGAATTGTTTGGACTGTCTGAGTTAGATTTCCCTTCTTGGTCGCAAACCGTCCGTGAGAACCGTCTCGGACAGGACTTTTTCACCACCAAAAAGGGAATCGTTACCGACCGAAACAAAGGATCGTTCCGTCCGACGCAGGAAGGGAAGCCCCTGGCCGCCGTCGAGGGTCCCGGACGGGGAGAAGGGGGTCCAGGCGAAGTGACAGATCTCCTTTCGGTAGATTCGACGGACTTATAGAAGGGGCCTTGTGCGACCTCGAGCACCCCAGGGGGCCCCGAAAAAGGAAGACCCAAGGTGACGAAGAGAAGTGCGGAAACGACTTTCCCTTCGTCCACTCTACGGGAGTGACAGACTCCCCTCCAATTCTTTAGGGTGAGTCATACGTCCAAGTAATCGACCGGTACTGGACCTTTGTTAGGCAAGAATTATTTGAGAACCTTGTAAGTGAAACTGGGGAAGCACGATATCAAAAAGTTCGATGTGAGCTCAAAGAAAGAGTCCAAGACACCGACGAGGAGTACGTGTTTTCTCTTAGACAAAGGAAGATTAAGTAAACAATGGACGACAACGAACTGGTGGGGGCGGGGAACGTGATACCAAGTGGGACAACGGTCAAACTCAGCGGAAGGGTCCACACCAAACCTACGCCTTTTACCCACATACAAAAGTCCACTCTGACGTTCCGTGAGTCTCACCTCCTTGATTTTTATTTCTACGAATCGTCGATTTTCGCCCTTTCGCCGATATTCTAGTTCGTCTCTTACCAACGTCCCTCTCCACACCCGAACCGTGCAAACCCCTCGAGAGGACCCTACAATATTACGCACTTGAAGGTCTACGGTCGACCCTATTTGGGAACTCTCGTTCCACGTGAACCTCATTCGGACACGACTGCACACGAGACTTTGGTAGCAGAGAGTGTGACTTTCCTAATCCCCGGAGAAAACGAACGAACAAAACTGGTAAAGTCGGTGAAAATAAAACATTAATTAAAATTTAACTTCATATCAACTAAATGTCATAATTAAAGACGAGACGTCGTTTCACTAAGTCAATACACATATATTGTAAGAAAAAATCAGAAAAAGGTAATACCAAATAGTATCCTATGACTTATATCTAGACACTCGACATGTGATCCTGGAACAAATAAGTAAGGTATATCTAATTATTATCGAATGTAGATCATCGGGGTTTGAGGTGAGGTTCGAAGGGGAGTCGGGAGGCGGAACTGTCGGTATCCAGACAGGAGACGCGCAGACTCCGAAGGACTTGAGTTAGTGCAATCCTCCAAAGGGTCCCTCACTATTGTCGACTACCCTTGTCTCCAACGTACAGTAAGCGTACGTCCGGGGACCCCTACGCCCCCTGTGAACCCTCTCCCAACCTCGTCTTCACTTCACCGAAGACGAGACACCCGTCGATCCGAACCAGGGAGGGGTAGGGTCAATTGCACAATAGGTCCGGCTCCACCTAGCCCCCTCGTCGGAGATGGCAAGATACACACACGAGAAATTTTTTTCGTCCAGAGGGTCTCTCTACAACACCCCTCCCTCCACCCTCCCCCCAAGTACAAACCCTTGCGTACATTCTTAATTTCTAAAATTTTAAATTTTTTCTTTTTTTTTTTCTTTGTAAGTTTGAATTTTTTTTGTTTTTGTTTTTTTTTTATTTATTTTATTTTATTTTTTTCGTCCAGAGGAATTAGTACCCTAAGACAACAACAAGACGCCCGTCTTCGGCACGACTCATCGAGGACCTAGGGCGGTATAAAGTGTAGTGGAGACACCGGGACTTCGACCCGATTGGCACGTCCCCTCCTTACTCCCCCGAGGGATCGACCCGTTGGGGCCGAGAGTGGGGGAGGGTGTGACCGTGGTTTTGTCCACCCGTTTCGGTCCGTCCGGGGGAGGGGGGAAGGGTCCACGGGGAGGTTCGTCGGGAGAGGACCAAGGAAGGAAGACGACCCCTGAGACCCGAGGACCTGTCACCGGAGGCGAGTCAGTGAGAACGTCGAGGGTGTAGACCTGACCTCGACGGCCGGGGCGCGCGGGGGGTCGGAACGTGTCGGGGAGGGGTGTCCGGTGCACCTTCCTACAAACGGGGGAATTTCAGGGCGTCGTCGACTCGACCCTCGACGAACTTTCTCGTGCGCGAAATCTGAGCCGTTCGACACCTGGTTTACGTCTAGACGACGAGCCGTCAGTGCCCCCGTCGCCCCGGGAAAGAAACTGGGGAGTCTCCGGGTCAAAGGGGTGGACACTGCACTGAGGAGTCCCCGCTTTATTCGAGTACGAACAGTGTGCGGACAGTGCACAATCAGTTCGCGAGACAACCCTCCTTCGTAACCTTTGTCCACCAGTTCTCAATGTCTGAACTCAGACTTCTGTTCACTCACGATAGCTACAGTACGTGTCACACCACTGACATTCAATCGGGACGACACGCCATGTAGTCTGTCGCCAATTCTCTCACCTAGCATGTAAGAGTAGGGTTCCTCTTTAAAAATCACTTCGACATACTCTACTACCTACAGTCCATCCGGACAACACTAGAAAAGTGTTACGTAGTTAGTTTGCCAGCTCGACTTACGGAATTTGAAACTGTCACTGCATACGGTCACTAACGAGTCATTCGACCAAATTTCACGAGATCATCCCCCTCGGTCGGAAAACGTATTTCGGAACTCGACTATTTCCTGAAAAGCTAAACTACTTACTCCTCTCGATCCACGCCCAAACAGAGCGAAAAGTCACACCTTACAACTGGCGGGGAACCCGACGGCTTGTGTACCTCCCCTAAAAGACCCGAATATCACAACCGACTCCTTCAGGATCATCCCGTAGTCCTCCGACTCGGGTCTCAGTCCTGGTGGTCCCAGTTCCCCCCGGGGTGTGACCAGAGGACCGTCGGTAAGAGGAGACCTTCCATTCCCGTCCCTCTCTTCAAAGAACATAAAATCATTGATTTGACATTAGCACACAAGACTCAGTGTCCGACGAAGGTCGGGTTCGAATCTTTATGAGTGGCCTGTACCCCGTGGCACCCCAAAGTGCCACGACAGACACAAGGAGGGCAAACCGGAAAAAAAGGAAACGAGACAGGTGAACATAAACAGTCAAATCACAACTACATCAGTAAACGAATCTGGACCCAAACTAGGGACCCAACCCTTCTACGGGACCTCTTCCCTTACCGATGGGAGAGGTCATAAGACCGGACCTCCTAGGGTACCTGACATATCAGATACCCCAGCGTCTCTCAACCTGTGTTGACTCGCTGAAAGTGCATCTGCATCTGCGAGACTCTACCAGACCTCCATTGTCACACACGTTTTTAGATTTAACACAGAGTTGGAAACCCTTATTCGGTCATTTAAGACATTAAAAGTAAGTAATAAAGAGAGGGAGACAGGGACAGACAGACAGAGAGAGAGAGAGTGTGTGTCTTACGTGTGAGATTTCTTTACAAATGAATGATTCTTGAGGAATTCCAAAAGTTACGGAACAAAAGAAAAAATAAGTCTTAGTTTAAAGTCAAACAAAGTACCTTTGTTCCCTGTACACGTGGTTCCTTGTCTTGTGACCTTTAAGACAAGAAAGAAGTATTCGTGTGTCAACTTTCAACGTACAAAATTAGTTAACCTCCAGTAGTAAGTGTCCACCTCCCTGTCCAGACATTGTGCTCACGTAAGAAAAAAAACGCCCCCCTCCTGAGACCTGAGTTAATACGTTTCACGGGTCCGGGAAGATTTCTCTTCTTTACTCGTCTGTGCCCTTATACGACGGTTCAGTCAACAATCCTCATTCGTCTGTCTCATTCGACCCCGTACTGTCTTAGACTAACGCTTTCTTGTACAAGCACCATCTTTTGAACCTTTTATGTCTTTGGATGTTTTCATACTTTCGTTCAGTTGGTCTTCAACGTAAAAGTTACAAAATTACTAATCGGAAGGATAGAATTACATATACACACTCACATGTAAAGAGTAATAAGAGTGCACATGTACAAAACTTAGTATAAAAAGGTACGCACGTATGCACGAGTCAACATAGACTGAGAGACACTGGGGTACCTGACATCGGGCGGTCCGAGGAGAGACAGATACCCTAAGAGGTCCGTTCTTATGACCTCACCCAACGGTAAAGAAGGAGGTCTCCTAGAAGGACTGGGTCCCTAGTTTGAGTGTAGAGGACACAGAGGACGAATAGTCCACCTAAGAAATGGCGACCCGGTGGACCCTTCGGACGACTTAACATGGGGTTCAATTAGTTCAGTTACATCTTCATACCCCCGAAGGGACCACCGAGTCTGCCAGTTCGCAGACGGAACGTTACGGTCTCTGGACCCAAGTTAGGGACCCGGTCTTTCTATGGGGACCTCTTCCTTTACCGTTGGGTGAGGTCGTAAGAACGGACCTTTTAGGGTACCTGCCTCCTCAGTCCGTCAGATGTCGGGTACCCCAACGTTTCTTAGTCTGTGTTGACTCGCTGAAGTGATCTCCCACTGATAAGAGTGTAGTAATTAATGTCTTAGTAATTTTATTATACCTTATTAATATAACCCCCTACTGAATTATCTGAAGTAACGTTTGTAAAGTTCCGACATCAAAAAACAATGACTTATGTACCACCTATAAAAATCCATCTTTACTTTGGTTTACATTTATCCCTAATTTCTTCTCTCAGACTCTATGACAATGGTCCCAATAAAAAAAGGGGGAAAAAAAAAGAAACTTCTCAGATCGGAGTCGTAGCCGAACAACAAGATCGGCGATAAAGATAATAACCTATGTTAGTTGAGTCGTCTAAAGAAATCTCGAGTACAAGGGTAGGTATCCGGTGTCCTGCTAATCTCACACAGTGTGCCAACCAGACACTTCTGACCACCAGGGGTCACACGCAAACCGCCAATTGCACCCGAGTCACTGAAAGAGCTCCTTGCGACGTCCCGAGACCGGTAGCAGAACCCAAGAGGCACAAGAACGCCCGGACGACCAAGGGAAGTGTCGAACCGACTACTAATTTTGTTTACCAAGTCGTGGAGTAGTCCTTCGTCAAAACTTTAGTAACGATGTGTTCTGGGTAGTTTTTGGAGACGACTCCTACAACTCTTCCCACCAATACAGAAATCCCGTCGATAAGAATTTGTGTAATCCAGTATCTCGGTAAATTCCCACCTATGAGACGGTGTCATAGGACGTCAAGACACAATTAAAGGGTCCCTACGTCAGGGGATCTCGGGCTCGAGTGACAGAACGAGTCTACGAGATTCGAGAGACGGACGTAATGTGGGAGTGGGCACAGTTGTAGGAGACTCGTGACCGGCGACGAGGACGCGCTGCCCGAATCGTGCAAGAGTGGGTGGACGACCCGACGCTGGTAGAGAAACCCGTCCACCGGGAGGTCCCGTTCCAGGAAGAGTCCTACAGGGTCAGGACTCGGAAAGGGAGCCAAGTCTCGAGAGAGAGTCCTTCGAGTTTGAAGGAACCGGGGTCATTTAAGATTCTTGTCAGCAGGTAGAACCATCGGAAAATCCGAAAATACAACGCTAAGGTAGTGTTCAATGCCACGGAATGTCTGAGGTCACTTATGTCCAACGTGGAATTCAACAAGGGACCTTCGGGAGAAGGAACCAAACTCCGTTCTCCTCCCTTTCACAAGAGGTGAACAAGAGGTTTCTTTATAAGAGATGGAGAGAATGTGATGACAGGAAATTTTACAAAAGAAATAAAAACCGACACGACCCAGAAACAACGGTGCTCCGAAAAAAGATGTCACAAGCCCGAAGAGTGACACCTCGTGCCCGAAGACCCATGTGTCCCTGTAGGACTCTTCCTGGAACGGGACCTCATGGTGGACGGGTTTCTCTACGAGGGTCGGGTCGTCCCCCGCCCCCACTCTTGCACGATTCGGGAGTGGGTCCTCGTCACCGAAGTCGCCAACACCACGTGCCCGGCTCAACGAGACGTCGTACACCCTAGGAGGACCTGGTCCCTACCTCAGGCACTGGGGACACAACTGTCCGTTCAAGAAATGGTGACTCGGTGGTCCCTTCGGGGGAAGGGACGACACAACACTACGGGAATTAAATCCACTACCCGTTTCGGGTTACCTTTTCTAAAGTTTTGGTGAATCCAGAACCTAATGCCACAGATGTCGAAGGAAACTTATTCCCTACCCTTACAGAAACGGGTCTAATAAAACAAATCAAAAACCTGTCAGAACTCTGTCTCACAAACTAAGATTGTAGAATTGGATTTGACGAGAAAGGCACCGAGTCGCATCCCCCTGGAATCACCCTGCCCCAGATCCTCGTCCCCTACTGAAACCTGACCCTTCTTCGTGACATCAATACGACTCCCGAAGCCTCCCCACTGAGGTCTTCCTCCACTCATCGACACTTGGGAACGAAACGAACAGCGAGCGACTCTTCGACCTCCTGAACCAGGTTGTAGTCGCACCATAAAAGGTATTGGTATATGGTGCACACAGTTTATCAGTCTACATTTTAGGACCAAGAGTCTTCAGGAAACACTTAGACACTGCAAGGTCCCTAAAGATTCGGTTGTCTGACTGCGACCTTTGCTTTCAACACAAAACTATCTTAAAGTAAAAAAAGGATGACTTCATATCAGCTAAATGGGAGAACATAATTAGAAGCCATGTGTCGCATCTCTAAGTCCTAAAAATGTCCAATATGAGGTAATTTTCAAGAATGTTCTATTACCGATACCATTGGACACGATATATTGTATAAGGACAACTAATAGTAATAAAAAATATAGATATCTTTTTTGTCTGAACTCTCGTTCTTAACCTTTATTATGGACAAAAAAGTAACTATGGAACACCCTCTTCGTCGTCCTTTTCGGAGAAGAGATCCGAAATTAGGTACACATTTACTATAAGACTGAATCACTGACCGTCACTCCTCACCCACGTTTCAGAGAGGGTGGGGTGGGACGGGGGTCGAACCTCAGTTACGTAACCCCTCATTCTCCGTGGTCCGTGCGTCGACAGGTTTGGGAAGGGGTGTGTAACATGGTTAATCTCTGAGTGAAAATAAATCATTCGAATAACATTACGTTTACTAGGAACTTTCGTAATTGGTGTACCAGTAAACTAATGTATTAGTTTAACAAGAAAAGGACCACCCCACCAAGACTTTCTTTATGGTACTGACCCTCTTTGTTACTAAACCCTTATAATGCAAGAAGCAAACTCCTGTCTGACTGTACCGAGGGATCCTACTAGCCTGGACCCTCCCCAGGAAAGATCTCGGCCTCTTGCCGTCTGAGTACGTACGTCCGTTATCTGAGGAATCCACTAGGTCTAGTCACAGAGTTAATACAAGTTGTCTTCTGATTAGGGCACCCTACAAAGTGTCACCCTCTCCTTCCGAGACACCAGTTTAGACAAAGGTTTCGTAAGGAACATAGGGAGTGAGCCCGTCAGTCACATAAACATGAAACCAGCGATTTAGCAAAGGCTAAAAAACGCTGAGGTACCTGACATCGTGTGGTCCGAAGGGACAGGAAGTCATAGAGGACCTCGAAAGAGTTTGAGTACAGGTAACTCAGCCACTACGGTAGGTTGGTAGAGTAGGAGACAGCAGGGGAAGAGGAGGACGGAAGTTAGGAAGGGTCGTAGTCTCAAAAAAAGTTACTCAGCCGACAAACGTAGTCCACCGGATTCATAATCGTATAATTCCCAAGACTCTTCTGAACGACAAACCTTTGAACAAATCGACCTAATTTCTTCACCAAGAGATTCAATGAACTGGTTCCTTGTGGGTGACCCTTATGACTCGCCGGGAGAACCCTTACAAGATTCGAAGGTCTCGCTGACGATACCGAGTCCTACGAAAAGTCCGAGACCAATTTAACGAAACTTTGGTTGTCTTTTAACCGAGGTCAACCGGAGACCACAAAACAAAAGAAATGGAGTTCCCACTCAAAATTTAATCTCTCTTAGTGTACAAATTCCATTCTAGACTACTTTTCTATTTGTCTACTGTTGAACTTTACTAACCTATACATTTTACGTGTGGTCATAATAAACACGTGTGTGCACGCGTGTCCGAAACTTACGTAAGGAATTTCTCCCGAAACAATTACTGAGGTACTTTTATTTACTGAGGTAATTTTAATTTTTAGATTTAGAAGATAAAAATTATGTTCAATGAAATTATCTTCAATGAGGTCAATGAAATATTGTAGGTTGGTCAGGTAGGATTTCTTTTAGTCAGGACTTAAAAGTGACCTTCCTGACTACGACTTTGACTTTGAGGTTATGAAACCGGTGAACTACGTTTCTTGACTGAATAACGTTTTCTGGGACGGACTACGACCCTTTCTAACTTCCACCCTCCTCTTCCTCTGCTGTCTCCTACTCTACCAACCAACCGTAGTGGTTGAGTTACCTGTACTCAAACTCATTTGAGACCCTCAACCACTACCTGTCCCTCCGGACTGTACGACACCAAGTACCCCAGCACTTCTCAGCCTGTACTGACTCGTTGACTTGACTACGAAATTTAATTGTGTGGAGTCAGTTTTCGGTACCTCTTCCTTCACGGTCGGGTGAGGTCACAAGAACGGACCTCTTAGGGTCCCTGCCCCCTCGGACCACCCGACGGGAGATACCCCACCGTGTCTCAGTCTGTGTTGACTTCGCTGAATCGTCGTCGTCGTCGTCAGTTTTCGGTATCGACCAGCGACCAAACTTACCTTGATTGAAAAGACTCTCCATATAACGTCAAATTATCGTTTACTCTCTGTAGACCCTCCTGTGTTTCCTTTCACTAACTACTATTTAATAGTAGTCCACAGTGAGTTTGTAGAAAGTACATGAGTAGTTAGAAATTGTCCTGTCAGAAAGAGGATTTACATTCGCAAGGTGGCACTGACTGAAGTAAGGAAGGTGTGACACAAAATGTCTGAGTCAAAGGGGACACATCAACCGAGTGATACGGACGTCGCAGTAGAGGATAACATACTCTTGCAGTGCCGACTGAGATGACAACTATGACCACCAAACAGGGCTCCAAAAACGAAAGTGCCAAGACTACGGCACCTGTAAGGACCCTCACAGGAGGTCGCATGTACCAGTCCAAAAGAGCTCCGACAGAGCTCTTACCTGGACGTCTCGGAACCCCTTCCCGACAGCTCGGACCGATCTCTCGCCAACAAAAGAAGTCGTCACCACCTACTCGTAAGAGTAACTAAGGGTGTGTCTCCAAAACAGACTGAAACCTCAAGAATAGGACACCCACACTTTATCACGAAGACTAAAATAGGATCCCACCAAATTAGCCGTAAAGACTAAGGATTACTCGAGTCAGTGGAGAGGTACTCAACAATCCAGCAGACACAAACGAGTCACTTCACGGGAACTGGGTCAAACGATGGTCCATCGAAAAAGGAAGTGATTAACTAAGAAGCACCTAAATAATAATAATGACGAAACAGGCAAATACACGATGTCTTTGAAACCTACTCTTCTATGAACATTGAAATTATATTGACTTAAATAGAAAACTATGCATGAAAATCAAAATTATAGGTGGACATAACAGAGAATTCCAAAATGTCGAAAAGGAAGAGTTTGAATGGACCTTAACTAAAACACATGGCACATTCTAGCCGAAGGGTCCACCGCGATCACCATTTCTTGGGCGGACGGATATGTCCTGTGTATCTCTACGACCAAGGTAGGGACCCAGTCCTTTCAGGGGACCTCCTCCTGTGCCTTGGGTGAGGTCATAAGAACGGACTTCCTGGGGTACCTGTCTCTTCGGACCGCCCGATGTCAGGTATCCCAACGTTTTTCAGTCTTTGTTGCCTTCGCTGAATAATGTGTGTGTGTCACATTCGTCACTTAGGTTGAGCAAAAAAAGGATTACCTCTGAGTCAACACGTTCCGAGGGAATAAATTATGAGGCAGATTGGAAGGTACAGTAGTCAATATTTAGTCAAAAGGTGTCCATGTATATAGACTCAAAACTGTACATGTACTTAACATGTACATAGTTAAAAACAAGGTAAATGGACAGTAACATAAGTGGTTATAACTTGATAAAACTAATGACATCTAAATACTCAGAACTATAAATCATCTTTTAATAGGGATGCAACAAAGAGTCTTTACGAAACCGAGAAGAACTGATAGACGTAAAGGAAAGTTAAAGAAAAAATCTTGGTCGAATTCAAAGTGGTCTTTATTAATTTACATTTTGAGTTTTTAAATTTTTAATAAGGGGTCCTCAGAAGTATGGGTACTTGTACCGTATAAATAGATGAGAAAATATTCAAGGAATTATGCAAAATTATTTTTACAGATTAAAAAAGTATTTTCGAATACCCGGAAAATAATAATACACAAGATTTTAAAAAGCCATAATATTCACCTTAGGAAAAGTTTAGTGTAAAAGACAAAGAATTATAAACTCCAAATATAAAAACGTAGGATGTCGTCACTATTAGTATTTAAAAGTATATTAAAAAATGGAATAATCAAATGAATTTTAGAGATCATATCACGAAGAGTTTGAATTGGTACGTAACCTTAAGGAACCTCCTGAAGAATTTTGTGTAAAGACCCGAAGTGACAGTTCTCAATCTAAGTCACCCAGATCCGACGCCGATCTCTTACAAAGAGAGATTGTTGAGACCTCTACAACTACGACCAGATCCTGATAAGAAGCCCTTGGTAACGAGACCTGAGAGACGACCATGCCACCGACTCTTAGGCGGACGGAGACGTCTCCTGCGTCCAAACCAGGGACCAAACCACCTAATGTGTACGATATCCGTCAATTTCGGTCGCACGGGTTCGAATTCTGAAGTGTGGGAGAGTCCGGGAGCTCGGTGTTGGCCACTCCGGGACCCGTCGTCGATGACTGCGAACACACGGGTCTCGGACACGAGACCCTCTCCTCGGGGGTGTCACTCTTCGACCATGTGGCGCTACTTTTTATCGTGGGGGTACCGACGTTGATCTCTTTCGGACGCACGTCGTTACTTTTGGGTCGTGTTAGTTTCATCCATCCAATTATCAAAAAATTTTTTAATGAGATCGTGTTCTCACGGTCATATTAACCTTCGACTAGGGAATGGGAACAAATCTACAAATCTCCTTACGAAATCTGTAAAGTGGTACTCCATACAAGAAACGTGCCTTACACACACAAGAGACAGTCAACTTCATATTAAGACAAAGAAGAAACGATTCTCACACAAAACTTTAATACGTAACTACAGCTTAAAGTAGTAGAAGTAGAAAAACTCTAAAAAAAGGAGGATATTAAGTGTCAACACTCTATTAGTTGAAAGAGCAAAACGAATTTTAGAGACACAAGGATCGAATTTGGGAAGGACAAGTACTACGGAATACAAACACCATACAACGACTTAAATCAACCAATTATAAAAAAGTAATACGAGTACTCATTCTAAAGGGAAGTTAAAAGAAAAGAGAGTCACACGAACAAACCAAAGTAATAGGTCCAATACAATTGGAATATTTCAATCGACCTTTAACAACGTAGAAAAGGACAATAGACTTTCTCAAACACATCTAATCTTAATGGACAAGGAACGTGCAAGTCATCTTCAACGGACCTCTTGGTAGACCTGGAACAAAAAATAAAAGACTTCGTAAAATTTGACCTCAATTAAATACCTTACCAATATCTTCATAAGCACATAAGACAAAACAGAACTTAGTGAAAATAATTCAACATAAACAGATCCTTAAATAGACACAGGCACTCCAACAGTAAAAAATTTAAATGTCCGTACTCGAAGTAATACAATAAAATTTTAGTGACGACGTAGACTCAAATACGTCAAAAAGTAAAGGTCACAAATAGAAGAACCAAACAAACGAGTAACCAGAGAGGATGAAAGAAAGATTTTTGAACCGAATTTAGAAAAACGAAACTAAAGAAACATAATAAAAGTAAAAGAGAAGGAAAATGAAGAAACTAAATTATAGGTTTCGAATTAAAACACACACACACACACACAAAAAAAAGAACAGGACGACCAAGAACAAAAAGAAAAAGTGAAAGAAAACCTAACTGACTCTAATTGTGTGAAGAGAGTCATTGACTATTTAGTAGAAAAAAGGAGGAGGAAGATACTCAAGACACCAAACAAAATCACTTTGTAGACGATTAAAATTAAAACTCCCTAATTTTTTTTTGTACGTCAGTAGTTTGTAATTCTACAATCTAATTGTCACTTTCTTTTGTATCGTGGCTTCATCGTCAGGATTTGTGCTCGTCCATCCTGATTAGGTATAACAAGTACATTCTGTGTGAACCGAACATCAACGTACACATTCAAGGTCTATATAACGACCCTAAATTGAAACTCAAAATATTCGTCTAACGAGAGAAATGTATGGAGGTAAGAACTAGTAAACTCTCGTAATGTGTATTAGTTATCAAGGTCGTAAATAACTTTCAAAAAAGCTTTCTAAGACGTGACATCTCAAAATGGGACTCTTTATGCGTGTTTTTGTAAACTAGGAATCCTCTGAAGCGTGGTTCCTAATAACTATAAATAGACGTGTCAATTCTGTGATCCATGTTTTAGCAACAGAAGTGGAGGAAAGTTCCTTGGACTTCTAGTCGCGAAGGGCTACCTTGGACGGAACGAGCGGGGGCTGTCCTGCTCGACCTGCAGTGGCAACTGAAACGACGGGCACAAGCGAGGCCACACCGGGGGACGTGGGTCCTACCGACGAGTGACGAGGAGGAACACGGAAACCGGAAAACACACCTTACTATTTCACGTAGAAAACCTTTAAGTAAATCACTCCCAGACAAACACCACCTATAATAAAGAAAGAAATATTCCCACTACAAATTGACATGTAAACTTTCTCCGGAGAATAAAGAACCTTTATTCACGAGAATAAAAGTCTCACGTCATTCGGAATGAGACCCAAGGAAAACACAAGACACTAGAAATTGACACTTGAGAACAACGAACCTAGAAGTAGACACCCTGAAAGAGTTCCAGACCCTAGTTCGACAAAAGGAAGTCTCTTTTAAACAGTAGGATAGAGGTTTATGGATCCGGACTCTGGTGAATTATTCTATACATAACGACACACGAAAAGTACCTTTGGACTAACTCCAGAGACTAAATTTTTTTAAAAAAAATTGAAAAATAAAACGTAACATATTGTCTAATTGTTACAACACTATCAACCTCCACTTGTCGTTTCCCTGAGTTGGTATGTATATGTACAAGACTAATTTAAATGTCGCACAAAAGTAAGAAAGGTATATGACGGTTCTAGTTTTACATAGACAAAGAGGATTCACCAATCGGAGACAAAACAGACCAAAATTATAACGAAAAAAAGGGTAGTAGAAAGTGAGACGGAAGGAAAAGATAGAGAAGTATAAAATTTATATAGAAAAGATTCGTCGTGTCCAATTCTCAAATCAAAAATGTTATATTAGACTAGTAAAAATTTTCTAGGAAACCCTGTATTCGATACTATCTACCAAAGATGGAGCAGTAAACACGAAAAAAAGAAAAGATACGACGAAGGAAAAATAAAAGGACAAAAGGATACTCAAAAAGTTAATTTGTATAAGAGAGAGGGAAAGAGAAACCCTTCAACGTGTAACGCGAATAGGAAATCACTCAATGAGAATTTAAAAATGATACACGTAACTGAAAGTTCAGAGAACAATCTGTTATGGAAAAAGAGGAAGACTTAGTATTTCTTAACATAATGCAACTGGTATGGAAGATATTCAAAAACAGTTATAAAATCTATAAATCAACGACTAAAAAAAATCTAAAGTGGTGCAAGTAGGTAGAGCAACGAACGAAAAGGAATGATGTAGAGTCTGGAGGGAAACCTCTATTAACAACAAACATCACTTTATGTAGGTAGCCGTAAAAGAAACCACCACACGATAAGTATTAAAACCCAAACGACTTTTAGGATAAAACGAAACAAAGAACTCACCGTCATATCGATATCGGCGCCAAGGTCTAACTGTCAACAGGGGAGTGGCATGAAGCCTCAAGGAAGCGACCGCAGACCGAGGTCGAGGTCGACAATGTCAGACTAAGTTCAACAGTGACGAAACTTCACCAGACAGAAAAGACAGACGGACATTCGACGGAGACGAAAGACACACAAATGAAACCCAGATCGAGGGACGGAGAGAAGAAGGAAGGGAGGAGGGAAGCGATTAATCTTACCTAACACGAAGGCGTCAGACTCGTAAAACAGAAAGTAGTTAAGATCCTTTAGGAAGAGACAGGTTTACGACTGACAGAAAGACAAGAAAGAAAGCTAAGGAGTAATCTGTATACAACCTGGAAGAGTAAGAGGATCGGGAGGACAGTGAATTCGGGAGAGAATTTAACCAAAATAGTAAACTTCCCCGTATAACTATAGAAACCCAAAAGAGTTAGACATAAAAATAAAGAGCAAACCGAAACTAAGAAAAGAAAAGACTGAGGTCGAGTCTCTCAAAACAAAGGAATCACGAAACATTAAAAAACAACGTTTGAGTGTACATCGACGGTACTAGAAGTGCGGACACATATACCAGTGATTCAACACAGACTGAGAAAACGCTGGGACACCTGACACCAGGTGGTCCGAGGAGACAGGTACCGCCAAGAGGTCCGTTCTTATGACCTCACCCATCGACAAGGGAAGAGGTCCCCTAGAAGACTGGGTCCCTAACTTGGGCCCAGGGGACGTGACGTCCACCTAAGAAATGACAGACTCGGTGGTCCCTCTGGGTTCTTATGACGTCACCCAACGGTACGGGAGGAGGTCCCCTAGAAGGACTGGGTCCCTAGTTTGGGTGCAGAGGACACCGAGGCCGTGTCGTAAACCTAAGAAATCGCGACTCGGTGCCCCCTTGGGACGTGTCCGTAGGATTTTCCGGACCGAAAACACTTCAGAACGAGGAGACCACTCTGAACCCAACCGAAGACGAGATTATGGGACTTTATGGAACCATACCCCTGGTGAAGTCGATTACAAGTCGAACTCCCTTGGGCCCAGTACGTCCATTGACACGCTTGTGTCTGGACACCAATGTCTGAGTACCCCTCCGGAAAAGAGAAGATGGACTCGACTCCGGGTTCGCTTCCTCAACGGAACAACCAAAGGGACCAGTCGTCCAAGAGGGACCGTGTCGGAAAGGAACACGTCGTACTGTCATGTCGACTAGGAACTTATAGTCCCACACACGCACACAAAGACTGCGTGAATGTCGAATATCGGTCGGAAGGTCTAGGTCCCAAGGAGACGTAGATCCCTAAGTTGGTCGGCACCGGCTACCAAAAACATTGAATGATATTATTCTCCCATCCACAACACTCTCCCGTAGTCTCCCGTCTGTGGGACTTTGGTATTAGTGTCTTTTGATCCACTAGATTAGTGCACCTGGTGTCGGAACAGATTGAGTCACTTTGATTCGGTACGGCACACCCCGGTGGGTTCTACCCACCCAGTACCACCTCTCCAGACTGTCTTACACCAGGTGACCTCTTCCCTTACCGTTTGGTGAAGTCATAAGAACGGAGCTCTTGGGGTACTTGTCATGTCACTTTTCACTTTCACTTCAGTGAGTCAGCACAGGCTGAGAAACGCTGGGGCACCTGACATCGGGTGGTCTGAGGAGGTAGGTACCCTAAGAGACCCGTTCTTATGACCTCACCCAACGGTAAAGGAAGAGGTCCCTACTTTTCCGTTTTATTATCCTATGACTTTCTCCTTGAGGGGTCCAGCCATCCACGGGATATACGATGACCTCTAGTCACCTCTTCATTGAGGTCTTTCTTACTTCCCTACCTCGGTTTACTTTTTGTTATACTCTACCGACCTACCGTAGTGGGTGAGCTACCTGCACTCAGACTCACTTGAGGCCCTCAACCACTACCTGTCCCTCCGGACCGCACGGCGTTAAGTACCCCAGTGTTTCTCAACCTGTGCTGACTCGTTGACTTGACTTGACTATAAATAATAACTTTTGGTAAACGCATATTCACCTGGGTGTGTCAGGTTTGAGGACAACAAGTACCCAGTTGAGAGAAACTGAAGTCAAACTTGAAATCGGATATTTCATGGGCTAAAATGAAGGACTCAATCCAAGTGTAGTGTCATATAAGTCCGACAACTTTGGGTTTCATGGTCCTTCAAGAAGTAAAGAACCAACGAGTAACTGATGTTGAGGACGTTAAAGTATCCGTGTAAAGGACCGGACAAAATAAAGGGTGTAACTGACACAGAGGGAATTCCAGTCTCTATAAGTAGGCGTCGAACTAATTACAAAAGGCTACCGAATTCAGTTCTATACTGGGGTTCAAAATCACAAACACGTTGACTTTTAAATAGTAAAGACAAACCCGGGGTACAGTTCACCTTCCTTACAACTATGGTATTTTATTTAATTGTAAAACGATATTTTAAACACGATTTCATAAGAAACGAATTTTTTTTTAAGACTCAATGTATTCTCACACACATTGTGTCCTTCTTCGCCGAACAGAAACCCATCCAACCGACGGGGCGTAGGAGGACCGACGAATCGGGGAATTGTTAAGTCTGTCACGAGAGGTACAAGGCGGAGTCCCCCGAGAACGACCGACTCACAGGAAGTCATTGAGCCCACCTAGGTCTCCTCGGACCTTTGGGTCAAATTACTTTAAACGTCTGCTACGGTTCCCTCTCTTCGCAAAGTAAGAGTTACCCCTGTCCTCGAGTTATCGCCCTCCTTATTGATAACGACATTCGTTATTTATTACCTTGTTCTCGTGTGCGGACGCGAACTTGATCCCTTTTAATTACATGGAAACCTTTTTTCTAGACGCCACTAGGAGGCTCGCTGCTAGAGTCTCCCTTTTAACCTAGGTCTCTTCTTTACACTCTGTCTCCCACCCTTCAATGCGACGTCAATAAAGGTCGATTAACCAGTAATCGGGTCACTGTCCCCCGACTCCTTCAAAATCGGAAAAATTGTTGTTTTTTAAACAACAATAAGAACGTACTGTTGTATTTATGAACGACGTCTCACGGAATGGCGAAACTTGGGCGACTGTAGGTAGTGGCCCCCAGTAAACAGTAAATGACCCCAAATGTTCCGTAACAGGGACACTCGAGGGGTTCGTACTTAATCTCCACGCGAATCCCTTCTTCCTTCGACAAAAGTTAGTAGGACAATGACTAATTCAATAAGCTCGTGTCTTACGAATTCCGGTCAAAGTTTTTATTTTACCGGGTCGGAGCTCTCACCCGCAGGCTGAAACTGGAGTGTTAGGAGAAGGAACCAAGTACGGCAAGGGAAGAACCAATTTTAGTGAGGGGCAGTACTTCCGTGTCGGACCTTGGAGACGGGCGGCCCCGGGAAGGGACTGAGGGCCGGGGCTCAATACAGAGAACACTGGAACTCCGCGGGGACGTCAGAAACCCCCGGAGAAACCGAGCGTCGCTCCGCGAACCTAACTGAAAAGATTGTACCAGAAACCTCTCAGACGACAAGGAGAGCCTCTTCCGCTACCGTGGGGTGAGGTCACGAGAACGGACCTTTTAGGGTACCTGCCTCCTCGTACCATCCGACGTCAGGTACCCGAGCTTCTCAGCCTATGCAGACTCGCTGAAGTGAAAGTGAAAAGTGAAAGTACGTAACCTCTTCCTTTACCGTTGGGTGAGGTCACAAGAACGGACCTCTTAGGGTCCCTGCGCCCTCAGACCACCCGACGGCAGAGACCCCAGCGTATCTCAGTCTGTGCTGACTTCACTGAATCGTCGTCGACAAGGAGGTAGGACACCGTGTTTTAAGTCACGCACCAATAAGGAAGAGAAATTGACCTGGAATTTCTCTAAAAACCCAAAGGGTCCACCGAATCACTATTTCTTAAACGAACGGTTACGTCCTCTATACCCAAGTTAAGGACCCAGTCCTTCTAGGGGACCTAGAAAGGCTCTGCCGTTGGGTGAGGTCATAAGAACGGACCCTTTAGGGTACCTGTGTCCCCGGACCTTCCGATGTCAGGTACCTAATGTCTCAACCTGTGGTGAATCGTTGATCTACCGTTGTTGTTGCTTCTCTAAAAATTCCAGATACTTACAGGTACAAGTGAAGACAAACTTAGGTTTCCTGTTTTTGACCGTTAGGTTCCGACTGACGTCTCCTTCCATGACTCATTCACCACTGACCCTGAAGGGACCACCGGATCACCCGGTGGAACGTCACGTCCCCTACACCCACGCTAGGGACCAGTCCCTTGATTCTCCGGAGGACTTTCAGCCAGAACGGCCCGAGAAAATCTGTAGAACCTGACATCGGAGGGTCCGAGGAGACAGGTACCTTAAGAGGTCCGGTCACCCAACGGTAAGGGAAGAGGTCTCCTAGAAAGGTTGGGACCCTAGCTTAGGACCAGAGGACGTAACGTCCACCTAAGAAGTGACAGACTCGGTGGTCCCTCGGGGTTCTTATGACCTCACCCAACGGAAAGGGAAGAGGTCCCTTAGAAGGGTTCGGTCCCTAGTTTGGGTGCAGAGGGCGTAACGTCCACCTAAGAAATGGCAGACTCGGTGGTTCCTTCAGTTCTCCGGAGAAGGTATTCCGTCGATTCGACTACGTGAGGTTGGTTCTGGGTCTGGGACACGTCGGTTTATTTGTTTATATAAAAATTTCATCACTCGACGGTGTGCAACGACAGTAGGGGAGTGAGATTCTAAGGGCCCGTTTGGTGGGCATGAAGTAAAATTCCCAGAGCAGACAGAGGTAGCCTCGGAGGTCCAGCGAGTTCACCCTTTGGGCGGACGGTCACGTCCTCTGTGTGCAAACTAGGGACCCACCCCTTCTAGGGACCCTCCTCCCTTACCGTCAGCCGAGGCCATAAGAACGGACCTCTTAGGGCACCTGTCTCCTCGGACCGCCCGACGTCAGGCACCCCGGTGTTCCTCAGTCTGACGTGACTCGCTGACTCGAGTCGTGGCCGACGAAGGTGCCTTTGGGGTCCAAAGACGGAGAGACCACGTCCCCGCGGTGGATCACCCCTTCCTACCGTTGACATCCGACAAACCGCGGAGTGGCAAAGAGGTCCAAGAAATCAAATCCTTCGGTTCTTCCTCCGCGAAACCCCACTCAGCGTCGTCACCCTGGTGTCGGTGCTGCGAGGCTGTGTTCCGTGTCATCGGACGTAAGACGTGCCACACCTTCATCGGCTAGATCGGCGATGGCGAGTCTCCAGGAATAAGGTCACCGGAAAGCACTTCAGGCCTACCGACCCAGAACACGGGTGGGGTCAACGTACTTGACGTTCCTCCTCGTCTAGTAAGGGGTGTCCCTTTACCTTCGCACTAAAGGTTTTCCCTTCTCCTGCCTACGACCTAAGCGTCTCTCGTCTACAGGTACTGGAGCCAGGATCGTGGGCGCTCGGGCAATATCCGTCGTACAAACGCAACTGTCGACGGTCGCACACCCGTAACGACCTATAGGTCCTGCACGACGTGTTGAGGACCGATTACTCCTTATCCCGTCCCTCCCTGACACTCGTGGTGTTCCGGTGTCCCAGGGGCCCCTTTCCCATCTTTTAGTTCCGGTACAACATATTTAATTCTTTGTCGGCACATAACCGAAATTTTGAATCGGAGTTTAAGAAGTCTTAAGAAAATCGACTCTTCACTACATAGGGGGTCGCCACATCTCGCCTTCGGTGTGACACTCCGAAGGTTCCGTTCCACTGTAGTCCGGGTCGGAACCAGTGACCCTGTGACCTAGGACCTAGGACGCAGGCAGTGTATTGAAGGATCACTCGGCGCACCGACCTCTCCGGTGCGCATCCACGAGACCAGTTTCCGGAGTCGGCTCGGGGCGGAAGCTCACCAGGTCCGAGCTCACGGTTTGCACTCTCACTCTGACCGGGCACCGTGTCGGGTGGGGGCCGACTCTCTTGGCGTCTGCGACTACGACGCACGTCGCCTTCTCGGCGGGTCGACTCGGGACGGACTCGAGGACTGCGTCGGTTCACAGTCCACTATTTGCCGCCAGCGAACTTCGGGGGCGCACAACCCTACCGGGCAATGGGTCACTACGTCTTGCCCTTGCATGACGGCAGAGAAGTCGGACTTGCTCCTGCAGTCCTGGTCTGTGCGAAGTGCAATGTGACTGACACTAGAATCGGCTGTACACGATATTTCTCTCGACAAATACTTCTTTCTAATTTGCTGAAAAAAAGGGGGGTTTCCGAAAATTTATTATGCAAATTTATTGATGTACAGAAGGAGGTCGGTCGTCGAGCGCCCGTCCGGCGGGGGAGGACAAGGCCCCTCACGGCACGCCGCCCTGTCTCCGTCTCCGCACGCAGAGTGACCGACAGGGTCGGAACGGCGTGTAACGGGGACCCCTGGACCTCCTGAAGACAAAGGGGACGTGTACCTAGAACCGTCTGTGCACCTCACTTAAGGTGACCACGAGAACGTTTTATCCTTCCTCCGAAGGAAAGACCTTAAAACCAACAAAAAAAAAAAAAGAAGGGGGAGAGGAGAAAGAAGGGGGACTTCTACATATCGGACAGGAAACAGGGTCTCGGAACAATACGGACCCGTCCCCCTCCCGGTCCCACTTCAAACTCTTCCGGTCCCTGAACTGGGTGTACGTAGAAGGAGCCCGGACTCGGGACGACGGGTACGATACCCGACAGGACCGGAGGGGCGCGAGAGCTGGGTGCCCGTGGAGGGGGTGGGGACGATTCGACGAGACTGGGTGGCCCGTGCACACGACACATACACGGACTCTTGGGTCAAAGTGATCCTTCCTGAGAGTCGAGTCCCAGACGAGGTCCTGTGTCGTGACCATTGGACGGGTCAATTGTCTCGTCCACTGAAGAAACAGTCTTCGATACCGTTTATGTACCCCTTTGTCACCGACTGAAATAAAACCCCCCGAATTTTTAGTGACGTCTACTACTCAACTGAGTAACCTTTTCTGAAACTACGACCCTCCCTAACCCCCGTCCTCCTCTTCCCCTGTTGTCTCCTACTCTACCAACCTACCGTAGGGTTTGAGCTACCTGTACCCAAACCTACCTGAGGCCCTCAACCACTACCTGTCCCTCCGGACTACACGACACCAAGTACCCCAACGTGTTTCAGTCTGTGCTGACTCGTAGACTCGACTTGACTTGACTTCCCCGGTCCTGTCGGGAGGAGGGGGGAGTCAGTCAGTTGGGTGTCAGTCCTTCGGGTCTGGGGTGTGGTCTCTCGTAGGATCTAAGACCCTTCCATAAGTACTTGTTTTACGTGTTTTTAGGGCACAAACACCCCACCGGAGAGAATTCCTTTTCCGTCTTATTTGTTATTCGTGTACTTTGCACCACAAGTCTTCGACCTTCATTCTCTTGCCTAATCTTGTCCTAACCCCTATCGACCCCGTCCCTCTCACACCAGTCCCCGCTAGAGTAGGTCTTTTACCGTAAACTCGTTTACGGTCTTTCTCTAATCTACTTGGTCATTACACTATAGACCCCCCTTCCCGTAAGTCCCTCCTGCTCTGGGAACCACCTTACCGGAATTCGACCATCGCCCTTCCTCGGTTCTCAGGAACAAACTCTGATCCATCCTTGACTACTCGAACCTCCCGGTGCGCCCGGTAACGTTCCCCGGCGTTCGAGACACTCTACCCCTTACAAAACTTGTCTTTATTATCCTTGGCTAGACACAGAACCCTCCTAGACCGACGACTGAATTTTTATCTGACACGCCCTGGTCCCTCAGGAGCCTCTGGGACATCCTCCGACAACGTTCTTTACACCAACTCTCACCCACCACTTTTCTCGGGGGTCTCCATCGCTACCCTCTCCCCTCATCCGCAACCTAAAGTTCTCGCAAGACTTCCATCTTGACTCTCCCAAACGAGGACCCAATCCTAACATCACCTTCGTCTCCGTCCCAACGTCCAGACATTGATCCTCCGACCCCGTCGACTCTTCTCAGACCCCCTCTACTCGACAAGTTGAACCCGTCAAAACAAACAAAAGCTGTGTGACACGCCGTACACCCTAGAGTGAAGGGACTGGTCCCTAGCTTGGGTACGGGGGCTTGACCTTTACACTTAAGAATTGGTGACCTGGTGCTCCCTTTAGGGGACCCGTCACACCGTGCCCCCTCCCTCCCGAACCTTAGGTCTCTCTCTACACTCACCCGTGAGCCCGCACGACCCGACCGCCAGTCCCGCTTCTGGTCCGAAATTGCTTCTGTGCGAAGGGCTTTCCAACGGACCAAAGCCCAATCTAATCCCGAGTCTACGTCGACAGTGCTAGACGAAGTGCAATTCAGTGATTCAAGACAGACTGACAAACACCGGGGTACCTGACTTCAGGTGTCTGAGGAGACAGGTACCCTAAAGAGTCCGTTCTTATGACCTCACCCAACGGTAAAGGAGGAAGTCCCCCAGAAGGGCTGCGTCCCTAGTTTGGGTGTAGACGTAACCGTCCGCCCAAGAAATGGTGACTCGGTGGACCCTTCGACTCAGTAACCTAATCGTGGGTGGGATTAGATTATACTGGAGTAGGATTGGACTTGCATAGACGTGTCTGGGATAAAGGTTTATTTAAGTGAGGAGGTCCACGGTCTCCACACTTCGGCACTTGTATAGAATACCCCTTGAGTCGAGATGAGTGGTGTCACGACTTCCGTCTTTCGTCTTCCGACCCGACATTTTACGTCGTAGTCGAGTCCGTCACGGCGCAGTGGTCTTACTTGCCGACTGAATCAGTGACCGCAGTATAAAGAAGACGTTTTGGGACCCGATGACGTTTGTTCGAGATTGGCGGGAGGGGGCTGAGTACTGTAAAGTGCAGCCCCAAACGGTGTCGGTTCACATGAGCCTCGGGCCGACCACGCAAAGCGTCGTACCCAGTAAGGTCCTTTGCAGATCTTAGTGGCACTTTTCCTTGCCTGACTTTACCCCCAGAGGTAGGTCGTGTGGGCACTTGACGACATCCTGCTTTAGTCGAAACACGAAGAGACTTTCTCTCTTCTTAGCCTTCTTTTCACTACTCTCACTAAAGATCGACCCTTACCTACATGCACTTAAAGATTCTGGTGCCTGGTTCAACCCTTCGGACCTCTCTCCGTCTTCTCCCGTCCAAGTCCCGATGGGTCACGTCTGGAGTCGGGAGTCACTGGGGTCCGGAACTGAAAGGACAGACATCTCCCCCGTGCGACCACCATGACTGGAGCGTCCCGAGAAAACTCCCACACCACTCGACTAGCGCACCGCCACCGTGTCACGTCCCGACTCTCGTACCTAAGACCTCACTCCACCGGGCCCCCGGGTGGGAAGGGGTGGTGATAAGGGCGTCACTGGAACCTACTCCAGGAGTCGCGAGAGTAAACAGAGAGACATTTTATTCTTATTATGGATGGAGTAACAACGACACTCTAAGTTTCCTCATTTATACGCATTTTAGGAATCGTGTCACGGACTGCGTTATTTACGGGAAGTAAAGGGTGCAATTCCACGAACTCACGGTCCTAGTGTCATCTTCGAGTCATTCATTGACCACCGACAAGACAGTATCAACACTGTAAGAAGAGGGGTAGGACAGGAGTCTTCAGCGTAGACTCGGAAGATACTCAGTCGGTCCGGGACTTTTGTCACGAAAAGGATCCCCGTAAATGTACCACTTTTCGAACTTGAAAGATTTGTCTACCTAACTTTCACTGATTGAATAGGGTCTTGTATGACACCCTAAGAAAGTTATTTGGTGAATTTGGTGAACTTCTACCTTGAAATCAATGAGAGAGCTATCCGAAAAAAAAGAGTCCTTGAATAACGTATTTCACCTAATCCATTTGTAAGGTAAGGAAACAGGTAACGTGCAAGTAGGCTCCGTCATGGGTGAAGACACGAAACCATGAAGGTGAGTTTTACAAATCGAGAATATTAAAAGAATAATTGAAGTGGATTCACTAGTACTGACTAAATTCTTGACGTCTTACAGTCGTAACTTACAACGGAACTTCACTTTCACTTCAGCGAGTCAGCACAGGCTGAGAAACGCTGGGGTACCTGACATCGGGTGGTCCGAGGAGGTAGGTACCCTAAGAGGTCCGTTCTTGTGACCGCACCCAACGGTAAAGGAAGGGGTCCCCTAGAAGGGCTGGGTCCCTAGCTTGGGTCCAGAGGGCACAACATCCGTCTGCGAAATGGCGGAATCTTTAAGGATTTAGTGTGGGTGACGACCGAGACGTGAATTCTTACCACGGAGTCTACCATTCTTCCACCGAGAGAAAGATCTTGAATGAGGCAGAGGAAACGTGTGCTCCTCCGACGCACAGAGGTTTCGAGGGACATCTGTAATCATGGACCGATGCCAAACTACGAAAACACACCCAGACTGGAAGAATTTCGTCCCGTAGAGTCTAAGGTAAATACTGTAATCACAGGTTGGACCCTGCCCCCACCCCCACCCCAATTTTTGGGACCTACGGAACCGGAGGACCTCTGACCCGACACACACTATGCAATTTGGGACGTCGACCACGTCTCGGTACCAACTCTTGGTAGTCAATAGTACTCCAGAACAACGACGACTCAAGTTTGAACATAACGAGTGGTGTGTTGTCCGGTCATTTAGTTTTGTGTTCAACAACCCCCTTCCTTATCTCTGAAAGAAACTTTTCAGTTGTCTGGGTCTTCTACCACCCGATAACAGGGTTTCTTGGTAGAAGTGGACCCAATCTCGACTACGAAGGAAATACGATTTCCCCCACCACCACCACACTAACTCACTACGTCCGAAGAACCACAGTCTTCGGAAACAAGAACGTTGACAGGTGTATCCAGTCAAGTGCCACAAGCCATTTAGAGGTTGTGCCGTACGACAAGAACCAGACGTTACAAAATAGAGGTATACTTACCTTTTTAAATGTGGAAATTTCCAACCTCGGAACTCTTACCCGGAAGGACATACAAAATCTGTTATCCGTTGTTAAGAAGATCGTTTTCCCTGTCTTATGGTGCAACTTCTTTGTCTAGGTTACACCCCGGTCTAGACAAGAAGGGAAAATGAGACAGAGGCAATAGGTACTCGTGCAACGGAAGAATTCCAGTCACTTATTATGTTCAATTCATTCTTTCGGAACCCGAAGAGACAACTGAATCAACCATTTCTTAGGCGGACGTTACGTCCTCTGGACCCAAGTTGGGGACCCAACCCTTCTAGAGGACCTCTTCTACCGTTGAGTGAGGTCAGCAGAACGGACCTTTTAGGGTACCTGTCTCCTCGGACCGGTCGACGTCGAGTACCCTAACGTTTCTCAGCCTGTACTGATTCGACGACTCGTGTTAGTCTCGGGCCACTAATTAATTGATTATTCTCGGGCTCCTTACTGACTCCCGACCACTTGGGTCTACTTTGGGACCCCTTCGTTGGACCGGTTATCCCCGACCACCGTTCAGACTGAGACTCGAACAGACTCCGAGTAAGGAAAAAAAAAAAAAAACGGTACAGATTTTCGGAGAGACCGAACGTTGTCGACACCGAGACACGAACATGATTCTCCTTCGGCTCCGGGAGAACCAGAAACGAGTCGGACAAAGCACCGGTGGTGGAGATTGTCATGACTTTTTGAGTTGACACGGAAGACAAATTCGTCGTCCTTCGGATTGAGACAAAAAACAAGAATCAGGGATCTCATATGACTCCAACCTTTCAATACAAACGATCTACAACCGTACGGTTGTTAGTGTTTAAAATTTTCGCCTCCTTCGTCAACTTTAGCGGACGCACAAAGTCCTCACTACGTAGGGAGGAGGGGACGAAGGAGGAGGGTGGGAGCGCGTAGGGGAGTAAAGTTGAGCTCTACGAGAACAGAGACGTCGACCCAGGGTTTACAAGAGAGTACCGGAACCTTACCAAGACAGTGTCCGGTTGCCCTTAAACTCCGACTCTACAATTCCAGACCGGTTACTTTTCCTTTATAGTTATTACAGGAGACGGTCGGACCGACACTCCTTATTCCCGTCGATCGCGACGTTTCTTGAAGAGCTGGTCTTCGAGACTCTTCGCTCGTCCGTCGACGCGTCGAATTTAACGGAAAGAACACTGGAGCCAACGCGGCACCGGTCTGGTGGGAGAAAAAATACGTCTTTCCACTAACACACTGAGGCAAGTCAAGTAGTGTGTGTGTGTGTGTGTGTGTGTGTGTGTGTGTGTGTGTGTGTAGGGAGGTAGTAAACCTTACTCAATAAGGATCACCGGAACACCAAACCCAGAAATACGCGACCCCTTGTACAAATTATTTTTGGTGTGCTAAGTAAGACTGTCGGAACCTGACGGAGGGGGTCTCACTCCCCGGCGAGCACTGACCGAGAGAAGACGAGAGTCGGACACGAAAACTAACGTGTTGGTCCGTAAGGAAACTTAAGTACACACAGGAATTTTTGTTTGGTCGGTACGAAAGTCATTGCGTCTGAGATGGGGAGAGACACCAGCGGCCACTTACAGAAATAGGAAGACTCACCTCTCTTCCGACTTAGTCTAAGTATTTGTTTTTCACGGGGGAGGGCCGAGCCCTCACGATGAGACTCGGGGTCGTCCGTACCTCACTCTGAGCCCTCTCCCAGTTCGGGTGCCGGCGAGTTCAAGGTGCACCCACCTATATAAGGCTCCCACATTAGGACGTCTCAGTCCTGGGTCCTCCTGGGGACAGGAGCTCGTCTGACACGAGTCGTTCTCCGTCCCACGGCGGGCCGACCACCCCTGTCCTCCGTCGACCCGAACGCAAGACCGAGACGACGGAGACGCGAGGCACAGAACCTGCACACGGAACGGGTACGTGGCACCAGAAGACACAGCACCCTCTGTCGCTACCAAAGGTCGACGGACTCCCTCACCCGCCCCGAAGTGTCCTGAGTCGCGCCCGTGAGCGTCTACCGTCGTCAACGCGCCGCCACCTGCGCCGTCAGTCACGTCAGTCGCCCGGGAAGTGTAGGACGGCAGACGCGACGGAAACTTTAGGGCTTGTCACAGTCCAAAGAGACAGCACAAAGACAGTCTAGACCGGGGCGTCTCGAGAACTGAACATGGTTTTGGGACTTCGCTAGACCTTCTCGACGACGAGCACTCTTGTGAATCCTCTTGCGTGACGTTTGACACGGCCAGTGAGGTCATCCACCGCAGGGTGCTTCAAGACTCGTCCTAACAACTGTAGACGCAGACACACCTTACCGGTGAGACACCAGTTTACTACTAAACCCGTCCTGGCACAGGCAACTAAGTAGGTACGTCCTGAATTCTGCCCACCGGAACACCACCGGGGCAGTAACTTCCAAGAGGACTCGTGAATCCATTGCCGTCCTTCGTGGGAACCCCTCACAGCACTTTCTCTTGTCGTTCCCCTACAGCCTGGACCGCCGTTCCACCCGTGGACGACTGCTCCACCTCGCCACGACTCTCTTCCGTCCGAGACTGAGTAAGTCCCCGTCCCGACCCCACGCCTTCCCGGGGACGTCTGCCCAAAGAACCGCATCCCCAACACGCTGACAGAACATCCGACCTTAGAGGACATCTACTTCACACTCGCACTCAGGTACCGGGCTGAGATTGGTATCGTAGACCCGTGACATCCCAGGGGTACACCTCAGTTCGAGGACGCAGACTATAATTCCGTCACTTACTTCTCGGCCACCGGCACAAAGAGGGGTGGGGGTTGTGTCCGACAGGGGAAGAGAGTAGACCCCCGACCCCGGCGCGTCTACTGTCCTCCCTCTATCCGAAACCTCAGTCCTCTAGACTCAGGTCGGTCGTCGCCCTGGTCGTCCAAAGGGTGGAGAGTCGGAGCAAAACGAGTAGACATTTTACCCTTACCAGGGCATAGAAAAACCTCCTGGTCAAACCCTAAACCAATGTTGGATCCATTACCCTCCGTACGTCATAAACGAATTTAACATCGTGAACAATAAATCCCAATAAATAGCTACGTGGACTTGTATTCTCTACACCCAAGTCAGGGACCCAGCCCTTCTAGGGGACCTCCTCCCGTACCGTTGGGTGAGGTCATGGGAACAGACCTCTTAGAGTACCTGTCTCCTCGGGCCGTCCGATGGCAGGTATCCTGGTGTCTCGACTTGTCCTGACTTCGCTGGATCGTGCGATCGAGTGTGCGTAGGTACGTAGACTCGGGAGGCATAAGTTCCCGCCCTCCGGGTCGTCACGGGTAGCACCCGTCACCCTCGGGACTACGGACCCAAGGTCGTGTCCACCGGTCCGAGAGTCTTCTGCACGGACAGGTCCAAGTTCAGGTTATCCTTACTCCCCGACTAAGCTGAGTAGGACTGCCTGACAGGTAGAAACGTGGAAGTCTGGTTCCCATCTGAGATCTGGAAAGGGAGAATTTAGACGAACTGGACTCACACACACCCGAAACAAGACCCGACAAAGGGTCGTCGGGGACCTAAGGGTCGGGAACGACACGACAAGGTCTCAGGGCCTTCGGAAAGGTCCTATCGGGACCGGAAGACCTAGCAAGACTGACAGAATAACGTGAAAGGGTCGAAGACCCATCACGACGCGACCTGGTGTAGTGACGGAAGTTTATGGACGAGAAGGGTGTCACCAGCGGGGGAGGGCCGGGGACGTAGCTTCAGGTGAACGGGACTGCCCGGACAGGTCACGTCCTTGCAATAAGGCCTTTGGGAAAGGCAACCGTTGGTTCGACTCTAGGACGGTTTATATTACCCTCCTGAACACGACTGAGTCCATTTCTGCTTGAGCAAACTTCGGTGTTCCCCGAGCCGAAAAGGAGACCTACGAGACGGATGTGTCGGTCCCCCTCTATGTTCCTCGGGACGTCCACCAGGGAAGGTCGAGTCTTGTACGAGTCCTTCGGACTCGTCTTCACCTAAAAAGGAGTAGGTCCCTTAAGGAGGTCCAGGGACCCTCTTTCTTCCTTCGTCGTGTCTCCGGACTCCACTGTGCCTCTGCGCGTCCGTCGCTCCTCCGGCCCGTGCCCCGAGAGTACGACGCTCCCCCTGGCCGCACCCCCCTGACCCCCGCCCCCAGACTACGACACTCCTCCGGCCCGCGCCCCGAGAGTACGACGCTCCCCCTAGCCACACCCCCCTGGCCCTGGACCCCGCCCCCAGACTACGACACTCCCCCTAGCCACACCCCAGACTACGACGCCCCTCCGGACCACGCCCCCAGACTACGACGCCCCCGCCTCCCCGGCACGCCCCAAAGTACGACGGCCCTCCGGGCCGCGCCCCCCCAGAGTACGACGTCCCTCCGGGCCCGCGTCCTCAGGGCACGACACCTCCCCCTGGCCGTGCCCGAGACTACGTTGCCCCCCTAGCCGCGTCCCCAAAGTACGATGCCCCTCCGGGCCACCCCGCAGAGTACGACGTCCCTCCGGGGCCCGTGTCCTCAGAGTACGACGTCCCCCCTAGCCGTGCCCGAGACTACGTTGCCCCCCTAGCCGTGTCCCCAAAGTACAACGCCCCTCCGGGTCGCCCCCCAGAGTACGACGCTCCCCCTGACCGACCCCCAGAGTACTACGTCCCCCCACACACACGCAGACAGACGACGGGGACACACAGGAGGAGGTGCCCATGGAGACGAGGGCGGAGGGACGAGAGGGTCGAGCCGAATGTGCCTACTTCCGGTCTTCGACATCTTTGTTCTTTACCCTGTCACTCAGGCGTGGGAGAGACCAGACGGAGAGACGGTAGTCAAAGGGCGGACACTGACTGACCACAAGTCTCCTAGGCCAGAGAGAAGAAGTAGTCACTACACATCTGGGGATCGTCAAACACCTGTGACAACGTCACCAGGTCACCAATTCTGGGTGTGAAGTCCCTGATGCCCAAACTGGGGACCACCCCTTGCTTCTAGGGCGTACGGTACATTGGTTTTTGTTTTTTTCGACTTCAATCCATACTCACGTCGACTTCATCAAACTGAGGAAGGGAAGTAGTTTTATTCCTCTCCAACATAAAAATATAGACACCCAAATTTTTGCATATATTTTAGACAAACCTCGTCATTTCGCCACTCTACTACTACCCTTTGAAGTTAACTCCTCTTAAAACTCCACACCGGTCAGACTAGTTTATTATTATTTATATTTCTGCTTGAGTAAATTCACACACAACATAGGTGGGTCTACAAGTTACCCTATTTAGTATTTTTCTTGATCTTGTAGACTCTGAAATATTAGTTCGTCTATGATGTTTGTTTACTCTTCCTTCTTAATTATATATCAAAATCCTGTTGTCCGAACCTTAAACCTTTTTTGAATCATACTAGCGAGAAAACTATTAGATTGATCTGTAACTCCTTTTTCACTTTATAAAACTTCAAAGGAAAATCCTAGGTCTGTTTATCATTTACGTATTACATACTACCATAGTACTAAAGGTTACACTAATGAATTTAGTAAATACGAAAATTATATTTGTCCATGAACCCCTCATTATGTATAATTCTAAAACGTCAAAAGAGAATTCTAAAAGACAAAAGAGAATTATATAAATAATCTCTTAAATATTCACGATTTTTATACTTTAGGAACATTAAACATTAATACACATACGATTCAGTGAACTCAGAACAGGTTGAGAAAAGAGGGTTCCTGACATCGGACGGTCTGAGGAGACAGGTACCCTAAGAGGTCCGTTCTTAGGACCTCACCCAACGGTACATTGATACTTACAAGTCGTTAGAAGTATCTTGTGACTTTAGTTCATTGATAAAATGGGTCCTGAACTCCATCGTGTACAAGTAAGATACAGGTAGTTGGAGAGGTATTTCATAACTTATTTTATCAATACATTTCAAAGAACCAGAGTTTAGATCATCAATGTCATAGTCAATATTTTTAGGTCCATCCATCAAATGTTCGTGTAGTATTTAGACTCGTGAAAGAAAGTAAGATTCATCTCTGTCTATGGAAAATTGACGAGAGTTCTAAATCAAGGTTTCCTTTTGAAAAGAATCCTTCTATAGAACCTATATCTAAAGACTTCCAGTATGTCAATCTGAAGTACCTTATTCTCAACCGAAAAGGTTTAAAACGTAGAAATATACATGTGACTCCCGAAGGGACCACCGAGTCTGTCATTCCTTAGGTGGACATTGAGTCCTCTGGACCCAAGTTAGGGACCCAGTCCTTCTAGGGGACCTCTGGACCTCTTCCCTTACCGATGGGTGAGGTCAGAAGAAAGGATCTCATCCATTTAAGAGGAAAAGTATTGTTTTGACTATATTTTTAGTCTATACCCTTTTTCAAATTTAGAACACACACACACACACGATTCAGTGAAGTCAGGACAGACTGAGAGACCCCGGGCTACCTGACATGGGGAGGTCCGAGGAGACAGGTACCCCTAAGAGGTCCGTTATTAGGACCTCACCCAACGTTAAGTGTTCACGGTAATCAAGTCTACCCGACAGATGGAATATAAAGAGTCTAAAAGTGACTTGAGAATTTCTATCTGAAGTAGGTAGTACCTGGAATGCAGATGGCTATGTGCTGAAGCAAACTCCACTCACCATACTAGGTAGTCAAGTAAATCGGCCACAGACTAATTAGGACGTGTTGCACGACAGAACTAATCTAGTCCGTGACATGGAACAAGAAAAGTCACCCCCACCCCCCGTTATCTAGTTTATCCTCGAAAAACTCTGCACCTCTGGGGCTCCAGTCGTGTCGAGTCCAGGCTGGAATCATTAAGGGTTCCGTCTCTTCATACCAGAACTTTTTACAGAGACAATTGCACTACGGAATGTCCGAATTTTTACTTTTCGGGTGACCACACTAAGAGGTCCCGCTTCACACCCAGACTCTCGGTGGGTGTCGCTACCCCCGTAACGAAGGTTGGGTGACCCTTTTCAGATTTTTCATGGACTCCCCACAATCGGGGGAGAAAAGTGGGGTGTAGAACAGGACACTGGACGAGAACGGATCTATCTGTCAGTGGGGGGACTACCTTTTAGCGTAAAGAAAGGTAAAATCTATTTTAGGGATAAGAGGACCGAGAACAAGGAAAAGAACCGTCGACTGGAAACCCGACTCCTCGTAGGGAAGCCCACTCCGGAACCGGCATTAGATCTGAACACCATTGTGTGCACGACAGAAACTTCAACCAAAGGGACTTGTTTCTGAGAGTCTGCGTTTAGACATACGTAAAGCTTTAAGGGAATCTGAAAGTTTTTCATTGACTCACGGCTTTCACACGTCGCTTTCTACCCTTTGTGCTTCCTTTGTAGACCAAGGACAAAGGTTCCTCTGACGTCCCATTAAAAAAGTTGTTGGTGGGGGCGGGGACGGAGGGACGGGGTAGTGTACATCGGTGTTAGATCACTAATGCCGATCTGTTAGATCACTAATACGACTCGTAGTAAAGACGGCAGTAACATAATTTAAGGATACCACGTCACCCAAGAACTGAAATCGACAAGTGATCTTAGGGACACTTCGAGAATCTTAGGGACTACGAACCCAAAACGAGGGTTTCTGGGACTATATTTACCAGTCCCCTCTTCGGACCTGATGACCCAAACGTGCCGGTTCCAACTCTTAGTCTCCGAGGGTAATGGGACCCTTCGTCTCTTCTGTCGAAATCAGAGTGAATCGCATTCACTACTTGGCAGAATGGGTTACAATGGGTTAATCAGTCACCGTCACAATCCTACTTTTTGTTTCCAAAGGCAGGCTCACCTGAAACTTTAATTTAAACCGTTAGACAGGTAGTGTGGTACCCGTAGCACACTCGAAGGGAGTAACAACGTAATTCTTAGTCAAAGACCCTTTGGAGTACGGGAACCAAACTGGGACCTTAGTGGGGTCAGCACGAACACAGAGCGGGCACGTGACTCGAAGACCACCCCCACCCTCTGTCCTCCACTACCCCGGGAATCTCCTCGACCCTGACTTCCCTACCTGAACCGTGGTTCAGAGACTCCTGACGGGGTCCCCCACCCGAGGTCGGTCCTACGTGACGGGGGGCTGGGCTCCCACACGCAGGGAAGAGACCCCTCAGCCGTAGGGTCCCCTCGTCCCTCTCCCCGCCGAGGAAGTAGGTAATACAAGAATTGTGTGTGTGAACTTTGCCTAGGTCGGAAGGTCTACAAACTCTATCGCAGACGAATTGGACCGTAAGGCATGGCGTCTCAGACACAGTCGGTGCGGACCCCGGCGGGTAGGTGGAAAAGTGGCAGCAGCACGTCCCGGAGGAGACCGAGTGGGAGGCACAAACGGACAGGGAACAGCCGGTCGGAAAGAAAATTTCGTTCACAGGGGCATAGACGGCAGAAAACTAGGGAGAGGGGGGGAGAGAGACGGACTAGGACGTGGAGGGTCGTGTCTGCGGGTTTGTGTTGGACCAAACCGTTCCGACGGGCGTGAGGTGTCAAGACCTCCCAGGAGCCCTCGAACATGGGGTGACTCGGACCCAGTCCTCCACCCGCGACCCACGGACCCGACGCTCCTTCGGTCCGGCGGGTAAGCACACGAGACCTGGAGCAATGTATCGTCCCGGACCAACGGGAGGACGACACTGAGGTAGTCTTAAAGAGAACTGGAGTGATACCGGTATCATCATCTAAAGAAAAAATTATTGTAAAAGACAAAAAGAAAGAAATTAAAAATAACCTTATACGAACCAAACGTTACAATACAACCAAAGGTCATTTTTTTTTTTAGTTTTGGGAAAAGACAGGATGTTGTCAGGGAAACCTTTCGTATGAAAAAGAAGATTTCCTCGAACTGAACAGACGAAAGGGGAAAGAACAAGAAGAGAAGAAGTTTATGACTCGCGGACGACACACGTCACTAGACACAGTCACTTACTTCGCCGGAGTACCTAGGACGGAAGAATCCGTGTCAATCACACCTCGTTCCCTCCTGTAAATAAATCGTGGATGAAACACGGTTCTTATTGGAGTATGAAATGCCTCGCTCCGCCGTTCCGTTTATTTATTGTACGGTTCATGACACAACTATTCTTCTCACTTTGTCAAGGACCGGGAGGCAAGTGTCGGATAAATCCTTTATTTGTCTCTTAATTGACACCAAATCATGTCAGCCGTACATGATGCACGTCACCTTGGTGTACACTAGTGGACAAGAAAAGACATTGTCTAGTCCTTTCCCGGCTGGGCACGTCTCCCACAACTGTTACTGAAACCGTAGACTCGTCTGTCCCTTCCGTCGAGATAAACCCTCCTTGACCCGTCCGGTCTCTCGTCTTGTACCCACTACTCACACCATAGACTCATACCGGTCCTCGCTCCCGTAGGCGGTCCCTTGCTTCGGCCGCCATTTCGAAACCTCTCGGAATACTTGGACATCCCTACTGGGACATCTGTTCTCCTTTGATAAGGTCCAAAGTGTCTTGCCACCCAAGGTCTCGAGTGGAGCCGCCTCGTTCCCTTTACATGTCCCGTCTGACCAATCCTAAGATTCGAGACCCATAGAAGGGAAGTTCGACACCACTACCGAGACCAGAGGCAGTATCCAGGCATCTCATCTCTTCTCAGACTTGGCCACCGACAAGTCGTAAACACGGACCTACACGATTCACACTCCGGTCGTTCCTCAGTCTCCTCTGGTCCAAAGACCGAACCCGTAGACCTCCACGGTGGTTGACTCTTACCCCCTGTGTGGTCCCGAATCCCTCCTCCAACAGTCCCCAATTACCGAACACTACCCCTGGACAAAGAAAGAGCGTAGAATTGTAAACAGGACTCCAGTTAGGACTCTACATTTATAGGGTGTACCCCACCCTATTGGTGTGGGGTAAATTATGGTTTACTTACCTCCAGCCCTGTGGACTTAGTGGTCAACCTCGACGCTGGTGGCCCCAGTCACCTCGGACCTCCGTCTACCCTATTAGAGGTCGAGTCAAGGTTCCAATTGATGTTAGGGTCATAAGTCTGAGGAGTCCTAACTCCTCAACCATTGGACATGAATTCAGAATCCCGAAGAGTCCACTGTGCCACCATTTCTTAGGCGGACGGTTACGACCTCTATGGTCTCTGAACCCAAGCTAACGATGAATTCAGAATCCCTACCCCTGACTCTGGCCAAAGAAAGACCTAACATACCTATATTGTTCAAATTTTGTCCCACAACTTTTTCAAGGGAACCAACAGAAACAAGACATAGACCAGTTACACGTTTACGTCGGTCGAGTCTTTTTTAGGGGATTTTAATCAAATCCTTCCGTTGAACCGTCAGTAGACCCTTGCGAACTGACAAAGAAATCACCTAATTCACACAAAATTTAAATTCACTTTTGACTCAATTCTTTTTACTATTTCATTTAATTCGTGAATATAAATACTAATTTCTGGTTAGACATATGTAGACAATAAAATTTATAATCACTATAAATCTTAATTATTTTTACAAGAGATACTTTCTTTTGTAGGAAGACGTATTTGAATTTTATCCACTAACTCCCTGAAGGGACCACCAGGTCCCCAACTCTAGGATGCGAAAGTTACGCGAAAGTTACGTCCCCTGTACCCAAGTTAGGGACCAGTCCCTTAATCCTAGAACGGATGATGTACAATGTCGGTTTTTTTTTAAATTTACTATTAACTCATTCTCCAAACCTGAAGACAAATTCATATCCTTGTACTCTCTGTAATTAAAATGGTGCATTAGTATCATCTTCTTTACCTTCCACTAAGCTTCTTTATCTTTTAATCGGGTACGAGAGGTTTGTTCGATGTCTAAATTACGTTTAGGGATAGCTTCATGGGCACTGTAAAAAGTCTCTCGATCTTGTTTATTAGGACTTTAAAATGCATCTTGGTATTTTCTGGGTCTTAACAGTTTCACCAAGACTCCTTTCTCTTGTTTTGACTTCGGCATTGGGAGGGTCTGGAGGCTGTCATGACGTTTCGATGTCATTGGTTTTGTTTCACTTGCATGCCTAGTCACCCTGTTTTACGTCTCGGGTCTACATCTCGGTGCGTGGAATTACACCGTAGTTACGTGGAAGCTGTTTCGTTCTTATATGCTTCCTCTTTTCTGCCAGAGAAGTTGTTCACCACGACCCTTTCGACCTGTCGGTCGGCGTACGTCTAGCTCAATTTTGTGTAGAAGTGTGGTATGTGTTTTTATTTGAGTTTTACTGAATTTCTGAAAGTACATTCTACTGTGGTATTTTGAGGATCTTCTCTTTCCATTTTGTAAGAGACTGTATTTAGTATCGTTATAAAAGACTTCAGGGGGTTCCGTTATCGTTATTTTCGTTTTTATTTGTTTACCCTGGATTAGTTTGGAACCTTCGAAAATGAGTCATTTTCTTTGGTATTTGTTTCACTTTTCCGTCGGATGTCTGACCCTCCTTTGTAAACGTTTGTTACATTGGCTGTTCCCCCATTAAAGATTTTATGCGTTTGTCGAGTACGTTGAGTCATTGTTTTTTTGGGGTTTGTTAAGTTAGTTTTTTACCCGTCTTCTGGATTCATCTGTATTGGGTCTTCTGTACTTTTACCGGTTGTCCGAGTACCCTTCTCCGAATTGGGACGACTAGTAATTTCTTTACGTTTAGTTGTGATGTGGGGTGCGACCAGTCTGCCGGCAGTAACTTTTCGATGTTTATTGTCAAAACCTCTGTCACACCTCTTTTCTCTTGGAGGATGTCAAGACCACGTTTACACTCGACCGTGTCGGCGGCACACTTTGCCGTACCTTCCCGGAGTTTTCTAACGTTTATCTCAACGGTGTGCCACGTCGTCAGGGGGAGGACCCGTATACAAACCTCTGTTGAGCTTAAGGCTTTCTAGACGTGGGGTCACCAGTATCGTCGTGGTAAATGTTATCGGTTCTGTACCTTCGTTGGATTCAAGGGTGACTCTCTACCTGACCGGTGTCCTTTGCACCAGGTATGTATGGCTGTTGTCTTATAAGGAGTCGGTATTTCTCCTACTTTACTACAGTAAACGTCGTCGTGCCCGCCGGGAGCTCCAAGATAGTGATTCACTTTACTCCGTCCTTCCCTTTCTGTCCAAGACATACCCAGTGAATGTGCACCTTAGATTTTGTCCTATGTTTACTTGAATAAATGTTTTGTCTTTGTCCAAGTTTGTATCTTTTGTTCCAATGGTTTCCTTTTACTCCGACTCCCCCTCGTTTGACTTCTCCAACCCTAATCGTCTACTTTTGACGATGTACATTTATTCCTAGATGACGTGCTGTGCCTTAACTTGAGGCAGAGGACGTTATTTGGTGTTACCCCGGACTCAGGAATCATGAGACGTATCGACTGAGTGAAACGACGTGTGGTCTTTACTTCTTGCGACTCTTAGTCGATAGGAAGTCGAAAAATTTTTGGGTTAGTATCACGATAAAATTTTGATTTTAAGACCCTGAAGGGACCCCCAGGTCACCGATTTTGAGGTGCGAAGGTTACGTCCCCCGGGTCCAAGTTTGGGACCAGTCCCTTGATCTAGGGTGTACGAGATCCCTTGATCTAGGGTGTACGAGATTTTTCTTACCTAGTAACTTTTACAGGTGTACTTCAAATTTTTAGCTCACATTAACCTTCAGGGGGACTTTTTATTAACGTCTCTACACGAGTATATCTAAACATACAACTCGAAGGAATTCCGTAAACCTAAATATTTAAAATTATGTAACTCACCAAAAGTTTACTTACTTTTAAGTTTCATTGAACTCACTCAAGGACATGGTGAGAGTTCCCCTGTTTTGCGGGTGACTGTATTTTAGATCGAATGCCGAACGTAAGACTGAGACGAGTGTACCACTACTTATTAGGAACACGGAACGGCCGGTGACACACCGACTCATCAATGGGAGTACACACATGTGTGTGTGTGTGTGCGGAGGACCAAGGGGACATCAGGACGGGGACTTCACGTCCAGAAACGGGAAGGGGTGAGGTAGGGGGTGAAGTTCGGGACCTAGTGCCTCGAAGGAATTCTAGACAGAAGAGAGTTGAGCCAATCTCGAAGTTCAGGTATGGCACGTTAAATCGGTAAATATACAAAAGAGTAGTGCCAGAGGGTAAGAAAAACATACATCCAGAATTAAGGACGAGACCAATCCTTCTAGTAGAGAGACAAAGAGTGTAGAAGTAAGGTCGGTCAGTGGAGGGTCTTCACGAATTTCTTTTCTTACTCTTTTCCTTTTCGACCGGGACACACTCTCAGCAGACAGTCCGCCACGGCACCGTGCCGTGTCTGAATCGAAGTCTTGTGGCACCCAGGACTGAACCGAAGCAAGAGAGAATCGACACACGTGAACCGTCTATATAAATCCGACAGGTTCAGAGTCAAATGAGTCGCAAGATCGGGTTACGGACCGTGTAATTATTTCGGGGTACTTACGAGCAACAAAACCGTTCGTCGACGGACCTTTCGAAGGTGGAAGGGCCCTTCTTCCCTACACCGTGGTCGAAGTCGACTCCTGCGAGGACAGTAGACTCGTCGGGTGTCCCTCCTACCCCGTCGACCCCTCCGTGGACCCGGGAGACACCGTCGACGACAGGGCCTCTGCCAGCCCCGAACCCCAGGAGACGCCTCGTGCAGGAAGGTTCGACGGTAACGGAACGACCGATCTCTCTCCCAATCCGGTGCACCTTTTCGCCATGAAGACGGTTTTCTACTTCTAGAATAAACTGTGAACCCTAAAGAGGATGAGCGAGAGTTGGGTACGTCTCCCCTCGCTCCTAACAACTATTCTTTGGTAGGAAGATCGGACGGGACATCCGAACGGCGAGGTGAGACTTAAGGTGCCGGAGAATCGTCCCCACACACGACTGAGGTCTCGCCCTTATTAGAACATTTTAGGGGCGTCGGAGCGTAGGTTCGTCCCGAGACCTCACGTGTCTGACTTATCTAAAGTCGATCGTTTGGTCCGTCTGGAGGAGGACGAGGATTCTGGCAAATCTGCAGACAAAGGAGGCGTCACTATTTGGAGTCAGTCACCTATGAAGTTGGACTTGAACCATAAATTCGGAGTCAGTGCCACAACTTTGGAAATCAAGTCCCAAAGTTCTCTTTGGGTAATCTTTATTACGGGAAAAGAGACGTAAGTCATTCGTCTCTTTACGAAAAACTGTTTGAGAGACGGAACGGGTTCACAAACATGTACGAGTAAACAAGCTGACACAGATTGGGACGTTGGGGTACCTGATCCATTGGAGGGTCCGAGGAGACAGGTACCTTAAAAGGTCCGTTCTTAGGACCTCACTCAACGGTAAAGGAGGGGGTCCCTCAGAAGGGGTTGGGTCCTTAGATTGAACGCAGTACAACCGTCCGTCAAAGGAATGGGGACGTGGTGGACCCTTCGGGAGAACGGTTCGCATCCGAAGACGATCTTCTCAGAAGTTAACACTAGAAAGACAAAAGACTTTTTAGAGTCAACGAAATCCTCGACACGAGTCTCCCAGCCTCTCTTTCCGATGCACACTTGTCCCCAGGAAAGGAAAGCAATAGTGGGAGATTAGGACGACTGTATGAACGTGTGGGAGTCGACCTTCGTCCACATCTACTGCGGGATGAACCACTCTGGATTCTTTACTGTCCTGCGCGGGACTACGGGACACAGTAGACTTGGGTCGAGTTCCGGGGCAATAAGAGGACTACCCTCACGGGCACGGTCGACCCTCTGGACGGTCCATGTGACTGGCGGGTCAGGAATCCTTTTCGTGCCATGACGTCTACCAAAGACATAAGTAAAAGAACCACGCTTCCGTACTCCGGGTGTGTCACTTTCGCTAAACCTCTCGGTGCACTCGGACGGAGTTTCCCGCAACGGAACGTCCCCGGGAGTATTTTAATTGAAAAGTATCTCCCCGGAACCCCGACACGAACGGTCGGGGGACAACCGTCGCGTACCTAGGGGCCCGAAACCGTCCCTTCCCTCCGCGACACACGCTCCCCGCGAGACGGACGACCGGCGAACCCCCTGCGTGGACAGCGGAGGCCAGAGACAGACCCCGAGACGAGGCTAGTCCACAGGTGGACCGCCTCGCCCCCCACGGTCTAGCAACAGGTCCCCGTGAAACCTCGGGAGAGTCCTTTACCGATGTCCACGGGCACAAAGAAAGGATAAAGTTTCTGTCCAGTCTGTCACGGCAATACGCACCTTGTAGTGTGATTGCAGGAGACTTTTCCTTACGAGGTTGTCAGGGGAGTTTCGTGGAAGTCCGGTCGAGACACCCTAAGGTCTCAGAAGATAACAAGACACCAAACAAAATAGTTTACGACGAGCTCCCATTCTAAAGGAAACCGACCTCAGATCGGCACGAAAGACAAGACCGCCGAACAACCAGACATTGTACTACTGTCCCACCGAAACCCCCTCCTTCCCCATCCCTCTCCCCCTTGAACCTTGTTGTACTCTACCAGAAACGCAGTTTACAGAATGGAACCCTTAATGACCATTTGTTCAACAAGTGACCATAATTACACAGACTTTTGATATTCGTGCGTCTTTCACAGTGACTTAGGTTGCGGGAAATAGTCTGCAAAGTCACGTCAATTGTGAGGAACCAACAAGAAGGACTGAAGTCGGGGGAGACACGGTCTGATTCAGTGATAAATTTGGAGACACGGTCGGTCTAATTCGGTGATAAATTTGGACCACAAATATCAAAGTAGTATGAGGGAGAGTGAAAGTAACGAAATGTACACACAGGGGATTCACTACACAAAGTACAAAAATTCGGAGTGTATTCACTTTACAAAAGGAATAAGAATATACTCAAAAGGGAACGAGTCATAATCCACAAACACACATAAGGACACCTGGGTCCGTCCGAACCCATTAGGCAGAAGTGAAAAGACACTTTAGGGTAACGTACTTATATGGTTTAAGGTCTCATAACTGACCACGTCTTTACGTCAGAATCATCACTTACCTCAGAAAAAGGACAGGTCAGTACGACTTTATTGACAGAGGGTATTGACCTAACAAAAGATCACCTCGAAAAGTAAACCCTTTGAGTACGAAACCACTACAGACAATAACCTTCTCCTTATTTGGGAGTGTCTCTCCGAAGGGGTCACCGCGTCGCCATTTCTTAGACGGGCGGTTACGTCCTCTGTACCCTCTGCGTCCAAGCTAAAGACTTAGCCCGTCTAGGGGACCTCCTCCTTCACCGTTGGGTGAGACCATAAGAAGGGACCTTTTAGGGTACCTCTCTCGTCGGACCACCCGACGTCAGGTTTCCACCGTTTCTCAGTCTGCGCTGACTCGGGTCTGGGAGAGTCTTTTACGGTAAAACGTTCAACTGAGTTTATTACTTTAGACTACTGACCTAACGTCCTCCCATTTCACCTATACTCCATTTCTATGAAAATCTCACTTCAAGGTTTTAGTGACGTCTACCACTGACGTCGGTACTTTAATTTTCTACGAATGAGGAACCTTCTTTTCAATACTGGTTGGATCTATCGTATAAGTTTTCGTCTCTGTAATGAAACGGTTGTTTCCAGGTAGATCAGTTCCAATACCAAAAAGGTCACCAGTACATACCTACACTCTCAACCTGACACTTCTTTCGACTCACGGTTTCTTAACTACGAAAACTTGACACCACAACCTCTTCTGAAAACTCTCAGGGAACCTGCTGTTCCTCTAGGTTGGTCAGATAAGATTTCTTCTAGTCGGGACCCACAAGAAACCTTCCTTACTACGATTTCGACTTTGAGGTCATGAAACCGGTGGAGTACGCTTCTCAACTGAGTAACCTTTTCTGGGACTACGACCCTCCCTAACCCCCGTCCTCCTCTTCCCCTACTGTCTCCTACTCTACCGATTCTAAGTGATTCTGACTCACTTGAGGCCCTCAACCACTACCTGTCCCTCCGGACCGTACGACGCTAAGTGCCCCAGTGTTTCTCCACCTGTGCTGACTCGCTGACTTGACTTGACTCCGGTCTTTTCATACTTCAGGAACCGAGTTGTCACCGGCAGCCCTAACTCTCTTCACATTTCTACACTCTTTCCCACTCCTAGCTTGGAGATCCTGAACCACCTGGTCTACACCTCCTTTGTGGCCAAAGACAGACCGACACCAGAGTAACAAGTAATATCTGGTCAGAGATCGTATACTTTAAGAATCCGCCCTTGGACAAACTACCGCTACTCGTATCTAATTCCAAATCCGACCAACTTAAACTCTACGGACACTACAGGTCATTCGTTGACGCATACACTTCGACCCCATGTCACCTCTCTACCCACGACCTTTATCTTAAGACTCCCAGTAACCGTGCACTTACAGTCTATTTTCGTACCTTCATCTCCACTGAGGATTTTTCTCGTACACATCGCTCTCCCCTTTACCGACCTCTGTTTTCGGTAGTCTTGTGGCTCCTCGGGCGCTTCGTCACACTTCCGAGCTCCGGATTTTTTCTGCCTCTACACACCGCCCGCGAGGCGTCTTTCTCTCTCCGTCACCTTGAAGGGAGTCGTTTCGGCTCCCCAGGGCTCCTCTCCACTCGGACGACAGGCGGTTGGGTCGGGGAACCGCTTACTCTCTGTTAGTCTGTGTTGTCCCCAAGGTAGATTCGTTAAGGTGAAATAACGGTGTTTGAGAACCAAATATATCCGTTCGTCCCCCCAAAACGCTCCCCGAAGGATATCAACGTGGTTAGAGCAATTTCCAGTTTAGCAGTACACGGTATCAACGTGGTTAGTGCAATTTCCAGTTTAACATTATACGGTATCAACGTGGTTAGTGCAATTTCCAGTTTAGCAGTACACGGAAGTACCATTGCCCTCAGATACCGCTAGTGCGTGATAGGTGCACGTGCCTTTAGTTCTCTCGGTTAGTTTTTGACATTGTATCTGGTGCGGGGATAGAGAAGGGCGTCCCCGGTAGAATCAAAGGGTGGCGTTTCGATTGGGAAAAAATTCCAAAGGGTAAATCCCGGGGTGTCCCTACTCACGACAGGACTTTTATCCCTCTGACCAAAGTCTTTCCTCCTTAACTAGGTGTCTGGCCTTCACTGTTTTCAGTCGAATCCGCTCTGAGTGCAGGTGACCTAGACCGTAGCTTCTCCTGCACCCCCGGAAGTCCTCTCGGTACAGTCCCCTTCCCACCCCATCTCCGACGTCACACTCAGTTGCGTCCGACCTATTGTTCTCTTTCTCTCGTCGGCTCCGTCTGAGGTCAAAGTTCTCCGATCCGACCCGGACCCGTTTTGTCTACCGTCGTCCTCCCATTGTCATCCAAGTTCCCTCCAAAACAAAACTTAGATTCTCTTCGCGTTTCTACAAATACACGGTCCCCCCTTTCTAGGTCACAGTTTCCTTTTGAACTACTACTTGTTCTCTCCTGCATTAGTTTGACCAGGTACCCTTCCTTACCTCAGGTTTTGTTTTCACCTTCCCAGTAGAAGCCCCTTCTCTTTGACAAAGAAAGGTGACTCCTCCTTATCGTCCTCCTTCTGTGCACACTCCTATATCTATTTAGCCGTCTCTTCGGTCCTCCGACTCCGACAACGACGGTGATCTGGAGACGTCCGTGGAAAGCAAATAGGTGGTGACTAACCCTCTTTGAAGATTAACAGAATCCTCAGTAAGTCGTAGTCAAAAAGTTCTCGACGTGACAGGTCATCTCATCGGTACCCGGTGAACACCGATAAATGTAAATTAATTTTAATATATGTGAATTCACTAATACAAGGATTTACGAGGGACCACCAAGTCTACCATTTCTTAGACGGACGTTACGTCTTCTGGGCCGAAGCCAGGGGCTCAGCTCTTCCAGGAGACCTCTTCCCTTACCGAAGGGTGAGGTCATAAGAACGGACCTCTTAGGGTACCTGTTTCTTCGGTCCATTCGATGTCAGGTACCCCAACGTTTCTCAGCCTGTGTTGAGTCGCTGATTGTGAAAGTGAAAAGCTCTCAAAGACAAGGATTTACGAGATTGGTACAAAGCCCCCACGTCATCGGTGCATTACCGGTGCATAACCTGTGGTCTCGACACCTTATACTGGTTGTAGTATCGTTCACCAATCGGCCAGGACACCATCTCTGGAGGGACTTTTGACGGGGTGATTTTGACGGAAGGTAAACTTAGTCTGCACGTAGAAGGAGAGACTCCTATGAACTACGGCAAGTGGAGTTCACAGTTGATGAATTTTCCGTCAAATTTTATCATGCATTTAGAATGTACGGTCATCGGTCTAGTCTCTCTCAGACCAAGTGTCTTTTACGACTTTTACGACTTTTACAAACTTTACCGGTAAGTTTTGCGTCTACTTACTTGTTCGACTTTTCACTCACTTACTTATTTACCCACGTAACCGGACTCAGAAACCCGGAATTCCACCACTTCGAACCCCAAGACACACCTAGTTTATTCACACGTAGGTAGGTGTCATTTATGGAGTAAAAATAATATATTCCACAGACACAATGAGCGAGTCAGCACAGGTTGAGAGACACTGGGGTACCTGACATCGGACGGTCCGAGAAGACGGGTACCCTAAGAGGTCCGGTCTTATGACCTCACCCAACGGTAAGGGAGAGGTCCCCTAGAAAGGTTGGGTCCCGAACTTGGGTCCAGTGGTCGTAACGTCCGTCTAAGAAAATGGTAGACTCGATGGTCCCTTCGGGTAATGTATTACATTTGTGGAATATTATTATTTAATACAATTATCTTAAACTTTACAAGTGTCAAGTTAAGGTAAAAAGGGAATCTTTAGAAATGAAAAGAACTCATCAACTGTCTAAAAATCGAAGTCTGTTTCTTGGAAGGAGTTTAGTAAGGTAACGACTATATTTCAATTTCAATCCGGAAGAAGAATATGAAAGGGACGCTGTACGGAGAATTCCGTCACCTCCGGCTACCCTGGAGGAAAGAAATCTTTACGGAACCATCAGGAACCATTCTTGTTGCACTTTAATAAAACAGAGGGTAGAACGTGGAACCGGACAAATGATTTATCAGATAAATTGTTCGGTCCTCATCCCGGGACCCCAGACCTTGTCTTTCAAGTGATATCACAACTGGATATTCTTCAAAATTTTTTGTAAGACCCCCTTTTCGAAACATTTATCGTGTTGTTATTATGGTCGAGTGTGAATAAGTCATGAACACTCAGTTTATGACTCATCGAATAATCTCTAAAGAAAAATCAAAAATCATAGTCACGGAGTCTGTGTACGGAAATAATGGGGGGTAAAACATACGTCAATCCTCTTCCCCTGCTGTCTCCTACTCTACCGACATACCGTAGTGACTGAGCTACCTGCACTCAGACTCACTTGAGGCCCTCAACCACTACCTGTCCCTCCGGACCGNGAACACTCAGTTTATGACTCATCGAATAATCTCTAAAGAAAAATCAAAAATCATAGTCACGGAGTCTGTGTACGGAAATAATAGGGGTAAAACATACGTCAATCCTCTTCCCCTGCTGTCTCCTACTCTACCGACATACCGTAGTGACTGAGTTACCTGCACTCAGACTCACTTGAGGCCCTCAACCACTACCTGTCCCTCCGGACCGCACGACGCTAAGTACCCCAGCGTTTCTCAGCCTGTGCTGACTCGCTGACTTGACTTGACTTCGGCTGTTGGACACCGAACTTCTCTAACTATTGTCATAAACACAGGGTATCACTCACCCACCTTAAACTTGTTTCCATCGACGACTTCAAAGTGGTGTCACGACGCACTCAAGGGTCCGAAGGTCGAGACCCCACTTTAGACTACGAGAGTTCCCGTGTCGTCCTCCCGTCCCTTCCTTTGTTCTCCGGAAGGCGGCAGAAGGAAAAACGAAGCCAACCAGACATCATAACCTCGTCAGAACGGGTGCAAGTACAAGGGTTCATCATTTACTCAACACGGGGCGTCAAGTAACATAAAGTCGACAACCTTCAAACCTTACCAAGACGTTTGACTTGTCACAACCTTTGCCACCATCCAGAGGTGACGTCACGTCGATGCAGACACGGCTTCAGGTAGAAACTCAACCAAGTTTCTACTAGTCCGTAACTCACACTTTTCCTCCTAGAAGCACAGAATGTGCTCGAACACTCGAACCAGGCGTCGTGACCATATGTCAATATATTCCTATTCGGGTTTGATACATTTTAGTTTCCTGATTTAGGAGTCGACATGCAAAGGTCCATATGACCTGTCCTAAACACCTAATTGAAAACAGATTCTCATTTATGACAAGAAAGGGAAGTAGTCAGACTACGCTACTCGCACAAATGCCCAAAAGTAATTCTGGCACCCACAAGTGTCATTTTCCGAAAAGACTCGTCGACCATTTTACATCTCGTTCTCTTGGTCGTAAACACAAATATTTGTATTCCACTTGGGTAAAACCAATTCCTTTGAATCCGAGTTTTTAGTCTTAAGAGTCTATTTTTGGAAATTGGCCCAAAAGAAACGTAATACTTTGTCGGACCCACTGTCTTTCCAGGTTCTATTTTATATCGGAGGTCCCTAATAAGAACTACACAAAGAACTGTGGGGAGGTTCCAAATACAGTGGGACACCAGGTACCTCTGCGAACTAAATGTCGACACATCGACCGAGGTTCTGTCCCGGGTTTCCACCATCCCCAAATATATACCCACATTAGAAGGTTCTACTTTCAGCACAAATGACGACATAGGCTTCTGCTAAACATTACCCTACAGTATTGTCGGAACAATCCAAACATCTAGTAATTTTGTTTTCAGAGTAAATATTTGTTTTTATCCTCTTTCCACGCATCCTTCAGTCGTAAAGTGCCCACGTCAAACACGAACCGACACACTAACGAAAGAAGTAGTGTCTACGAAAAGACGAAAGGGACTTTCCAGTGACATAGGGAAAGAAAACGTAGACTCCTTAAAAGAAGACTCGTTGACTTTGAGGTTCAAACCCCTCAAGACTACGAAAATTCGAGTCAGCACCTCGGATGTCCTCTGGGAGCCCGCACTTGACGGAAGGCTCTCAAGACGTTGCGTAAAAGGACTTCACCAACGACTTGTCAATTCCTAATTCGATATAATGCTTCTTTTGAGACGAACAGGTTGAAATTGAAATCCCATTTAACCTCAAATAGGGTTTCGTGTCGTCCTCGACTCTAGTCGAGCCACCGAACCCTCCCATTGAACGGAGCCCGTCCTTCGATCTCAACCCTTTGAGTTCGAAAGACCAAGGACCGGAGTCGGCTAGAGGTTGGGGTCAAAGGTCTCTGGACCGGATCCTCCAAAAGGTCCCTCGTCCAACGAAGGTGGAAGTGGAAAAGGGTACCTTCGACGGTCCTCCTCCCGTCCGGTAGGGTTTCGACGGAACGACCCGACCCCAGGGTAATCGAGATCCCGTCAGCTCCGAAGGAACCCGCAAAGTAGAGACTACTGTTGGATCTGCGGAAAATTGAGAGACGAACCTCGTAGGACGAGAGAGTAGGTCGATCCCTGGACAATGTCCCCATTCACTCTCCGTCTCCCACCCCAGGCACTCTCGTACTCCATCCCTCCCAGACGCACCTCCACCTTCCCCGAGGAACGGTGGTAGCAATCCACGGACCAAAGGGTCGCTCCAGAAGCGGACACTTTCTTCTAGCCCTTGAACGGGTGGTGCCAGTCGCGTACTCTGCGAGCCTGGGCTACCCGGTCGTGTCCCGCACCAAAGGAGACGGTGCGGGGGTGGCGGTCGTGGGTGGACCTGGTGAGAAAAAACAGGAAGCCCCAGTCAAACTCGACACGAAAGAGGTACGTTTCGGGAGGGGTAGAAACGGCCCGTCGTTCCGCGAGGGGAGGCAGACACGGCCCCGGGACAAGGACGGGACCCGGGGGGAGTGAGGAAACCGGACGGAGGGAGGGGACGGGGACCAGTGGGGTCCAGAGAAGAGACCTAGATGCTCTAATCCGAAAAGAATAAAAACAACAACAACAATTCGAACGTGTATAGGTGTGTCTCCGAAATAACAGGAATCTTGTCAAATGGACGTCGTACAAGGTCTTCTGCAAGATAGTCTTTCTCGCTCCGAGGAGCACGACGGTCTGGGGTGGAGGGGAACGAGATAAAGACGAGTGGAACGGAGAGTGCCCTGTCCGGGGGGTCGGGGACGAGGCATCCTCTCCACAGGGCTCGCCCATGAGTCGTTATCGACGGGGGCTCACTCACTATTCAAAACTTTCTGAACCTATACAGGAGTTTTATGTAAATTACGATTCGACCGTTTTTGTCCGTTGAGTACCAACCTAAAACTTCCTGGTCCCCAGGACCAGTTCACGTATAGTTCCGGCAGTACCACTTGTCATCAAGTCCAACTGGCACCTACGTTTATGAGTGACCTCCTTAGTATGTGTCACCTTCGACGAGCAAATGATTGAGAGGGCATAGATAGTCGTACTTTAGTGGTCAATTAGCTGTAACGCATCAACGGTAAAAAAACGACATTTTCATCTACTCCTTAATTGAGGATTTATGTCCACTAACATTGGTCCACGGATCCTCCGTACAATCAAATCTAGTCTCCTCATCATTTTAACGACTAAAAATACATACAAGATCATGTCGCCAGACACCTCCTTTCCCAACCAAACTCTGACAGAAAACGAAAAATCACCTATTCAAAGATAAAACGCAGAGAAAGTGGGGATTCTCATGTTTCTCCCACTTGCAGAAGACATACCGACCCTGGTACCGAGCCAGGTCATTGTGAAAACCGAAATATGCAGGGACCTGCGAATTGTGGAAGGACCTCACTTCTCCCCGGGTTGAATCTGTTTTAAAGGTTAAGGAAGACGGAGAAAAGAGGGTTCCTAAGAAGGAATAGCCGGACGGGCTCTACCCTATTTCATGGCTCTCTTTGCACCCTCTGGAAAAGGATGAGTCTGAAGAGTTGTCCATTGTCTATGTAATAGTCGACAGTACCCATACCTCATAGTCCGAAAGACGAAGTAGTCAAATATTAGGATGTTTCTCTGTATTCTCTGTACCCAAGCTAGAAACCCAACCCTTCTAGGGACCTCATCCTTTACCGTTGGTTGAGGTCATAAGAATGGACCCTTTAGGATCCCTGTCTCCTCGGACCGTCCGATGTCAGGTGCCCTAGTGTTTCTCAGCCTGTGTTGACTCGCGTGTGTGTTGGGATGTGTCGCGCAGGAAAAACCTACATCCTTGACTCCGGACGTCTCCTACTTTTGGAGAGTCGGACCCCTTCAACCTATCTTGAAAACTCCAGGGAGGTCCGACGTCCGCGATGGAGTCTAGGGGAAAGACTACAGACTTGACACAAAAGAGAGAGAATAGACTACTACACAAACGAGTCAGAGGTCATAAAAGCGTTCCTATCCTCCAACAGAAAGAGGATTTTATTTTAATCATACAAAGAAATATTTTCTATTCTCTTAAAAGACCCTACCTTCTTTTTTTTTGGTGAAACATCATCCTCGACCTACAATTAAAGTAAAACACAAGAACAACTTAAAGTGTTGTTGTATCCTTGTATCTTAATGAATCATCTATTAAGAGATTAATGAAATTCTACTCGTGTTGGAACAAAACTTCGACCCTCGATACGAGGAACCTCTTTCGGTTTCTGATGTAAATTGAGTCTACAAAATGTCTCTCCACTCGGTAGTAATAGACATAGTAACAGTCTAAGACGGAGAAGCGTCCTCATCTCCTCTTTCTAACAAAATCTTTACTATTCTTGAAATAACTTTGGAAAGTCGGTTCGTGGACTTTCCGGATCGACTACACACTAACTACGTAGGAACGTTGTGTCTCGACGAGGGTAAGGAAGTTGAAGGCTCTCGTCTCAAAGTTCGGGGTCCCTGATTTAAGATGCGGAACTGTAAACTCCGACGTTCTCGGTACTGGCAAAAAGAGGGTCACCAGTAAGGTCTTGGAGGACTCACTCACCAATCGTAACTAACATCATGGGTGTGTGGGACCTAAAAACAGATCCTACTAGAATTTGAGTTATAAAACAAAACAATCAGAAACCACACATTACTATCGATTTTTAACTCACAAGACACAAGGACCCTCGTGCACTCACGTTAAATCCGTAAAAGAGGAACTCAAAAGTACTGCTGAAATAGTGAAGTACATACCAAGGTCCGTCACTCTGTGCCTCCAAATCGTTCCACAGGTTCCCTACCCTCGGACCCTTACTTAAACTCCGGTCCAAAATTGGAGTTCCGAGTGAAGTTGGGACCCGAGAAATGGCAAATCGACGTATCAGAAACCAAAACAGTCTGGGGCACGAGAGTAGACCCGAACCTCTGACCGGTAGAACGTTGGAAGGGGAGGTACCAGAACCCCAGGGTGATGATGACCCGTTCTATTAAAAGGTCATCGTTCAGGGGGCTAAGAACCCGCGAAACTGGAAAGACACAGGACACCCTAACGGGGGAACGAGTCGCGGACCGAGGAAGGATACCCTAGGGAGAAGGGGTAAGACAAGAATGAAAGGACTCAGGATGAGAACGAAGTTCCAAAGGGTAATTCAGAAAGGACCAAGAAAGTCGAGTGACACTAGGAGAGAAGTAAAGAGGGGTGAGCCTCGCGCCGCAAAAGGGAAGCGTGTCACTGAAGAGTGTGTGGGACAGAAACAACACCCACAAAAGACAACAGTGTCACACCACCAAAGATCGTTCCCGAGACCAACAGCCAGTCAACAATTCAACACGGACTGAGAAACACAGGGGTACCTGACGTCGGGTTGTCCGAAGAGACAGAAAGTGACAGAGGGTCAAGTCAAGTCAAGTCAAGTCAGTGAGTCAACACAGACTGAGAAACGCTGGGGTACTTAGCGTCGTTCGGTCCGGAGAGACAGGTAGTGGTTGAGGGTCTCAGGTGGGTTTGGGTACAGGTAACTCAACCACTACGGTAGGTTGGTAGAGTAGGAGACAGCAGGGGAAGAGGAGGACGGGAGTTAGAAAGGGTCGTAGTCCCAGAAAAGGTTACTCAGTCAAGAAGCGTACTCCACCGGTTTCATAACCTCAAAGTCGACGTTGTAGTCTGGAAGGTTACTTGTAAGTCCTGACTAGAGGAATTCCTACCTGACCAACCTAGAGGAACGTCAGGTTCCCTGAGAGTTCTCAGAAGAGGTTGTGGTGTCAAGTTTTCGTAGTTAAGAAGCCGTGAGTCGGAAGAAGTATCAGGTTGAGAGTGTAGGTATGTGCTGGTGACCTTTTTGGTATCGGAACTGATCTGCCTGGAAACAACCGTTTCATTACAGAGACGAAACCTTATACGATAGATCCAACCAGTATTGAAAGGGAGGTTCCTCATTCGCAGAAAATTAAAGTACCGACGTCAGTGGTAGGCGTCACTAAACCCTCGGGTCTTTTTATTTCAGTCGGTGACAAAGGTGACAAAGGGGTAGATGAACGGTACTTCACTACCCTGGCCTATGGTACTAGAATCTAAAGACTTACAACTCGAAATTCAGTTGAAAAAGTGAGAGGAGAAAGTGAAAGTAGTTCTCCGAGAAATTAAGAAGAAGTGAAAGGTAGTATTCCCACGAGTTTAAGTCCAGCTAACTCAGTCACTACAATAGATTGGTCGAGTAGGAGACGACGGGGGCAGAGGAGGACGGGAGTCAGAAAGCGTCGTAGTCCCAGAAAGGGTCACTCAGTCGAGAACCGTAGTCCGCCGGTTTCATAACCTCGAAGTCGTAGTCAGGAAGATCACCTATAAGTCCCAACTAAAGGAAAGTCTAACTGACCAAACTAGAGGAACGTCAGGTTCCCTAAGAGTCCTCAGAAAAGGTCGTGGTGATAAGCTTTCGTAGTCAAGAAGCCGTGAGTCGGAAGAAATACCAGGTGGAGAGTGTAGACGTGTACTTATGTCCTTTTTGGTTCCAGAAACGTCTACCTTTTACACAAACAAGTAGATAGGAAGACCACCAAAATACGACTTAAACATCGTATTCGTGAACCCATGTTTACTTTGCATTCCCTTCTTCCGGTCCCGAAACTTGGAAATTACGTTACGACCATTTAGAATTACCTTCTGCCTTCTTTAGTGAGCTTCCACTATTACGAACATTGGAGTCCCAGAAAGAGAACTGTACCAATAGTTCTCCGTTTTCGTCTTGTCTTTGTCTGTCTACTTTCTTTCAGTACTTTTTTAAATCGAGCAACAAAAGAGGGGTCGGAGAGGACAGTGGGATTTCGTAGGACGACGGTTCTCGACCATGACACGAATCCAAAAGTGACCGAAATACCCTGGACAGTATGTTCGGTGCCTTTCGCACGCACTTAACACCACCTGGGGAAAAGAGAGTAAGGTCAGAACAGACTACAGATTTTATAGGTGTTTAAACTTTGTAAAAATTGAAAGGATATATTGGTTCGACTAGTCTACAACTTAAACGATTAGTAAATTTCTACACGTCTCACCTTTTCCAGGAAAACCTTTTTACACCAGTTGTTTCGGGGAAGGCACAGGGTTCCAGACAGAGAATTTTCACCACCGAGGTCTCGAAAGAGAGACGTAGACGGGACGGGGGAGGGGAATGAGGTGGGGGTCGGAGCCGGGTCGGGAGTCAGCACTGGGGGTCGGGGTCGACACCGGTCTAGGAGGGGGTACCTCTAAGAGGGGAGGGTCGTCGAGCGAGGGAAAAGAATGTGTGTCTTCACATCTGGAGGGGCCGAAGAGGTCAACTGTAGGAGTGGGGAGTGGGGGTTCCGAGCCTCAACCATAGGGAATTCACTAAAGTTCGAGCGACTCCCCACCGTCCCTCCTCCCCCATTTATCATTACCAGGAAATGGTAGAGACTGATTTCGGTAAAGGGCGTCCTCCCTTTTCACCCGGGGCCCAAGACGAAATTTGTTCTCGGACAAATTAATCGAGACAAAAGAATATTAATGTAAATAATGTATAGTAGATTACCCTTCCGAACATGACTCCTTCGTATACAAATCGGGTCTTGTGATAAGTGGTATTTTCTTCACAACGGTAAATGTCTTTGTACCTACCTGAACCTCCCGCAATATGAATCATTTATATCTGTGTTTCTCCTTATGATAGTAGGGAAGGTAAATTCTTCTTAAATCATATTATTTTCTATTCTTTTGTCACCCTTCTCCATCCCCTACTTCTCCGTGTTTGCTGGTTCATATTCTATTTATTCGACATTCTTATATAAGATATCGTGTCCCTTAGATTGGTTATGAAATATTACTGAAACCTCATATTGGATATTTTTATAACTTCGCGAAACAACATGCATGTACGATTCAGTAGAGTCAGTACAGGAAGAGAAACACTGGGGTTCCTGACATCGGGCGGTCCGAGGAGACAGGTGCCCTAAGAGGTCCGTTCTTGTGACCTCACCCGACGGTACGGGAGGAGGTCCCCCAGTAGGGGCACGTCCCTGGTTTGGACGTAGAGTACACAGAGGACGTAACCACCCGCCCCAGAAATGATGACCGTGGAGGACCCTTCGGGGAGCTACAACATGTGAACTTCGATTATGTTACGCTTATTTGACCTGAGACTAAAATTTTTGGAACTAAAGTCAAGAAAATCTATTTATGGATAGCCAACCTGTGATAAAATGGAAAATGGTCAGTCTAAAAGATCTTGGACCTCCCTGAATTGATCTCTTTATCTTCCTTCCCTCTGTAACCCTACGATAAATTTGTCGACAAAATACGAATTCCTCCTTCCATCCCATACTTTCAGCGGAAACAAACCCGGGGTCACACCGTCCTTGGCACTTCCCTCTCTCTTGTACGAAAAGTGCTCCAACGGAACCGAACAACCAACCTGAGACGCCTTCGTTTGTAAAGGACATCGAAATAGGTCTAAACGTCCTCCACCTCTTGTCTCCCCTTGTCAGATTTGGGTCTTGGGACGGACCCAAATAGCCCCTGACACCAAGGCCTTACACGGTCCACTCTTACTTACTACGACGATAACTTTAGTTTTCAGGGGGAAAGGGACTTCCCTCTACCACGGGTACGTCGACGGGTGATTCAGTGTACCGAAAACAAAGATCTGGTCTCCGATGGTGGTAACCACTAGTTAATAATTATTGTCGGGTACAAGGTCTGAATTAGTCAATGTCCAACATGTTGACTCTCTTCAACCTACTACACTTGTTGGGACTAATTACAGAGGTGGGGGGTAGGGTCGTTTACAACATTTATAAGTTTACAGTCGTGTTTAGTTCTTAGAACCCTTATAAGTTCAGTCGCGACGGACGTCGGTCCTAATATTACTAATATTTATACAAGCCGCTCAAGTCTTTTAAAATCCGGAACAGAATACATTATCGTAATCCCAAACCCCAAAAAACATTTGAAAAACCCCCCTAAAAAGAATCCTTTCATTCCGAAAATGTAAAAGAAAAAAAGTAAAATACACGACAACTTCCTATTACCGTTGCCTCTATTAGATTTTGTCGACTATCTTGTTCGTGTCTTAACTATCAAGCCACGACCTTACGTATTGTCTTCAATAACAACCGTTTTGAGTTTCGGAGGAGAAGCACAAAAAGAATTCGATTAAACTTTTAATCTTACACAGGAGATTAGTGTGTCGAGGATTACCTTCCTCCCACCGTACCTTAACGTGACTCACGGTCTTTACGCGAGCGAGTCCTAAGTTCCCACGGACGTCTATTCGTGGTGAACTCGTTGACTCTACCGGCCCTTAACTCAGAAAAGAGCTTCGAAAAATAAAACTTTACTCTATGTCTAGATCTTCTGTGAGTCTTGTTGACACGTCGAATTGCTTTCCGTCTATGCAGGTCGGTGGTACGTTCAGTTCTTCTTAGAAACAGTCGGTAGATCTTCAGGGGGTACAATGGCACTTATGCATTTGGCAAGTAGGAAGGCTTTCCTCGGCGAGAGGATCATGAAGGACTGCAACGGCAGTATCAAAATAGTAGACGCACACGCAGGGACTTAGAACCCCCAACGGGTAAAAAGTCAAGTCCCCTAGAAAAGTTAGGAATCCAAAGAGAGATAGGGAAACGGAATGTCAGACAGACTCCTAGAACCCGGGAAACCAGACATCTCAAAGGGTGTGAGACGTAAAACGATTAACGTGACTAAACGAATAAGAATGGTTCTGTGAAAAAAATTTACTCTCATAAAAATTAAAAAATTAGTTTCATATTAACGAAAATTACTTCACAAAGACGACATGCTGTCACATTTAGTCGATATACGTATATGGGGGAGGGAGGACTCGGACGAGGGTGGAGGGGGTAGGATGGCGAGATGTAGTAACGTCTCGTGACTCGACTCGAGGAATACGATATCTCGTCCAAGGGTGGTCGAGAGATAAAATGTGCACCATCATATATAGATGCTTGCACAATCAGTGAGTCCACACAGACTGAGAAGCGCTGGGGTACCTGACATCGGGCGGTCCGAGGAGACAGGTACCCTAAGAGGTCCGTTCTTATGACCTCACCCAACGGTAAGGGAAGAGGTCCCCTAGAAGGATTGGGTCCCTAGTTTAGACCCAGAGGAAATAACGTCCGTCTAAGAAATGACAGATTCGGTGGGCCCTTCGGGGCTATCTATATGGCATATATATTATAGTCGGAAAATAAATACTATTCAACAACTTTTGTAGAGGTCCAAACAGTAAACGGAAAGCTACAATGAAGACTATAAAAAGTGATACGTTTCCAAAAATAAAAATACTCCAGTTTAAGTACTTAAATTCCAACGTACACCTTAAACGAATATTAATCTTCCAACGAAAAACGTGAGTACGAATCTCCTTAAGGGGATACAAAAGAAAATCGTGAAAACACCAAAGTCAAAAACGTAAATACAGAGTCTAGATGAACCGAATAAGAACAAATACCGTACTCCAGACCTAGACTAAAAAAAAAAAGAAAACGCTTACTGATAGGTCAACAGGTTAAGGTTAAATAATAATTTTTCACGTAGAAAATAGAGTCACTAGACTATGGTGCAAATTGTCTGATTTGAAACTGATGCCAACCAAGACAAAGATCTAAAAGAGAAAAAGTGACTAGACAGACAGGAAAACCATATGTTCATAAAACTTTTCGGGCAAAACGTACAAATTACAGAGGGTCGCGACGCAGGGAGTAGGGGACGGGGTCGAAACGTAGTGACCATAAAAGAATCGAGAAGAACGTGTAAACAAAAGGAACACGTGAACAGATTAAGACATTTTTCGTTTCAATAACCTCAACCATTAAAACAACCTTAAGTATTCAAGTAAATTCCTCTTGACTCTGGAAATAGTACAATTCAATATGATTAGGTTCTTTTTATCCATAGATAAGATCAAAACAAAACAAAAAACCAGAAAGTCTTTCAAAAAATTTTTATCAGACGTGTATCTAAAACGTTTAAATTCACATAAGGATTCATTGAACCGAACATACAACGATAAGTATGATTGAACAAAATGGTACCTCTATAAAAACGTAATGAAACGAATCAAAAAGATCCATAGGATACATGTATCTCTATCAAAGGGAAAGGTGAAAATACGGAGATTAACCAAACGGGTTCGACCGATTAATGTTACAATTACAATTTACCATCGTAGTTACAAAACAAGGACTGGTATCACCTTTACAGAGATTATTTAAAGAAGTAACTCTTTCCATCTATTGCCCCTTAAGAGACTGTCAGGTCGTCAATCCTGAGACACGAAAGTGACGACTCCCGGACCCAAGTTGGGGACCAGTCCCTTGATTCTAGGATGTTCGGCGTACCGTGTCGGTTCTCTATTTTTTCATTCATTCTGTGATTGAAATCCTGACTTCACACACACACAACAAGGGATATAAGAACTCGTACGCACACACACAAAGTCAGTTTTGACCTATAACTTAACCGTCTGAAAAAAAAAAAAAACCGCAATACCTTTATGCCAAGAAAGATCTAGTCAATTGTGGAATATGAATAACTACGTGAAGGATGATAACTTGGATTGCACGTAAAGACCTCAGGTAGGGACAACCCTAAAGGATTTATGCTAACCGGTACCACGTAAAATGACTCTATGATCTCAAATGAACGAAAGAGGAAAACCGTTAACCGAGTCTCCAATTTCGCAGACGGACCTTACGTCCTCTGGACCCAAGCTAGTGAACCAGCGCTTCTAGGGGACCTCTTCCTTTACCGCTGGGTGAGATCTTGAGAACGGACCTTTTAGGGTACCTCCCTCCTCGGACCATCCGATGTCAGGTACCCCAGTGTTTCTCAGCCTGTGCTGACTCGCTGAAGTGAAAGTGAAAACCGTTAAATATAGTTATAATTAACACTACGACCAACATTATGAAAACCCCCCGATAGTCGTCATCCGATAAATTATAACCTAGATAGATTAAACCCCCGAAGGGATCTCCGAGTCGACCACTTCTTAGACGGACGTTACACCCTCTGGACCCAGGTCAGGGAGTCAACCCCTCTGGGGGACCTCTTCCGTTACCCATGGGTGAAGTCCTAAGACCGGACCTCTTAAGGCACCTGACATATCAGGTGTCCCAGTGTTCCTCAGTCCGTGACGACTCACTGAAGTGAAAAAAGTAGAGGAGAAGTTTCGAAACCATCTTATGGAGTCGTTTTGACCAAATACCCCCATTGAAAGACAAGAATACACTTCTTCCGGACAAACTCGAAAGAGAGGGAGTGCACGAGATATGACTACTTGACATGAAAGGGTCCTTCATTCCACAAAGTCTGTCCAAACGCTCAACTGTTACACTCCCTGTCCGAAGCATGAGGGAAATCCCGACTCTAACTCGAGAGTCCCTCCTCTGGGGTCCGGGCAAAGGTCCTCGGGAGCGCCCCACTCTGGGTCTGTAACGACGTTTACCGTACCGACCCCGAGTCGCCGACCACCTCTTCGACGACACTAGGACACGGTCACCTTGGACGATCTTGTCACGGACCCTTCGGGGGGCGGACCTTTCGGTGACGTCCAAACACGTCCCTCCTCCACCCACCACAGGATGGGAATTCAGACGGCGTCGGAGAGACCCCCGTGTCGGGTCCACCGGGAAGTGCCGTGTCGCCGACTGCCCCTCCGACGCCCCGACTTCCCGACCCGTGACGGCCCGGGACCCGCTGAGCCCGCGACCTCGACCCGACGTCTAGTGACGTCCTCGCCCCCGCGCGCGGACCCCGTGGGTGTCGGCACGGGCGGTGACCTCGAGGGTGTGTGCGACATGGGACAGCCCGTGCGTCCTTGGTTCGTCTCCGTAAGAAGGACGGTTCAGAATCTTCTTAACGACTCCCGTAAGGACTGGGTCCCGAACCCACATTCACGCAGACCGGGGGGACGCCGGCAGTCCCCGACCGGGACACTGAGGTGTCCCCTGGGGGAAGGAGGAGGGACCGAGGTCTTCCCACACCTCGACTCGCCTTCGTGGCCTGAGGGTTTCGGTCCTCAGAGAGAAAGGAGCATGAGACGACTCCGGAGGTTTGTCTAGAAGCTCCAGAAAGATGTGGTTCACTTTCCCGATGAGCGAGTCAGTACAGACTGAGATGCTGGGACACCTGGTATCGGGCGGCCCAAAGAGGCAGGTACCCTACGAGGTCCGGTCTTCTGACCTCACCCCTCGGAAAGGGAAGAGGTCCCCTAGAAGGGCTGGGTTCCTAGCTTGGGTCCAGAGGACGGAACGTCTTTCTAAGAAGTGGTAGGCTCGATGGTCTCCTCAGGCGTTTCGTGTGAATGTCCGGCCGCGAAAGAATAGTCCATAAACCCAGTAAGGCTACCTCGCACGCACGAGGAGTGGAGATTCCTGTCCCTACTCCCTACGACGATGTACGGAAGGTTCCAAGTTCTGGTTGAGGGAAGGACGAGGAGTCGTTTCTTCATTGGTCGGGGTTTACGGTCATCAAGACCCCAACTCTTGCGGGATCACTATCCACATAAACCTTCCTGGTCTTTTTGGGGAAGCTAGGGAGAAAAGGAATTCAATGGGTTTTACTATCGGTGGTACCCCTACAGACATTCGGTCTCCTTCTGTCCTAATCGAAGACAATGGGGCATTCAGACCCACAAAGGTTCGACTCCAGACGACCGGGGGGAACGTGTACTGAATGAGGACCGTGGGTCATAGACTCCGAAGCCCTGAAAAACTCTTTCGACTCCCCTGTGTTCACCCTTGCGGAACTCGTAAAGGGTGGTCTTGATCTTTGAGACAGCCCATTCAACCATAAGGGGCCAGTCGAATGTAAGACGAAAAGCCGGAACGTCCCAATTCGTTCTCCTTTTCGACAGCGAAGTCGAAGTGCGCGTGACCGTCGACAACGAGTCTACGTCCCTTTATTTGTTTTCCTTGGTTTCCTTTCTCGTGTCGCGCGACCACGGTCAAGAGTAGGGGGCGGCCGTCGAAGCTTACCTTTCCACGTCTCGTCTACCTTTGGCGACAGTCCGGGCCCCGGACCGGTCGTGTACCGTCCGGGAACTCACGGGTCGACTAGTGCCGTCCCGTATCTTGACCTCCGCTCATCCTATCAGGTTCCCCTCCTCCTGTCCGACTGAGCCCCCCGGGGGTGGGGGTAGGACCGGGTCGGTCGTCGATTAGGGAACGTTCAGTAATCCAAGGGCCGGAGCTGTCGGATTATAGTGTCCACTCTTACAACTGGATTTAATAAAGGTCACAAAAGATTAGGATTCTGAAACTTATTAGTTGTCACCGAAGTGGGAGAATCTGTCAGAAGTATCTTTCACTTAAGATAAGTATAGTCTACACTAACCGAGAGAAAGTCAATACCCTTTGTCTCCGCGAAGTCTTACTAAAAGAATCCGACAAGAAGAGGACAGAAGTCTAAGGGTCTCCACGGAAAGAGGAAACCCACACACGCGTGCACGTGAGTCGTAGTGACCAATAAGATCATTTCACTTCCGTCTATGACCATCGAGTCATGTGCGTTCCGTACAGGAGAAGGTTGTAACTCTCGGCCCAATCACACAGGACATTTTATCTTTAAGGACCTGTCCCGTCTCTTGTGGCGAGAAACCCCTATCAGGGTCGACCTGGAGTGACTCCGATGGCCTCGGGACTTGTAAAGGAAGCCAGCGGGACAAGGTCCGCCCACCCATCACGGCGTGCGTCCGTCATTACTTCGAGGAGACCTTAAGTCACAAGACCCTCCCCTCAGTGGACGAACGGTACACCTGTCTACATAATACTTCCCACTAGTTTACTTTCTACAGGAGTAAACACTGGTGTCCTCTCCATCAAAAGTCGAAGATGACACATACTTCACTCCTCGAAAATTTCATGGGTCCTCTGTGTCCACGAAATTTTCGTACCTACAATCGTAGAACCTCTTCGTCTAGGTCCTTGGGTGGAAAAAATTCCTAGGAGTGTTCTAAGGGTACACGTCGACTTCAGCCCGTTCGACAAGAACCCCCCACAACTACTCCAAGTACTAGGTCCAGGACAAGCACGGAAATACCTTGACAGTTTACAACGACTAAAGTGGAGACACGATTTTAAGGAGAACGAAAGGATCGATTAAAATTGTTTGACTCTTCGATTATTCACGCAAACGGTTTGTCCGTCAATATCGTCAACAGTTGTCTCTACTTAGCGGACAGTTTGAAAACAGTTCCCCTAAGAACACAAAACTCTCTACAACTTATTCTTTAATATATCGTAAGGTAGACACTCTTAGATCACTAATCTACAGTCACTCCGACTTTAATTAGACACAGAAATTCGACCGTTGTACTGTTTGTAGGCATAAACACGACACTGAAAGAAGTACAAAAACTAGTATTTCCGTTCATAGGAGACAAATTTGATAGAGTCGAGACATCCTAACACGAAGTCAACCTAGTGTAGTAACTAAAAAAAAGGAGAGATGTAGATAAGTTTTAATTAAGTAATCTCATTATGATGTTGAGGACAGAAACACTCAAAAGGGTCAATCTATGTGCCCCACACACCCAGTGTCCGAACAATACACAGATATATTGGATGAGTACAAAAGTACCTATCTTAACTAAGAATTTTTAGGTGTCTAGAATAATTGCGAAGGTAGACGTACCGTTCGTTTAACCTCATATCTAACTAGTTTATACTAGACGCTATAAACCCCTTCTGAAACACTATAATCGAAATCTTGACCGCCTTATCGTCTTCACGGCAGTTAGTACCCGTCGAATGTAACCGGGTAGCACAAAAAGGTCCCTCGAAAGGAAAGTGATTTAATTAGAAGTCTGAGGATAACATGACGGTCTGAACCGAAACCGACTTCTCTCCTGGCCGAAGTAGAGACAATGGATCTCTGAATTTCGTCGTAGGGTCTATCCACACGGTCGGGACCCCGGGGTATTGGAGAGGAGGGCGAATTCTCGAGTGACCATGCTCACACAGTAATTGCGACCACGGAAAGAGAGAGTTTGAGGCGGTAGGGAAGGGTAGATGCAGACTTAAGTCCTATAAGTTTGTGATCAGTGTCTGTGAAGACGAAGGGTGTTCGGGTCGACACGGGTCCCTTGGAAGTCTCCTTCCTTGTTCCCACAACCCAAAGGAAATACGGTCGGTCGACCGGAAATAAGTCTACATGATGCCCTAAAGAGGCCCAGGACACGTCTCTCGGTGTAGGCTCTGTCCTCAGTTCGAGTCTCCTATTTTCCCTAAGACCTCCTCAGTCTTGTTTTCCTGGAGTAGTCCATCCGTCGCGGGTCAAACGTCTGAACAACCGAAGGAGCGAAACTTTCTCCTGTCTGTCTAGGGACCCCTTTACCGTCAGACCTATTCTACGTCCTTGAGCCTTGTTTACCCACGTAAAGCGGAGGAGGTAGGGAAACTTTCCTAGCAAGCAAACAAACCGAGTCTCCGTCTTCGGAACTGTTCCGCGGACACCAGCCCCTCCCCCCCCACCCACCCCACTCACCTACCCCTTGCTAAAGTCCCGCCGTTTTCGGTGCAGGACCGAGGTGTGTGTCGAAGAGTGACGTCCCCTCTACCGTTTTCACTATGTTAGGGAGTAACTTAGTCTTGGTTTATTTCCCTCACTCTTCATCGAAAATTATAATACGGAGACAGAGGAATGTCGAAAACACAAAAAAAGACGGAATCAGTATTTACAGTTCCAAAGACTGTTCGGAGTCTGAAGATGGGGTAATTTACAACTGTAAAGATTACTTCGGTGAGTGGTTTTTCGTATAAACGATTGAATAAAATGTGAACTGTAAGTCCCTTTTTACTGACACCTCGGGTACATCCCCTCTTTTTTCATTTTTGATAAATTTTTTGTTACTAGACTTACCATGTCGGTAAACCCTTTTAACAAACTGTAAAAGAATGTTTCAATTTGTGTGAGTAGTATACGGGTCGACAAGGTGAGGACTCATAAATCGGTTCACTTTACCTTTGGACACAGGTGTGTTTTTACGCATACGTTCACAAATATCATCAAATACAGCTATTAGAGGTTGTTAATCTTTGTCCGGTTTCTAGAAAGTAGACCCCCCTACGTGTCCCGATTCGACGCAGATATGACACCTCTATGGCGAGTCGTTTGGCGTCCTTACTCGGTGACAATGTGTCTTCTTGCACTGACCTAGAGTACACGTAATTCGATTCACCGTCTTCAGTCCACGTATTTCCGATGTCGGAGGACACACTAAAGGAAAGACACAATAAGAACGTCTCCTTCTTAATTTCCTTGTCTTTACCTTTAATTTCTGCTACGGGACCCTGACTACCCTTCCACAGTCAATTTCCCCGTCTCTCCCCTCCTAAACACCCAGTGCCTCGACAAGAAAGAACTACCGCTACCACCAATGACTGAGATGCGAATAGTCTAGAACCTCTTGACTTGTGACTTTTTCCACCTAAAATAGTCCACATTAAACACGTAATTATTTATATTTCTTTTTTTTTCTACCTACCCTCTGCGGTAGTGGGTACCCGCACCCGCAACGGGTGGACGTCGTGACACCGACGACTTCGGCCGACCCAGGTCACAGGACCTACAGAGGTTGGTGGAACTGAAACCTGAGACACTTACTGAGGGTGCCGTGCCCAATTACCCCGGACTCCCGCGTGCGCACTTTATTGTTGTCACGTCAATCGAAGTCAAACTGTACTCGTCACCCCGAGATGTTCCCGGTAGACCGGAGTAGGGGGAAGTGAAGGTGCAAGACGACAGAAAACAGATGGGACCAGCACAAAGCGATCAAACATAATCCATAAGTAAGGACCGTAGTTCCAGACCTACTCTCAAACAACCTACACGAGTCGGAGACTCCGGTGAAAACATTCCTGCACAGTAGTGATAAGGATCGTCAAACAACAGGACTCACCTAAGTTCACCAGGACTCACCTAAGTTCACCAGGACTCACCTAAGGTACTCTAGGTCCGACAACCGAGAGACCTATTAGACGTCTCCCCGCACTAGATAGAACTGGGACGGGACGAGAACTTGGGGCACGGGACCCTCCACACGGCAGGCGGGAAGACACCACAAAACGCACTTAAAACACATGACGTCCATCCTCACACCTAACCAAACGATCCCGACGACGACGTTTCCTCACGGTTGACCCACCGAACACCTCTTCGAATGACAAAGAGTTCAAGAGTTTCGAGGTTCGGACTCTAGGTCCACAGTCCCCCCACCCAAGAGAGACTCCCGATTACCTCCTCTTACACCGGGTAGGAGAGAGGGGTGGAAACTGGAGGGGAACCGAAGACGCCGTAGTGGGGCTAGAGCCGGAAGGAGAAGTGTGTTACAAGAGGACCACCCTACAGACATAGGTCTGACGGGGGAAAATATTCCTGGGGTCACATAACCCAATCCCCCAGGTGAGGTCATACTGGAAGGACAGGGTCCCCAACTTGGGCCGCAGAGGAGGTAGAGGACGTAACCGTCCACCCGACAGATGGTGCTCGTGGCGCTCCTCAGAATCATAATGGAGCAGAATTGATCATCTCAGTGTAAGACTCTAACCCCGAAGTTTTCTCCCAAGACCCACCCCTGTGTCAAGTCGGATATTGTCACATAGGTAATGACGAAAAAGTGACCTCCTTCTCAGCCGGTGGACCTCCATGTCTGACTTTCCAGAGAGGAGTGAAGGTCAACCCGTTTGTGTACCCGCGGGTCCTCGGTACCACGATTTCGATTTGCAGAGCGGTCCGACGTCACGTCAGATAAAGCACTTGTGCTGTAGTTTCGTCTGACACACAAATAGGAAGCAGTTTTGACCTCGTGCCTTCTCATTTCCATGCAAAGAACCTTAGGCACACCTCGACTTGACTTTGTGGCACTCGTTCTCTCGACCACTTTAGACACTTACCACAACTGGGTCAAAAACGGTTCGAAAAGAATCCGTCATCTTAAGGAAGACCCTTTCGGAATCAAGAAGTCAGTGTAGACTGAGAAACACTGAGACGGTCCGAGGACACAGACACCTTAGGAGGTCCGTTCTTATGACCTCATGTATCGGTAAGGGAAGAGGTCCCCGAGAAAGACTGGGTCCTTAACTTGGTCATAGAGGACGCAACGTCCGTCGAAAAGAACGGTAGATTCGGTGGTCTCTTCGGGATCTTAAGGATAATGTCACAAAATTTCGATCTCGAGTAAAAGAGGTTACGTGTCGTAATCGGTAAACGACAGAACAGTCACTAAACAATTCCTTTATAAAATATCATACTGAGACTCGAAGTTAAAATCCAGTAATCAAATAAAGGTCAATTCCAAGATCTTCACACTTTCGTTTCTCTTAGACTGGTTCAGTGGTATGATATTTAATACACTCTCATAGTGGGGGCTTCAGTCAGAATCTTAGTAACATCAGATTAATCTAAGGGTCGTTTACGGGTGACTACAATGACATTAGAGTAGTGCACCCACTGTGACCACACTTGGTCGGTACTGAGTCGAGAGTCCTTGAAGTTCTCAATGACCGTGGACACACCAGAAATTTGAGGTCGACGATAAGACGACGGGGACGACTCAGCACAGTCAGTACCGGCTGAGACACGCTGGGGTATCTGTCGTCGGGTGGCCGAGAGGGCAGGGACCCTAAGAGGCCCGTTCTTGTGACCTCACCCGACGGTAAAGGAAGAGATCACCCGGATTATGTCTCTCTCACAGGGTGGTACTTCCCCCCTCGACACTTCTCCGTTTTCTCGTAATCTTACCATAGACTAACCTACTAAAACTGGTAAGTAAATCGTTTTTATATATAGATTACCCCCAGTGTTTCTCAACCTGTGTTGACTCGTTGACTTGACTTACAGTGACGTATTTCTAATTTTTTAAGTCTGTTAGGGACAGGAGTTCTACAAGTGTCACTTGACTTATTGTTTTTATATACTTATCGTAGGATATTATTTATTACCCTTACATTTGTTTCGAGACATCTTAAAGTCTAAAAATACCGTCAATGAGGTTAAACCTCCGTGGTATTATGTGGTTATTGAAGTGAGAAATGGACCCTTCAACACCGTGAATCTAAATGTCATTGAGATCGTTCAAAGAGTTGAAAAAAAGGAGACTATTTAATACAGTTGATTTGTCTCTTGCTCTCTCATCACATTTACAAAGTCTCTCATGTCCGGCTTCCTATCCCAAACCCCCGATATAATCTCGGGGGACTATTTGTCTTAGTCCTATGTATAGATCTCCCTCTCTGAATAACACTTTGAAATTGGGTGCGGCAACACCTTCGACCTTCCAGACTGTGGACGTCCAGTCTGGTCATCCGTCCTCCAAATCCTTCTCGACCACGGCGTCACAACTCACACTTCCGACCTTATTCGTCCCCAAGACCCAAAGTCAGACCTCGTCTCAAGGAGGAGGAGGAGGGAGAGAAACGAGAGTTCCAGAAGTCTACTAACCTACTCCGGACGGGTGTGACAACAACAAGTCAACGAGTCAGCGCAGCTGAGAAACTCCGGGGTACCTGACGTCGTGCGGTCCGGAGGGACAAGAAGAGATACAAGGTCTCAAACGAGTTCGAGCACAGACAACTCGGCCCCTACGGTAGGTTGGTAGAGTAAGAGACAGCGGGGAAGAGGAGGACGGGGGTTAGAAAGGGTGTAAATACTTCCCATTAGACGAAACAGGTCTCAGACAGCTCAATTTACAAGTAGTGTAATTTTTTACTGGAATATCGTTGTAGAACTGATCACAAACTGGCTCGTTGACCAGGGGTATCAGACCGGTTCAACTTTGTAATTAGTAGAGTCCCTGAGTACTTGGAGATCTCAGAAGTCACAGAGTTTTGAAACGGAGTGCTTACTTCGTACCTACAAGTCTCCAGTCTCAAGTAAGAGGATTTGACAGGACCCAAAGTCGAAGGACGGCAAACTTCCGACCCAGTGGGACGAACGAACAGATGTAACCCACTTCAAACCTTCACTTACTTCAATTAGGTTGGTTCGAACGGATTTGTTATATTTAATAGAACTGACTAAATGTATAAAACTGTGAAATATATTCCGTCTGAAAAAGAGGGGTTTTTTAGTCACACTATATTTTGGTACTATCCCCTACAAATCCCCATGACAATATATCAGTAAAAAAAAGGAACTTCATTAAGTGAACCTTTGTAACAGTTTTGTTAGACGCCGGTTCAGACACGTACGGTAGAGTGTACCCAAATTAATGCAATGGGGGGTTTTGGGTTTGCGTGTATACTATAATCAGATTGTAGAGTCTCTTGACCAGACATCATTGTCCTTTAGGTCCTGGAGAAGATAAATCAGAAGGATACTGTTGTTAACCAAGGTCGAAGTGGTCCCGTTCCCCCTTTTTTTTGTATTCTAACCACTGTCGATGTTATTATAACGGAGCCGAGAGAAGTTGAGTTATCGTTTCGACTAGACTACGGGATTCTGTAAAAAATTTCTTTGTGCGTAAGGGAGTGGCAGTACCCGAACGAAGCACCGGAGAAAGAAGAGTACGAGCCACTGACAGTTTCACGGTTACCTACCGTGTCACTACGGTGCATTAGACAAGACGAGCAAATGCAAAACGGGGCCTATGGTGGAGACGGTTCTGTTGGTGACGTCTCCGGGGGGACCACGGTAAAAATCCAGTAAGACTTTCTACCTCCCCCCATAGTGACCCACAGGAGTCACCGACTTCAGATCTGATCTGATCTGAGAAGGCCTCAGATTTCTGTCACTCGAGACCCCGAAGGGACTACCAGGTCACCAACTCTTAGACGGAACTTACGTGCCTTGCACCCAAAGGTAGGGGCCAGCCCCTTGATTCTAGGATGTACAGCGTCTCGTTGGTTCGGGCACATTCCGTTGATCTCTCGGACACACGAGGTTTCTTTCTAGGGTGCACTCCGTTCTTTCAGGACTGTATCGGTTTATTTACTCACCTATAAATTTTTTATTTACATCACTCGAGACTGGCGCCAGGTCTGTTGTAAATGTCGACCCGGAGAGAGGGTCTAAAACTAATTCATTCAGAGTTCCACCCTGGACTCCTAAAAGTAAAGATTGTTTTAGGGTCCGGTCCTGGTAAACTCGTAGTCAGAAGACACACACAGTCTCTCTTTTATAATCCAATCTGGTCGGAACCACGTTTCTGCGACCACAAGGATGACTGACAGGTAAAGTGGATAAGTAAAGGACATCATAAATTGTCTTGGTGATATACCCATCCATATAAATTTTTTTTTTAGTGACAGTTTCCTAATACTGGACATAAAAAATTCTTCTCGTTTTTGTTTGCACATTCCCTTTCAGTCCACTAGAACGTTTCTTGTGTCTTGAAACACGGTTTACGAAGTCGAAACAGACTACGTGAAGTCGTTCGGCTGGAGACTTTCCTTCATTCAATCAGAACCGGACCGAGGTGACACCTGGTTTGTCTCCTCTTTCGTGTAGAGTGAAACCCCCCAACCGAGACTGGGATTAGTCTTCGCCACCCCACTAAAAGACCGAGTCCGAGTATATAAAGTTGAGTCGTCAGTTGAATGAAGAGACTACCTCGTACTTTAACTTCGTTCTACCGGGGGGTCGACGTCCTGGTCGAACCACCCTAGACCCGGGTCCCGTGACGAATTCTGGTGTACTTGCGGTCTCCGAGACTACAGGGCTGAACGGACGACCAACCACCCGCCGCCTCTCCCGGAGGCCGAGAGACCCTCGGGACCCGACCCTAGGTGGGACCACGGAAATGGGTCGACGCCACGATGGGAAACAGGAGAGACCTTCGACGTGTGGGTCTCGTGAAAAGTGTAACGTGACTACTCGACGGGGCCGGGGACCCTCCAGGGACGGGGGGTGTGGAGGGACTTCCGTCGAAGGAAAAGTAAAAGACCCTCCAGTGACGGGACCTGGGGCGAGGGGACCGACACCAGAACCCCTGGGACGGGACCTGTGAGTGAGTGTCGGCAAACCCCACATTCAGCTTAGGCTTTCTTATATGTGTAGGACGCCTCCGGTCCCTACGATGTCGGCCCGGACAGTAACGCGAGGGACTAGTCTGGACCGAGAACTGACAAAAGTCAAGACCGAGGCTCCGGACTAAACGTCTCGGGGAGGGGTCGTTTGTGTGTCAGAGACAAATGCTCCCACCGAGACGAGTTGGAGTGACTGACAAACCAGGAGGGGCACACATCCGAGCACAGGTGGAGGACCGTGTGACAGGGAGGTGAACACTCGCCGTGACCCGTCAGTCCGCGTATGAACACACACACACGCGATTCCGTGAAATCAGCAAGGGCTGAAACGTTGAGATATCTGACATTGGGAGGTCCGAGGAGACAGGTACCGTAAGAGGTCCGCTCTTACGACCTCACCCGACGACACGTGAGGAGGTCCCCTTGGAGGACTGGGTCACTGGCTTGGGTGCAGAGAAATACCCGTCCGCCCGAGAAATGGTGATCGTGGTGGACCCCTCAAGGCCATCGTGTGTCGAAGGGTTTGTCAAGGAGAGAGTCCGAGAGGGTCCTTCGAGGGAGGGGAGTCGGTCCCATTCCTTCAATGACGCGAAATGGCAAGCCATAGAGAAGTATAAAACTTCGGGGTCTGAAGTCTCTTTTCTGGAACTACTCCTACTTCACTGCACTTTTACAATCAGTGAGTCAGCACAGGCTGAGAAACTCTGGGGTACCCGACATCGGGCGGTCCGAGGAGACAGGTATCCTAAGAGGTCCGTTCTTATGACCTCACCCAACGGTAAAGGAGGAGGTCCCCCTAGAAGGACTGGGTCCCTAGTTTGGGGCCAGAGGACGTGACGTCCGTCTAAGAAAATGGTAAACTTAGTGGTCCCTTCGGTGACTACCCCTATTCCAATTTACTCCAGTATTCCCACCGCGGGGCTAGGTTACTCTAATCACAGGAATTTTCGTCTTTGTTCGTCGAAAAAGAGAGGTGCTCGAGTGACAGTGAGTACTCGAGACTCTCTTCCGGTACACTCCTGTCTCCTCCTCCGACAGACATCGAGTCTCGAGGGTCGTCTGTACTCACGGACGACTGCGGAACTAGGACCTGAAACATGATTCTCTTTTATTGAGACGACAAATTCGGTCCGTCGGACAGATTCGACTCTGTCCTCCCAAGTCCAAACTTTTCACGACCTTCCTGGGGCCGTCCCCGGGGAAAAAAACGGGGTCTCCTTAAAAGGAGTGACACCAAGAAACACACTCAAGTCTAAAGTTTTCAATCTTTTTATTATCGGTATTGTCGTTAAAATTTTTCGGGAAGACTCACTCACCCGTTTAAATTTCAAGTTTTGTTCAATTTTTAAGGTATCACGTCAAATTGTAATCCTTTCCCGACACACCCGGGTCAGCACAGACTGAGAAACGCTGGGGTGCCTGACATCGGGTGGTCCGGAGAGACAGGTACCCTAAGAGGTCCGTTCTTGTGACTTCACCCGACGGTAAAGCAAGAGGTCCCCTAGAAGGGTCGGGTCCACGACTTGAGCGTAGAGAATACAGAGGACGTAACCGTCCGGCCAGGTAGTGGAGACACGACGGCCCTTTCGGGACGGAATCTAGTCTAGACTAGACCACGGACTTTAGACTCAGGTAACTATTTGACCCTCACTTGGCCCAGACGAACAATAATGTAATAACTATGACTGAAAATAAGGACTGTCTTCGTCCTATCACAAACCAACAACAACTCGTTTTATTGTACCAACCGATACCTGAGTCTGCTAAGATCCGTCTCGTAATCCGGTTATAGTCGGGATCTTTTCCTGTCTCACTTCCCTGTAGCCAATGGTCGTCCCTCAACTAACGGAGTGGTCTTCTTAGTTATGAAATAGCAACTTAGATGCACCATCGTCGACTCCTGCGTGTAATCCCACCACAGTTCCTATCTTACCCGAAGGGACCACGGGGTCACCATAATAGGCGGACGCTTACGTCCTCTGCAACCAAGCTAGGGACCCAGTCCTTCTAGGGGACCTCTTCCTTGACCGTTGGGCGAGGTCATAAGAACGGACCCTTTAGGGCTACTGTCTTCTCGGCCTGGTCGATGTCAGGTACCCCAACGTTGTCTCAGTGTATTTACGGAGTCGTTGATTTGTTGTCGCTCCTAGTTTGTCCTAGAGCCAGGGAACCGGGAGGTGGTGAAGGAGGACACACGCAAAGGGATAATCGAGTAACTTCTCAATCACAGGAGGCGGAAAGTACGTTCGTTCTTTGCAAAGTACTTTATTCTATCACTTACTTCCGCATCATGAAAAGGTATTGGTTCTGTCTGCGGAACCTTCACTGGTCACGGAGAACGGGGAAGTGAAATGTCTGCCTTTCCTCTGTCAGACGGTTTACTAAACACTACTACTTGCACCACCGGAATCCTTCGAACAGAATTCTGACTCCCCTAAGAAAAGAAAAATAGAATTAACGAGTAAAGGGGGACTGAAAGTAGACATAAGAATTACAGAATACTCCGAAATATCTAAAAAACCATCGATCTGTAAAGTCCTTCGTCGGTTATTAAAAAGAACCACCCCCCGTTCCGTCTCCCTCACTATAAAAATGTCTTCGTTCACAATCGGACGGTGAGACAGGCACTTCTACAAAGAATATTCCTTTAACTCCCTAAAATAATTATGCAAGGCTATTCCAATCGTCGTAGACGTTTGTCCTAGGAACCGATGCCTGTCGTCTCGTCTCTCGAGACAAGGACAGAACCCTGTCACTTCCCGAAAAAAGAACACATGAGACAATAGCCCTGAAGAAGGTTTGTGCACACTTCTCCGACATGATTCCCTAAATTGACCTATATGGATATACACCAATTTCGACAATTCACTGTATCTCGAAGACAGGAGAATCCACTGAAAAACTATAGAAACGAGTTTAAAGGATTGAAAGTGTCGTAAAGATTTCTTCTCACACTAATTCAATGATCAACGACGACGACGACTAAAGATTTCTCACACTAATTCAATGATCATTTACTAGGAATTTCTTTGGTTGAGACTTATAAGTAACCTTCCTGACTACGACTTCGACGTTATGAAACCGGTGGACTACGCTTCTCGACTAAGTGATCTTTTCTGGGACTACGACCCTTTCTAACTTCCGTCCTTCTCTTCCCCTACTGTCTCCTACTCTACCAACCTACCGTAGTGACTGAGTTACCTGTACTCAAACTTGTTCAAGACCTTGAATCACTTCCTGCCCCTTCGGACCACACGACGTCAAGTACCCCGACTTCTCTCTGTGCTGAATCTCGGACTTGTTGTTGTTTTACTACGTATACTCGGAATTCGTCCGGACAAGTCACAATCTCACCGGAGTGGAAAGGGGGACATCGAGTATGTCATTCCTTAGACGGACGTTATGACCTCTGACTCCAAACTAGGGACCCAGTCCTTCTAAGGGACACCTTTCTTTACCGTTGGGTGACGTCATAATACCGGACCTCTTAGGGTACCTGTCTCCTCAGACTACCCGATGTCAGGGACCCCAACGTTTCTCAGCCTGTGCTGACTCGCAGATTGTGATGTGGCGGGGCGGACCGTTAAAGAAGAGGTTTACCAGTGTTCTCCGTTCGCCGGTAATTTTTTTTTGGTTGTTGACCCCAGTCTCCAACACTGAGTCCCCAGGATCGACTACTGTTGCCCCCTGTTCTCAGGACTCATAGCCGGACTTTTCGAGACGGAATCTGACAAAATGAGTAATCCACCTACAACATAAACTGCAAAGAACCCCCTCTTCTTTTAAACTTTGGAACTACCACACAAACTCTTAAATTGTCCGAAAAATAGACACGACAAGATTTTTTCTTTCACAACTGTTGGGCAGAAGGACAGAGAAAAATAGGGAATACAAAGAAAGTTGACTACCTAAACAAACGTGTGGAGACGCATAATGCGTCCGAAGACCTTGAGAGGTACAGTCGGTCACACCCAAGAAGTCTCTTCCTTGGAGTTAAGGAGGTGAATAAGTTTGGGTGAGAATCAGGGTCAGAGACGACATCCGAGGGGTCTACTAAGGTAAAGAAGAGATTCGGGACTCCAAAATGACGACTAAGCCTCCAAAACTGCTTATTGAAGCATGAAAAACCCCTTAACCGCGCACAGAATGAGGATTTAAAATTTGAGGAAACATTTCTAGACCCAAGAGTAGTAGAAAGTACAGGAATCGTACTCTTAAGGAGTATGGACCTCCGTAAGTTGGACTGAGACCGACCTAATTTAGGGTCCCTTCGATCGAAGACTCGTGGGGAATCGGAACCGAGCGAAGGAGGTCGTCCTCGGAGTGAGACACCCAGACCCCGGAGAACTCCGCGCCATGGGAACCTCAGGTAGGAAGTTGGAGAGACGTAGGGGTCGGTCGTGCCCGTCGAGGTACCGTCTCCCTCCTTCGCCATGGGTCGACGACGGGACCCAGGTCGTGGTCGGTCTCTCGTTCGTCTCGTCCCGTCGACGACGCGGAGGGGAAGGTCTGGTACGGGCGGAACCGGACACACGGGGCGTGTGTACACCTTGACCGGTAAGATTCTTTGTCAGGTTAGTAACGACTCGGTCCCGACGGACTAACGTTGTCCCAGACGTCTATGCGTTTCTAGGGGTATTTGTTGCGTTGGGAGAGGCGAAACAAAACTGAATTCGAGAATTGTTTTACGTGAATTCGAACTTTCCTGGAGAAAGGAACCTATGAGGGTGAGGTCACTTTGTTTGTTTTTTTTTGGGTTTTGCGGTCACACCCAACCTCTTGAATGTCTGACACTACTACAAAAGTAAGAGGTTTATTACTGAGTAAAGTCTCGACTAGCCTCGTGGGATTTTTGCCGACCAAGCGCGCGTCTTCGCATTAATTTAAGACTGTGTATTCCAGCAACGGGACGTGCGACGAGTGAGGGACGGTGACCCAGAAACTGAGGTCGACAGAAATTACAACGAATTTCGGGAGACAGGAGGCGTCGACCCAGTATAAGTCATTCAGGAATGTTGCGTAGACTACTTCCAGTCAGGGTCTCGAGCGTAATCAGTAGAGGTCCTTTCCTCCCACCCTCCGCCACAATGACGCCGAGTGAAAGAGGACAGGACGCCTGGGCTCCGGAGAAATACGAGGCCCGAGGTAGTGCAGAAGGCGAAATTGACGAGGACCTTCTGTCTCGCGTCGACCCGGACTCGTGGGGCCCCTGAACAGGTGTCGACCCNACCTCTTGAATGTCTGACACTACTACAAAAGTAAGAGGTTTATTACTGAGTAAAGTCTCGACTAGCCCCGTGGGATTTTTGCCGACCAAGCGCGCGTCTTCGCATTAATTTAAGACTGTGTATTCCAGCAACGGGACGTGCGACGAGTGAGGGACGGTGACCCAGAAACTGAGGTCGACAGAAATTACAACGAATTTCGGGAGACAGGAGGCGTCGACCCAGTATAAGTCATTCAGGAATGTTGCGTAGACTACTTCCAGTCAGGGTCTCGAGCGTAATCAGTAGAGGTCCTTTCCTCCCACCCTCCGCCACAATGACGCCGAGTGAAAGAGGACAGGACGCCTGGGCTCCGGAGAAATACGAGGCCCGAGGTAGTGCAGAAGGCGAAATTGACGAGGACCTTCTGTCTCGCGTCGACCCGGACTCGTGGGGCCCCTGAACAGGTGTCGACCCTAAACTGAGGCAACTCTAAGGGCCTCACGAGACTCCTGTTTTTCGGAGTAGACATAAAACGCTCAAACGGTCCCTCTCGGGTCCAGTTCTCGTCGACTCTACAGAAAGTTCCGTCCTCGGTCTGTCCTCCAGCCCGCAGTCTCCTCCCTCCTCGTCTCCGGGACCTCGGCCACACCGACTGGACCCTCGCACGTCTCGATTCTGGACCTCTGGCACCAGGACCCGCTTGGGACCTTTTCTCTGAGACTTACGGGACTCTACGAGTCTTTCGTGAAAGGCAATGACTCCGACGTCCGTCGTTTCGAAGGGAGACCGTAACGAATGGTATGGGGACTCGAGGACTCGACACCTAAAGGACGGTTCTGTCCTGCAGTAAATGTTGTCTACCTCAGCCAGACAAAGAAGTCCTACAGGGTCGACTCTGGTATGTGACTGAAGGGAAGTGTGTCACATTCCTTACTCAGGTCCAGTTGCCGTAAGTGTGCCCTATGTCGTCGTCGTAGAAAAAAAAAAAAAGTAGCAAACGTGGAAGACTTACCTTGACTTCTAAAGATGGCGTTTAATCGAGAGATCGACAAAAAGATTTCGTCGATGCACTGACCGAAATCACCGACAGACAAAATTAGAAAGACTTTAACTTTTTAACATGGTTTCTCTCGACCGTGTTCTTGGTCTAAGAAGGTCATACTGTAACCCGGACCCGAAGACCTCGTCTTTGACGTATACTACAAAACCGTTTGCATTGTCTCTGTTGCTCCCCACTCCCACATCCAGCGCCCCAGGGGTACGTCAACATTCACTGACATTGCGTTGACGACTTCGAACGGTGTTTCAAGTCGAGGGACAGGGTTCCCCTCCGCGGCTCCTCGGGACACAGGAAAATTTGAAGGTCCGAAAATGGAAAGGCACATCCCGTCACTTTCAAAAACTTTCCAAACGTTCAAAATGGAAAGTTTTGAGAACAACTGCTCAAAATTTTGACACGGTAAAGTTCTTCTTTTGCAAAGTTTAAGACTTCACGAAACAGTGTTTTAAAGAGAAATATGATTCCGAACGGACCACCGAGTCGACCATTCCTTAGGCGGGTGTTACGTCCTCTGGACCCAAGCTAGGGACCCAACCCTTCTAGGGGCCCTCTTCCCTTTCCAATGGGTGAGGTCATAAGACCGGACCTCTCAAGGTACCTGACATATCAGGTTCCCCAGCGTTTCTCAGTCTGTTCTGACTCGCTGAAAGTGAAAGAGTAATATTCTCATCTTACCTACCTTGGACGGTAAATATGGAATTTTATACTTTTTGTGTGCACGGACAAATAATTCAACCGACCCACTCTCATTTTACTCACAGACTCGGTCTCCTTAGTTTCTTTAGTGTAGGAGGTTGGCAGAAGAATATGCTTACGGAAATTTGGTCGAGGCCCTAATTACTTCCGGGCACGATGAATGACCGTCTCTAGATCTTGACCTATGAGAGCTCGACAGTAAGGGCGGAGGACAGGCAATATGAACGAAATAGGAGAGGTCTGTGACCCCATCAGTCGACCTCTGTCCACCAGGGATGAGAAAGAACTTCGGTAAAGGTGTATCGTCAATCGGACGTGGGGGTCCTTTGAAAGAGATGTCCTGACAGGAGGGACCACACCTACTCAGGCTAGCGGGGACCACCTGACGCCCTGTGGCAGAGTAGAGGAACAGTGTATTTTCGACTACATTCACCCTGTCTTCTCTAGGATCCTCACCTGTAGACCGTCCAGATTCACACGACTCGGGAGTTCTCGACCGGCAAAAGTCGGACAGTAAGACGTGTCTCGAGTGGAGAGTAGTCTTCAGGACGCCAGAAGAACCGGAGAACCTTGTCACTGTGTCTTCTTTCAGCCTTACTATATCTGTGACAGTTATTGTTTATCGATAAAACCAACGCGTTTCCTGGAGGCTATGTACCACTCCTGTTCTTTACGAAACAGACTGTGAAACGTTGGGGTACCTAACAAAAGTCGGTTAGGAAAATTTCTTTTTTACACATTGTCTGACATCCATTGTATGAGTTACGCATTGTAACTGTGTGTCACTACTTGACTGGTGTTTCCTACTTGGTCGAGGGAGGGAGGAAATGAGGTGTAGTTCGAAGACCAGACCTTTGATGAGAGAGTAAAGTGACTCGTAACTAGTGATTGGTCTTAAGAGGGGATCTACGATCACCAGAGGTCGTCACCGAAGAGCTTGTAGACCTTCCTGTATCTTTCGAAGAGGTAGCACCCGGTCGAAATGTTGTGGTGTCTGCAAAATAAATGTGAAGGACCTGAAACAAGGCGTCCGGAGGTTCAGTGGCGTCACGACTGTCGCGGACTCTACAACCTTTGTGTCGAACCACAAAACGCCGCTTGGTGCCAATGACTTTAGTCGTCACCGTAAACTCGGAGGGAACAAACCCCGAGTCATCGTCTTCTGTCGGATGTCCCGTCATAGATGAGTGGATCTTTCTTACCAAAAGGGTTCACTTCCACCATGAACCCCGACCAGACCTAAAACGGGGTTTGAAACAGGGGAAAAGGGAGTAGGGATCTCGTCCTTCCCAAAATTACCGAACTCAAATACTACGACGTCTGTCCCGTGGAAACCACAGAAAGTCGTCGAGACCGGGGTGCGGGTGAAGAGCCCGTCCCGACAGTGCCGGAGACCCAAAGCACACGGACCGACCACGACACCAACACACAACGTCAGAGAGGGCAGCTCACACTGACATGCAAAGGAGTAGACAGTTTACTTTCCCAGGGACACAGAGACTTCAGACACTACCATTAGTGCACACGGACATGAGTTTCCGTCAACTCACCGTAGTCGACTCGACTCCACATGGAAACTGAGAAGAGTTTCATTACCGACGCTAAGTTACTTGTCTTTGAGAGGGAGTCAAATTGAGAAACCGAGGTCTACTCATCTTGTCCCTGGTAATTTTTTAATAGAGTAACTGAACTGGTCCCACAACGACAGAAAAGAACTAGGGTCCTAATCCTACAAGTGGGGAGACTCCTACACAACCGACGTCGGATGCACATCCCCTATAGAGGACCGTGCGCCTCTACTAGCGAGGGTTTCCGATACACTCACACCGATACACTAGTCATCTCAGGTAAAAAGGCAAAGGGGGAGTAGAGGGGTCCCAATGACAAGATGGAAACTTACCGATCTGTGTCCTGTCAGTGTACTAGTCTCCTTCTGGTCGAAGTGAAGTGGTTCCTTTAGACACGGGAGTCGGTTCCGACTCGTAAGTAAAGTTCCTGTGTCTATTTGTCACAAAGAAAAGGGGCCCTACTAACTGTGCTGAGAAAATAATTTTTCCGTTCACCTTTATGAGGTAGGTTTTGCATCCGACGGTGCATCGTCCACAACACTATCCTTTACACACACACACACACGACCCAACGAGTCAGCACAAACTGAGAAACACTGGGGCACCTGACATCGGACGGGCAGAGGAGACAGGTACCCTAAGAGGTCCGTTCTTATTACCTCGCCCAACCGTAAAGGATGGGGTCCCCTAGAAGGGTTGGGTGTAGAGAACACAGAGGACGTACCCGTCCGTCTAAGAAATGGTGACCCCGGTGGACCCTTCGGGGACTGTACTGTACCTAAACTATTCCACAAAAGGAGAAACTAAATCTGCTGAAGGGTCTCATTATAAACGTTTGGACTATCTTTTTTGTTATGACCTTGATAACGGTTGAGACTGAATGAGAAGAAATTTTAGTAATTCACTTGTTTGTATATGAACCGCATCGACTTCGTATTCCTCGACCGTCTACCGAAGGTCTGTAGTGACCGTAGTCCTACATGCACTTGTCCCCCTTACAGAGACAATTCTGTATACTAGAACGGATTTTAACCTCTTTCTTCTCTTTTTAAGAAAGAACTGGGAGATCTATATCAGACACTTGACTAGGAGACTTCTTTGTAAGATGTGCACAATGGGGTCGCTAGTGTGTTTCCGTCTTTATGGGACCCCTGTTACACCAGTGTCCTAAAACGTTGAGAAAGGTAGTTGTCGACCTTAGATAAAGGGGCGGGAGTACCGAAGGAGACCGGTTATCTTACACTGTGGGCACGACTGCACGGAGCTGGTGTCCTCCGGACCGTCGAAGACGGAAGAGGGAGAACCTTATAAGGACGGAGACGTTTCCTTCGAGTCCGATCTGTTGAGTTGTTGCTCTTCGGGCACCTCTCTCCCCGGGTCTACTGTCAGTCGTGGGACCGTGGTTCGCACACTTACTCAGGTAGAATGTGGGAGGTCGGGGTCTTGTCGGCGGGTCTACCGACCTCCGCACTCACTCGGTTCCGTTCTTAACGGGCCGAGTTTGTCTCTTACTACTAGGTTGTTCATTACCACCGAAAGTCGGTGACTCAAAACCCCTCCAAACAATGTGTCGTTGTCTATTGACTATGTATCAAGGTGTTAGGTCTACTTCTTTGGCTCCTAGTCCTTCCAAGTCATGGAACGGGTTCCCGACATCTCCGTTATTCACCGTCTTAGTACTAAATTCGATCTAGAAATGCTGAGGTCTAAGAGGAACCGAACCGATTTTCGGTCGAGGGTGAAGGCGACTTTTTCAGGACTTAACGACCTTTCCATTTCAAAAAACAAAAATTTCCTGATCAGAGAATATTTGTCTACTAATTCCTGACTAAAATCTTGTATTAAAACATCTTTGGTTACGTTGTAACATTTTTTTACAAAAGAATTAAATTTATTTATCTTTTTTTATTCAAAGACCGTGTGTCTTTGTTTTTCGTATTAAAACAAAAACCAGACAAAGAGAAGTAATCCTTCATAAAGGGGTATGTGAGTCTCGGACAAGAAACCCTCGTCCTAGGAACTCGAATGTCCTAAATAGTCGACGATTAAAAGATTGGAGTACCCCGAACCCGTTCGTATTGAGTAGACTCCAGTTTTGACATTAATATTCCTGAAGGATCAGGTCAAGTGAGTTCACTTCCTTTTATAAGTGGTCCCTTCACGCCGACGACATCCTCGACCATAAGACTTCAAACTTCACGTCAGTAGGGAACCCCACAACTCTCCCAACCAAGATTCTAGATTCCTACGAGCTCGGGTGACAACCGAGAGACACAGACGTCGAGACGTCGGCGTCTAAGTCGGTCAGTCACGAGAACATTATGACCCCGACAACAAATCAACACAGGTCGAGAAACGTTGGGGGACCTGACATCGGACAGTCCGAGGAGGCAGGCACCCTAAAGGGTCCGTTCTTATGGTCTCACCCAACGACAAAGGAAGTGGTCTCCTAGAAGGGTTGGGTCCCTACCTTGGACGGATAGGACGTAACGTCCACCTAAAAAATGGTGACTCGGTACTCCCTTCGACCACCATTTTATAAACAACTTTTTTAGACGTACACTCACCTGGACGTCTCAAGTTTGGGTTCACATATCCCCAACTGACATGAAACCCACTCCCGGGAAATCCCGAGCCCTCTGAAAACTGGTCCACCATAAAATGCGAAATACCCGGTGTACCAGAGACAATTTTGATGAGTCAAGACGGGAGTATCGAACTTTAGTCGGTATCCGTTATTCATTGGTTCGACATAAGGTCATTTTGAAATAAATATCCTTGCTTGCACCCGGTCTATAACGGACACCCAGTATCAAACGGTCGGGGATTTAGTCTCCTTCGGACGGGTGATCTTCCGGTAGACACCGAACAAACTCGTAACTTAACGAGGGCATCGAGGGTCCATCGACGACACATCTGTCCGATTTCGATTCTCAGTTATGCCGGACCTCCCAGTCTACCGCTCGCTACGAAAGAGTCCTAAGTACCTTCGTAGGGAAGGTCGTCGTGGCAGCAAGGTCACCTGAGGGCTCTTTCGGTCCACCGTCCGCAAGCCCGTACCGTCGGTCGGTGGACCGTGTCCCCTCCCCTGCGGAGGAGTCGACGCAGGACCCCGTTTCAAGAAGTTCAGAGCCGTACGAATAGACATATTACCCCTCTTATCACTCTTCGTCCGAGACGTCTTACCGTCCGAGAGATACGGTACGACCACGCCAGAAGTGGGACACGAACACCTCTCCTTAGTTTAAGTCACGGTAATAGAGGGTCACAACAGCAAGCCAACGAGTCAGCACAGACTGAGGAACGCTGTGGTGCCTGACGTCGTATGGTCCGAAGGGACAGGAAGTGATAGAGGGCCTCAAACGAGTTTGAGTATAGGTGACTCAGCCACTACGGTAGGTTGGTAGAGTAGGAGTCAGTGGGCGAGAGGGGGACGGAAGTTTGAGAGGGTCGTAGTCCGACAAAAGGTCCCTCAGTCGAGAAGCGTAGTCTACCGGTCACATGACCTCGAAGTCGCAGTCGCAGTCAGGAAGGTCGCTTATAAGTCCCAACTGAAGGAAATCCTAACTAACCAAACTAGAGGAACGATAGGTTCCCTACGGGTTACACCCCTCGTCGAGACCCAGTGATTGTACCAATAACGGGTGTCGACCCGATTGACCCGGGACACAGTGACGTCGTGACAACTGGCACTGGAACGACAAGTAGATGAGTAGACTCAAAACCGCAGAGGGGGTACCGCGTAAGTGAGTCGACCACTGTCTTCCGTCACCCCGTTGACCCCCGAGTCACGGACAACAACGGTTCCCGAATTCGTCGACTGACTTCCCAATGGACAGGGACCCGGGTCCGTGTCGACGACGACGACGACGACGATTCAGCGAAGTCAGCACAGACTGAGACACACTGAGGTATCTACTGTCGGGTGGTCCGAGGAGACAGGGACCTTAAGGGGGACGTTCTTGTGACCTCACCCAACGACAAAGGAAGAGGTTACTCACTTTCACTTTTCATTTCCACTTCAACGAGTCAGTACAGGCTGAGAATCGCTGGGGTACCTGACATCGGATGGTCCGAGGAGGTAGGTACCCTAAAGGGTCCGTTCTCATGGTCTCACCTCACGGTAACGGAAGAGGTTACTCACTTTCACTTTTCACTTTCACTTCAACGAATCAGCACAGGCTGAGAATCGCTGGGGTACCTAACATCGGATGGTCCGAGGAGGTAGGTACCCTAAAGGGTCCGTTCTCATGACCTCACCCCACGGTAACGGAAGAGGCGGTCCGTGTCGTCTACCTCAAATAAACATTTTAGTCGGAGGTAGTCACTCTAGTATATACTGTACGAGAATTAAGTCAAATGAAAAGCCCCAGAAGAGAGGGAAGTACCTCAGGGGTAATCATAACAAACGAGGAGGCTCAACGTCGCACAAACTAAATTAAGTCATCAAAACGACCTTGCACAAACCTCTACCGCCTTATTCTTAATTTTCTCGAACAATCAAGGCGGTAGTACCACGTACATCTAAAATAAAAGTGGTTACAATCTAAGATCTTATGGCGGTATAAATTTAGTCTACAACGGTAAAACTTCATACCTAATAGAAAATAAAACTTTCCTGTACATTTTGTCAGACTCGATATAAAGGTTCACTTTACTTCTCCGAACGTCACGCGTCGTAGAAGGAAAATCAAAATGAGAATCAAAATTCCCGAAAGACGTTTATCAAACAACCAGGTACTAAAGTAAAAGACTAAACGGGATGGACCCTAAATAGTCCTCTCGAAAGACCTAAAAAGGAAGAAAATAGAAATAAGGAACACTATAGACTTTCCTTAGCACCACTAATGGATCGGTATGGGACGCCAGAGATGGGGAGGAGAAATTATCGGACCTTTTAGTCTCGACGAAAGGATCCCAAAGACAATCCACAACGACACCTGACTCACAAACCCAGGAGGAGTTTTAAGTGTACAACGTTAGGATCGGAAGTTGCTCGACCCCAAACCTCCACCCCGGAAACCCACGATTAATTTACACTTCTATCTCGTGAGTACTTACCCTAGTGAGAAATATTCTTCTTTCCCTCTCCCGACGAAACCGGCGGACTACGCTTCTCGACTGAGCGACCTTTTCTGGGACTAGGGCCCTTTCTGACTTCCGTTCTCGTCTTCCCCTGCTGTCTCCTACTCTACCACCCTACCGTAGTGGCTGAGCTATCTGTACTCAAACGCGTTCGAGACCCTCACTACCGGTCCCTCCGGACCGCACGACGTCAGGTACCCCAACGTTTCTCAACCTGTGCTGACTCGTTGACTTGACTTCTTCTTTCTCTATCAAAAGAGAAGGGGGTAGGGGAGACGAGAGGAGGAACACTACCTGTCCATCTTCCACTCGTAGGCAGAGTTCGGTCCTCAACCCGACAGTGGTTTGAGACCTAGACGGCCGTGGGACTAGAACCTGAAGGGTCGGAGATCTTGGTAACTCTTTAGAAACAGCAACTTCGACAGGTCAGACACCATGGAACAGGATCGTCAAACTTGATTCACTAAGTGAGATAAACCTCTTACCTTCGGTCTCGCTAGAGTTTCACAGGTGTACTTACATCAAAGAATAGTCGCGTCTACGAGGGCGAACGAGAGTATTGTTCCTGTACAAAGAAGGGCTTCTTTCTCGTTACTCGACTCCCACTTCTCCTCCGAATTGTAGGGTCGGGCCTACCTCGTGATGGGTTGGTACACCAGGCCTGGGATCGAAGGAAGAAGTATTCTACTCCCCTGGTGGAACCCACTTGGGGTCAGGAGAGGTCGTGAGGGTTTGTAAACCAGTAGTCTATCAACCGTAGCACACTACTTTGTCGACAATTCTGTACAAGTCAAATCACATTTCGTGAACTTGGAGAATTACCGACAGAGAAATAGGTACCACTTATTTTAATATACAATTTCAAGTTTTAGAACCGGTTCTACGGGTCACAAGTAGAAAGTCCGTCCAATAGAAAGGTCCGTATCGTCCTGGTAGAGTCTAAAGATGTGCGTCTTGTCGTCGTCGTTGGGTTGGGCCCAGGGCAGGAGGATCTCTGGGGTCGTGTGACGAAGACGACCCGTGCACCCAGAACCCACTCCCACACACAGTGTCCGCACACACGTGAGATTTGTAACCTTTCCAGTGACACCCGGTTCCAGTTCCCGTGTAGGTCACGGTTTACTTCCACAAACCTGAATTAATCACCCCTTAACGGATTACTCTAGATCAAATACTTCTAATTGAAGCCTCATTTTACTATTGGGTTCTAAGACAACTAAATCTAATTATATAACTGAATTTTGAAGATATGTACATTTTGGACCTTCTAATTGTTTTAGAAAATGGTATATCTTCTAATTGTGTAAATTTCACGACTGACCCTTTTTACATATGTCGTATATATTACCCCGTTTTCTACTTGTAAGGAGTCGATATTGTTCAAAGATGTTGAGTCATTCTTTATGTTTTAACCTAGTTCCTAAAACAATAGATAACGACAACTTGTTTGACGGGTTTTACATGACCGGAGTTACTTGCCAACTTATAATTTCGAGTACTTAGACATCAGACCCTGAGTCTACTCAACAAAAAGGGTTCACCCCAGGTGACCTTACCCTTATAAGGTCCACCGAAGAGCCACTACACGGACTCCGGAGTCGACCGGACTGATCTTGTCGGTCCGGAGAGTCAAAGAGACTCCAGAAAGAATGTTCCTTCGATCTGGAAATGGACCACCGAATCCCAAGATTCTCGCTCGGAAGGTTTACCCTGTCGGCGTGACACATACGCGAGTAGTCCGGAGACAAAGGTAGTGCGAACGACATGTCATAACTAGTCTCGCTCAGTGGACCGGTTTAGGTCGGTCACGTCCTCCACTTTTGTGTTCTCGTACTCGTTCCCCGTACTAGGCGAAATCCGGGGGTCGTGGTGTCAGGGGATACGTGTCCCGTCCGTTCAGTGACTTCTTTATCCTTACTACCTATTTGTACTTTTTACGTGGAAAGGGATCTCCAGTCCTTTATAGTTATTTTTACTACTGTGACGAAAGTAAACCTTTGACTACTTGTACGTCCTAGATCAATAATTAGTGTATCTCACAACTGTTCGAATACTCTCTTAGCGTATGTAAAGGGACCCTCACATATAATCACACCAGAAAAATTTTCCAAAAAACCGTCGAGACGAGTTTTATATTTTACACTACTGAGTCATTTAAGGTGAAGAAGTCTATTTTTAGGAGGATGTCCATGGGGTCTTGCATGATGTTTCCCTACAAGTACATAGCAATAAACATCACCGGTATTTCGATCTTATGATTTCGGGTAGTCGTTCTCTTACCCGTTTCATGCTATTTAGATACGTCACTCATAATTTGTCGGTATAATTCTGTTAATTTGGTCACCATTTCTTAGACGGACGGTTACGTCTGCACCTAAGTCAGGGACCCAGCCCTTCTAGGGGACCTCTTCCTTCACCGTTGGGTGAGGTCATAAGAACGGACCCTTTAGGGTACCTCTCTCCTCGGACCGTCCGATGTCAGATCCCCCAACTTTTCTCAGTCTACCCTGAACCGCGGATTTGTTGTCTTAGACATACATGATTACACCTCATTATCTCGGTAAGACACAGTAGTAAAAGTACTTTCGTTTGCACCCCACTCACGTACAAGATCTTACTCTTCACCTGAACCCAACCCTCATATAAAAATGAAAAAAAAAAATTACTCGAAAACTAATAAACATTAAAAAATAGTACTCATACGTAACGAAAATACTACCCTCTTTTTTCCCCCTTTCACCTCTGGCGAAATTTTATGCACACACACTCACAACATACACGTCTAGTGTGTACACACATCTACGTACGTGTCTCTCTTCCCTCCAAAGGAACCCAGGACTTCTGGAAGGAGGACGCCTTGGAGAGGACTGGGGGACGAGAGGGAAGTCACGGAGGTCCGAATAAGAGACAACAAGACCTTTTAATTTCTAGACACTCAGTGAACCCTAAGTACATTATTTTCCGTATAAAAATACTAAATTAAACCTCGAAAATCTCAACGTATAACTAAGATAATTGTATCTCGAAACGTTTCTAGAGAAAAAAGGTACAGACTTTAAGTATAATCCTTACTTCTGAAACTGTCACACTGAGTGATCCCACGGACAACAAGTCAACCCACAAGTGACACCCCATTGGATGAGTCACAGGAGACTGGATTGCACCTCACTCATGCGTAGTTTCGTCCCTGAAGAGGAGTCTTCCACATTACCCTTTCACCTGGAAATTGTCGGTTTGAGTGAGGTTTCAGTAATTGTAGAAAAAAAAAATTTAATAAATAATCCGAAACGGTCCAGAATCAACGTCGTACACCCTAGATCAAGGGGCTTGTCCCTAACTTGGTCCCGGGGGACATGACCCGCGAACCTCAGAATCAGTGACCTGGTGTCCCCTTCAGGGATCATTATGGAACAAAACACGAGACTCCGACGGATTCGGTGTAGTCACCTTTTTCTGTCCTAGACCTTCTTTCTTTAAAAAAAAGATCAAGTCTCGAAGACGTTCCAGTCCACACGAACCCCACGTCCTCACGGTAAATTAAACTTTTGCATCAAACGTTCTACCATAGTCTAGAACGGTACAAAGACTCCTTCTTCGTTACCACACCTTTATCTCTGGTTATCAAAAATAAAGTATCACCCCCCCAATTAAAGTAATTTTAAAGAAACAATCATTTTTCGTTGAACTTCGTTTTACCACAAGTGTCTGTTGTATACGAATCTTGATAACGTAGAGCGGAGTATCAATACCTCTTCCCTAGTTCGTTCGAAATTCCTACCGGTTTTCATCGTGTCTCTTTCAAACAAAAGAATTGTAATCCTTTTCAAAAATAATTACATAATTTCACTGCCTTAAGGACAATACGGAAGTTTAGTCGACAAGCACACAATAGAAATAAGAGGACCTATAAAATGCGTAACCCGAAGGGACTCTCGAGTCAACCATTTCTTAGAGGGACGTTACGTCCTCTGGGGTCAAGCGAAGGACCCAGTCCTTCTAGGGGACCTCTTCCCTGTCCGATGGGCGGGGTCATAAGAACCCGAGGGAAACACCGAGTCGACCATTTCTTAGACGGACGTCACGCCCTCCGGACCCGACCCTGTCAGGGGACCTCTTCGCTTCCGATGGGCGGGGTCGCAAGACCGGACCTCTTAGGGTCCCTGACATGTCAAGTACATAAGAAAAGTAAGAGGACCTATAAAATACATAACAAAATTAGAAACACGAAATATTTTTCATTTTAAATTTATCATGAGTCCCAAAACAAAAGGTTCATTTCGTGAAAATATATGATTTTCGTTTCTATAGGAAGAAGATCTTATGGACACAATGTTGAAAGAATAAAACACTCTTGCACGACGAGTATATTATACCTGGCTCTCGGGGTTTTGACACTCCTAAACAACAAAGTCTCGGAGTGTATGACCAAAGTATCTATGTTAGAAACATTAGGAGTCAGAATTTTTTTGAAGTCGTCGGTAGTACAAAAGGACAAATTTATTCAACTGATTGAAGGGACTTTTTGTATATACGTACTACTTTGGGAAAGGAAGAATGTTGGATTTTATAATCGATATCTTTTTAAATTCAAAAGAAGACCTACTTTCCTCTCTTTTTATTTCGACGGATGATAACGTAGAAAGTAAATATTGAGAAGAGGGATTCACTACAAATTACTCTCAAACGTATTCGGACCGCGTCTGAAGATCTAAGAAAGGGTCCTGAACAGGTCCACCCTAGACCCCATCCCCCACAGGGCGTACCTCCTAGGATCAGGGGGTGGGGGGTCAGTTCCTACCCCGGGACCTGAGACGTAAAATTTGATAAGGGTCCAGTGGGGAGCACAGATTCCTTCATACTTTGTAAATCCCAACTTGACCCCCCTTCAGACCCTGAAGAACTTCCTTCGGTTCTAAGACTCCTCTTAAGATCAATTACGAAGGACCGAACAAGGAATCTTTTAAAATTTCTCCAAAAGTTCTTCGCCCTTCGCTAGCGAAGACCCACCGGACCCAAACCGCCCTAGAACCTCCTTGACCAGAAAGAGGGACCACCCCAAACTCTCCAGGCGTCCTTACCCCTTCGGTCGGTACCGGCTCTCTTCTCCCTGCAAACGTCCAGTACGAACCTCCCCCAGTCAGGGGCCCTCCGCGAGGGGGCCCCCGGGACCCCTACGGGCCTCCTCTCCCTCGGCCTTGAAGACGACTCCCACCAGACCCCCTCGACGCGGTAAAGGTTCACGACGTCGGACCAGACGGCACCTGAGAGAACTGGTCTGTGCGAAATCGTCCCGACGATCAACGGGTCGTTATTCCGTCTGTAAGTACCTTTGCCGTAAACGGAAAGGATCTCGCAAAGTAAAAGGTCTACTCGCGTTTCGTGTCCCTGCACCTCTACCGAAAGAATACTCAGGGTGACTTCCCTATCTCGACAAGAGGACTAGGCCACACCATAACCAAAATAACAACTAAAAGTAGGAAAAGGCGTAAGAAAAGGGTATGTCCAATAATTTGTCTTTTGACTCGTCTCGAGGGTCACGACATGTCGTGTAGGAACAACCCCTAGACAAACATACATCCCGACACACAGACAGACGGGACTCGAGGAATAAAGAGGGAGGAGGGACCCAAAGGGGAAACCATAGGCATTCAAACAAAAGTTTTAGACACTCAGACAAAGACAAAACATTTATTCAAACAAAGATAGTAAAATTGCAATCTAAAGTGTATATTCGCTATAGTATACTACACAAAGAACCTGCATCATACCATCACGACCAGGTAGGTACAGCGACGTCTACCGACAGAGTAAGAGAAAATGCCGACTCAGTATAGGGCAACATATGTACGTGGTGTAAGAAGAAATAGACATACTATTATGAAAATTTGTCGTTTTATATACAGATTAAAAATTTTTGCCACCAGAGGTCAGACACATTATGAAGAGAGACGCACGAAATCCAAACGTGACTCTTATCACAAGACGGAAACATACTCCTGATTAGTACATAGTCCGGTTCACCGTTACAAAGATGCCGTTGAACAGACACCTTTAAGACCTTAGAGTACAAACATTTCCACCAATGTCGAGGACGACTGGTCTATCGGGCATTTAAGAAGTTTCAAAGTTCTAGCCGTATATATCATGTAATAAGTCGTTATTTCGTAACGGTTGATGTCACGTAAGTATACATACCCTTCAAGAAATTGATTGCTGAGATTGACCTTCATTCTAAAGAATTAATTAGCCGACACACAGGCGACCGTAGGACCGAGATTACGACTGCAGCTACTTTCGTCGACTCTCCTCAGACCACAGAAGAGGTAGGGTCGGGTAGTGGGTAAACTGGTGACCCTCCCGCAGTAGGACATAGAAGGAAGAGGCTCGAGAAAAGGAAGTTGTACAGGGGACACCGGGGAGTGAGGACGACTAGACACCTGCCGAACAATAGTCACTGAGGACTTTGTACCTGTGGACCTCGATTTAGGGAAGGGACTCCTTCAGACCTACTGTCGTAAATTGTCTTGAGAATGGGGAAAGACCTATGGCGTAACGACGACTTTATGGGAAAAAAGGGGGATCAAGATAACTCTATAGTGACTGTATGTAGTGACATATTCAAATTTCACACATTACATTATTAAACTAATACATACACACCCAATTACATGTAGTGTAAAGAAATACCTATAAAAGGAGAACACTACTCTTGAAACTTCCAGATGAGAGAGGCGGTGAAGGTTTATCTGTAACTTTAAACGATTGAGGGCAGTGCTACGACACCTAATGTAGGGGCACTGAATATTGACCGTCAGACATGAAAAACTGCGGAAGTGGGTCAAGGGAGTGTGGAGTAGGGGACGGAGACCGTCGGTGGTTAGACTAGACAAAGATACTTAAACACAAAAAAATCTAAAGTGCACACTCTAGTATATCACAAACAGAGAAGTGGAAACCTTCGACCAAAAATCTTAGGTCATACGAAACAGAAAGATCTAGACCGAAGTGAATCGTGTTACGGGTGTCTTAGGTAGGTACACCAATGTTTACCTTTCTCGAGGATCAAAAACTGCCGACTTACTATAAACGTGGTTGGAATAGAATTGAGTAGGGAATGTCGACGACATAACTTCTCGTTGGGTGTGAATCCCGACTCATTGTGGAATTGGAGAAACAGTTCGATCGATAATAATTCGGGTAATATTAGAAGACTTACCTCTTCCCTTACCGTTGGGTAAGGTCATGAGAACGGACCCTTTAAGGTACCTACCCTCTTGGACCATCCGATGTCAGGTACCCCAGCGTTTCTCAGTCTGTGCTGACTCACTGAAGTGAAAGAAAGAAAGATATAAAGGAAAACCTCTTCCTTTACCGTGTCGTGAGGTCACAAGAACGGACCTCTTAGGGTACCTGTCTCCCCGGACCACCTGATGTCAGATACCCCAGCGTTTCTCAGTCTGTACTGATTCGTTGATCGTGAAATTGGAAGACTTTAACCAAAAGTCTTAGGTCATATGAACAACGAAACAATATAAAACGAATAAAAATATCAGACAACTAGAAACCCACCCCACCCCCCCACACAGGGTGGAGTCGAGTACGTGTCACCTCTCTTAAACCCTGACTAGTGGTCTTGTGTCACAATTTAGGGTCAAAAGAGTGAACAGTCGACTTAAGACAAAGGAGGGTACATTTTACTTCTACCAGTGCTATGGGTGAGTTGGTCCGAAACATTTACTAGTGGTGTAGTAAGTCGTCCACCAAGGACTCGACGTCTCGTATATTCTACCTATACTTTCACATAAAATCGTCACTTTACGAAACCTTTTAGAATCTAAGACACTTAAACGATAGGTGAAGGGTAAAAGTTCAGTAGACATGTAAATCCGTTTGAAAGTAGTTTTAAGGACAGATTCTGTAATTACTCATACACCTTGTTAGAGCCCGGTCTCTTCCTATGATTAGGTGATCACGGGAAACCTCGCTGACTAAATTGTCATGGAGGGTTTGTGTTAGATATAAAGGGGTCGAGCAAGACTTCTAGTACTCTGAAAATGTATAGAACAACTTTGGGTCTATACAAGCGTTGTCTGACACACAGGTGAAGGTGATCTAAACACTGCAAGAGGTTTTTCATCGTCCCTGTAAACCTTCACGGAGTAGAGTCATCTGGGTCAAACTAGGGGTCGCTAGGGATGTAGAGAGGAACAATGCCGAGAGAAATAATGTTTCAAGGCAAGGTTTCATGAAGGGACCCCAAAACGCGAACCAACGACACTTCGAGGGACTGTGTGTCAGTACCGGAGCCGAAAGAGGAGAAACAACGGCAAACCAAACGATAGCAGTCGCGTAAACAGTACTGAAACCAAAAAAGACGGAAACTTAAATTCACTGGTTTAAGAGTTCTATTAGCAGGAACTAAGGAGATCAACTTATCACTTTCCAACAACGACTCGGCACTTTCTACGGTCCTAAGAACCGGAGACTCCTCTCTTTAAGTTAGACCCCGGCCACTACTCCGAACTATCAAGTTTCAAAAACACAGTATTTCAAAATAATTTCATACTTTCTCTATCTCTTTCGAAGACTGTATCTGTAGGCTTCCCCGGTCTTTCTCGTGGGGGGAGTGATCAGATTCGTTCCCTCAACATATGAAAAAATTAATCAATAATATTATTTTCTTACAAAGTTTCAACATTTTTAAAACGGTCTGAGTGAGGGTGTTAAATGTAAAACTCCATTGTCCTAATCTTGAATTGTTGTCTTTCTAAAATGGTCTGGGTATTATATGTAAAGGGTATTATATGTAAGATTCTATCGTCCTAATCAGTCCTCCGAAAGCCCTTCCTCTGTGACAGGCGTCCGTCCCATGTGACAACAACATCTTAGGAATCATTCTCGAATTTGACTCAGCGCACAACACATCAGCAGTCAAGACCCGAATTTCTACTTTTGCAAAATACACTGATTCTGATTCCTTACATCCTTTTTTTTCTCAAACAGGAAAGGAGGAGGAACTCTTAAGGTAGGGGGACAGAGGAGGAACTCTCGGGGTCTGGGGAAAGAGGAGGAGCCCTTGGGACCTGAAGAATAGTTGGACGGATCCCTAACTGAGAGAGTTATCGTCCGTAGTATGATCATTTGTTACTTTTTTTTTTACCTACCAAATGTTTCAATGACGTATATTTAAGTAGGACAGTAATTCGTTGGGGTTCTTTACCCAGTCTATAATTACAGTAAACCATTACTCTTTGTCAGAGGCTCTTGACTTCACTTGATTGACGGGTTCCAAGAGTACAGTCTCCCTACTTCCCTTCTAAGGTCACATTAAGAAACCTGAGGTTTAAGTCAGGACGCAGATCTCTTCTTTATTGATCTGATATAAAAACTAAACAATAAAAAGATTGTCAAGACGAAATGATACTTCATGACTGACGTCTGTGTTAAAGAATCTCAAACAATAAAAAATCTTGTCTTTATGTATTTGGAAAAGATAATTCTTGGTCTATGATTTATGAGACCCGAAACACCCGCGAATACCAGAGACAGTCTCGATGACTCGACACGGGAGTGTCGTACCTTCATTGGTATCTGTAATACATTTACTTTCAGAACGACACAAGGTTATTTTGAAATAAACGTTTCTGTCCACTTCCCGACATCAAACGACTACACACAAAATCTTGAACTCAAGTTATTCTTTACTTATTTTGGAGTACTGTGTATTTCCAACCCAAGTAAACACCTTCTCCAATATAACTCTTTTAGCTACGACCCCTTTCCTAACGAAACCATGAAATTTGGTTTGGTGATACCAAACTTTGACATTCTTCGGTCTTTTCTGGGGAAAAGGAGGTGGGGGAGGTTTTTTTTTTTTACTGTCACGAGGGAAGAGGGGTACTGATGAGTGTGAATTATGGTTCCAACTGGTGTCAGATCGATTGTACCTGTTTTGACGACGAGTCGAAGTAATCCTATGTAAACTGGGACTTAATAAGGTCAAATACATACTCCGAATTTCACATGACGGAAAGGCCCGGGACACATATTAAGAGAGTCTACTATCTATTTTTGACTCGACAACTGGGGAAACCCACAATCTTGGTTATACTTCTTGTGTTTTTGGGTCTTGTTTATTTATTTTTACAGATTAAGATTACAAATTGACGGAATGAAATACCTCCTTTATTTTCATTTTCCGTAAATATCAATCAAGTAGTCGAAGAGTTTTCATCATTGTTACCTAATTCATATGGGATTAGTAAATTTATACGGAGGACTGAGGATACCAAAATAAATAGTACGCTTTATTCAAATAGAGTCTTGACTTCTAAAAAACCCGAGACTCTCAAGGAACTACCCGGTCACCAATCCTGAGGTGTAAGTTACGGTTCCCACATTCAACTTAGGGACCAGTCCCTTGACCCTATGGTGTTTGGTGTACCGGTTTTTTTTTTTTTTTAAATACCCAAGCTCCAATACGTCAGTAGAAATTTTCGTTGGTCCACATAATTTCTCCTTCGGACATTCCCCGCGTTCCTGTACATCTTAAACTTTTTCACATAAACGGTCATAAATTATATGTTATCAAAACACAAAGTTTTTGTCGTTTGTAAGCGATATTTTCATTTCGAACTGTCTTTAGAGTCAGACCATATTGTACTAAATTTTCTTCGACTTTCAGCACTAATAGATAAATACACCAAAAATTTCGTATAAACTGTTGTATTTGAAATCCTGTTATTCTTAAAAAGTAAAATCAAAGTTTTTACTATTTACCTGTAAATCTCCAAAATTCCTTGGTCTTCTATGACAGTCTAAGTAGGTCGGCAACCTGCTGGTCCTACAAGACTACAACACTAATCAACTAATCGAAACACAAACGATAGACAACGACGTATGGTTTTAGGGGGATTCGAATCGTCGAATTCTGTTACGTACAAATAATTTAAACAAAAACAACCACTCATTACGTCCGACCCTGGAAAAAACAAAGAATGTCAGATATTAGTTTACAACCGACCTGACACCAGAAAAGTGAAAGTTGACTCACTCTCAAATGAAAGAGTTAGTGCACCGACAAAACAGAGAGAAATGCACTTCGTGACTAAAAAAAAAGGGGTTCACCAGTACACATCGTGGGACTCAGACGATCAAGGGCATAAAATCGTGTGAACGGGAAAACTTTTATAATCATAATATTCGGTACATTCTTCTATATACAGACATATACATAGGATACACAATATTCTATCGGTTCTTTTTTACACACTAAATATCTCTCTTCCGTCCTCACCGTCGAAACTCTACAGACGACTACATAAACAAAAATAAGGCAACCTTTCATAGAGTTATCTATGTCTGCATAAATACTAATACAAATTACCTCGATTCAAGACACCTTATTACCAAAGTGACCTCTGGAAAGCCTTACCTTTAACTCTCTTTTGTGGACACGCACATCTAAAACTTTTGACTTCCACCTGTACAGAAGCTTCAAGAGACTTCAGACCCTTCATAGATTTTAAATCATACCTGAAAACTCTTACTCGAGTAGATAAAGTACCGAAAATGTGATCGATCAGAATATTATATGACGTTACACGTCCATCATGGGAACTGTAGGAATCATATTCTCTGACACTGAGAAATCTACGTAACAGATAGCCTGTACAACTTCCTGTTCGCTTTACAGGTCATAGTGGAACAGACCGGTCACCTCGAATAAATATCGACATGAACAAATCTTCGTGAATGGTGTGAATGACACAAGGTCCTTAAACAGTTCCATAAATTTTATTGAGTAAATCAGGGGTATTATGGAAGTACTTGATTCGGGAGAATCATAGAGGCAAAACGTCTACACTCGTCACTCCATCTCCTCTAATTTACTAAACGGGTTACCGCGCCGATCCTTCCCACCTCTCGCGACTCAGTCTAAGAAACTCCACGGAGTACATGAAGTTGAAGCTCAAACTACCTACTCTACTTTTTACACAATTTTTATCTTCCTAATCGATTCAAGGAAAACTCATTTGGATGACTTGCGACATAAGAAATAAAACGAACGATTTACTTCTTCACACCGTCGACGTAAGAGTCATATACAGTAGAACCAAATCGATTGCAACATAGTGGTACCAAATCGACCGTGACATAGTGGTTAAATATAATGTATTTATATCTAGTGATTCTCAGACTCGAACTTCAAATCCCCGTTCTACTCTTTCACCTTCGGAACTATTACCTGGTCTCGAGTATTATAGTCTACCTACTCTAATTGACACTTTTGGGGTCGGGTTTTCCATCAAGAAAATTTTAAAATCGAGGACTCCAGTCTTTAGAGGGTCTATGTGGGTCGTCGACACGAGATTCTTAATAAAACGAAAAAGGTCAAATGTTCAATCGTTTTCTGTTTTCGCAGGAGAATAAAGGAACTAAATCACAGTTCTTTACTCCGACGGGCAGGCTATGTCAAAACGAGGTACTGAAGCACAGGTAATAAGAGTAAACAAAGCCATAGTTCGACACCAAGGGATGAAACAATAAGAATGGAGGTGAAAAGAGTTTTCAACAGGAGTCAGGTTCCGTTGGAAGTGAAGGAAACATGAGTTTTAAGAAGTTATGGCCTACTCTGTCGGTTCCGAGTACCTCGAATCAAACTGGTTCCAGAGTGATGATTCATTCCCGATCTCAACTATAAGAATTAGAGAACTCTAAGTTTTGGGTAAAATTTTTTATAAAATTTGGAAACGTTCACAAGATCTTATAGTAGTTTTGTGAAACTTAAATGGACTTTTTTTTTTAATGTTTGTGTCAACTTCCAAAGACACATAGGAAAAGGGGTCTTCTTTGTGTCACAGAGTGTAGACTTAACATAATATAGAATCTTTACAAGAAAATGACTATATACACAGATAAGGAATAGTATTTATGATATTAAAAAGTTCATAAATTTGTAACTGTAATTACCATAGTACCTACATGGATATGAAAGTGTCGAATGAAAATTATAGAATGTAATAGTTTTACACTATAAAAAGACACACTCACTCGCTGGCAAAAATGACAGAGAACAACTACCTACAAACCCAATAAAGGGTTCGAAAATCGATAATTCTTGTCGGGACTTTGTTGGTAACACAGAGAACACACACACGGGAACATAGGTATATAAACTTAAAGAGTCACGACTTCAGGAGTCACAAGAATCCTAACCTCGACGACCCCACTATGCGTACAAAAGTCCATGCCCCCACCACCAAATTAGTGAGTCAGCATAGGTTGAGAACACTGGCGTACTCTCGGCCGTCCGGGGAGACAGACACCCTAAACGGTCCGTTCTTATGACCTCACCCAACGGTAAAGGAAGAGGTCAAAAAAACGTACGACGAGAGTTTAACAATGTGATTAAAAGTGAATCTCATCATCGTATCCTCTCAAAGACAACGAGAGAGACGAGTAGTAGTGAAACAATATAGTCCGGAAATCCAACGACGGTCAGACTATCCAGATCATTTTACTTAGACTTAAAGAGATTAGTGAAGTCTCCTTCTTCAATAAAAAATACTTTCTCTCGATTACAAATAACTCATGGTAGAAGAGCACTCTGGAGTCGTGTCAGAGGTGAGTAGTTGAAGCTGTAAGAGTTGTAAAGAATGCAAAGGTCGCAGTTCTAAGTTAGTCCGACGACTAAAGTATATGATGACTTCCGTTTTGATTCCTTAAGACTTAACGTACGACATTCTAGTTTCCTTCCCGTAATCAAAAAAGATATCAGAACGATAATGTACCTAAAATCTTTAGTAAACCTCTTGAACATCACATCTTTAACACGATACCTCTTTCATACTGTCTTGTAAAGTAAATGGAGAGTTTTGACCCTGATTAGAAAATCAACCCTTATTGTTACCTATTTTCCCCTCAAAGATAGAAGATTTGGGATCACTAATGACTTCCGAAAAGACGAAGAGAGGTCGTTCACGGAGAACCAGCGCAAATCTAATTGAGCCACTGAACTCTCTCCTGGACGTCTGACTTGATGTCGAGACCTAAGACGTGGGCTTCAAGATGACCCTCCGCGAAGGTTCCCCCAAGACCCTCCAAAGACCTTGACTTGACTTAGACCCATCTCGGAGTAACAAATCTCGTCACCAAGAGTCCACATCTACTTGTAGTCTTGGTGGACCTCTCCCTTTCCCTTTCAGCGAGTCAGCACAGGTTGAGAAACGCTGGGGTTCCTGATACGTCACGGACCGTAAGAGGTCCGGTCTTGTGACCTCACCCATCGGCACGGGAAGAGGTGGACCTCCCGAACAATTTTGTACCTAGCGGACCGGGGGTAGAGGTGTCTATCACCAAGTCACCCGGACCCCACTTCGGTATTTTAAATGAAAAGATCATTCCAAGACCACCTCTTCCGTTACCGTGGGGTGAGGTCATGAGAACGGACCTTTTAGGGTACCTGCTTCCTCGGACCACCCGACGTCAGGTACCCCAGCGATTCTCAGCCCGTGTTGACCCGCTGAAATGAAAGTGAAAAGTGAAAGTACGTAACCTCTTCCTTTACCGTTGGGTGGGGTCACAAGAACGGACCTCTTAGGGTCCCTGCCCCCTCGGACCACCCGACGGCAGATACCCCAGCGTGTCTCAGCCTGTCCTGACTCCGCTGAGTCGTCGTCGTCGTCGTCGTCGTCGTCATTCCAAGACCAACTACGATTACTACGTCTGGCGAGAACCTGGTGAACCCCCTTTGAACGGGAGGTCATCTCCTCCAGGACCCGGGCCTGTCCCGAGAGTCTAGCTCCTAGGTTGGGTCTACCTCACAGTACTGCATTATAATGACACGCCTCCACACCGACCATCTACATACCTATTAAAGAGGAAAGAAGAAACACGAAAAACCATATAGAGTAAATAAAATGCCGTTCGTACGTAAAATTTTACAATTCCTGTTCTGATTTTTATTCTGATTCACTTCGGAGTCCCGGAGCGTCTAATTCTTGGTAGACGATAAATAACTTAGGGACAAAACTTAAACTTAAAAATTTTAAGACCGTTCGGTACTATGGTTACAATGTCCATACAATAAAAATCCAGTCATCTGAAAATCCTTACACACCGGCCCGTGTGACACAGATTCCACCGATATTAGTACACGAATAAGCAGTACTCGGTAGTAAATATTAGAGGTACACTGTCCAATACCTGCCACTTTGTCAAAATTTTCCGACACCGAAACTGTCAGACGTCAAAAAGTCGATAACCCCTAGAGAGTTACTTTGGTCCGAGCCGGTTCCAAGTACCTACAGGTCGTGCACACTGTCGTCCTCGTAGACTACTGACGGAAATGCTTCACGTCAATACTGCCCCCATTTACCTATTTCGAGGGAAGCGACACACGTGTGTGTACCTGTGTGTGTATATATTGGGTATATATACCTGGAGAACTCATTGAACCTGTAATATTGGTTACACTAGATTAGACAGACACTACCTTTTCGTTTTATGAAAACAAATTTTTTTTTAAGCACTCATCTGTGTCCCATACATCCTACTCAAAATCTCACGACCATTTCTGGACACAAAATTGGACCTACGATAAAAAATGTCCAGACAGAACTATTCGTTAGGAACGTATATTATATATTGAAAACACAACCAAAACCATATATAAAACACAAAGTGTTATGTCACGAAACTTACACTTATTTTACTCTTGGTTTAATTTAACAAAAGGAAGGTGTAACGAATGTAAAGAAACCCTCCCAGTACGTATGAGTTATTCCAATCATATAAATATATGCACGTACACACTTATATTTTCAAATTTGCATACCTGATTTTCGTCATACTATTACGATGAGAGAAACATCAGACAAAAATGTTTATTGACCCGAACATACCCTCGATGAGAGAAACATCAGACAAAAATGTTTATTGACCCGAACATACCCTCGTAAATAAATTTTAAAGGATGTTTCAAACGAAACCAACTTCAAAGGTAAAAAGAAAGAGTAAAGTTTTATGTCCAGATCTCAGTATTAGACTTCATCACCCTTTAGCATACGTACTGGCAGGCTACAGTGATAGTAAAGGAAAATTGGATTGTTAAGATACTCAGTAAAAGAAAACTTGGGTTGACACGACTCTTATTTTGCAGTAAAGAACAACCTTAGACGAAAGACAAAAGAACAGAAATTTCTAAAACAAACTTGTATATAATTTGTACTACCTTACTTTTGGTTCTTATCGAATCCCTTTTTTTAAATTTTTCGTGGTCCGAGTTCCAAAGTTTTATAATACTTTTCCTTTATTAGGTTACGTTACGAAGGAAAAATACAACTGGACGACAGAGACCGAGGGATGAAACGCGGGTGTGACTTCACAAGACTTCGGGTGTCTGAGACCCCTGAACGGGCTGTCCTCCAACGTTAATGGTCCGTCTCCGTTGCCAGGACACTCGGTGACTACGCTAAACCACTTTTACTTGTTCCGGATCTAAACGATCTCTCATTAAGAAATAAAACATATGAACAAGAGCGTCCTTCTTCCAAATTAGACTAGAGACACAAACCTCAGGACTTTCATCGGAGTGTCCCCTCTTTCTTTCACTTGAGACCTCAATCTATGTATGGTAGGGGAGGATAAGGTCCGATGCAAGATTAATTGGGGTCAATTGAGGAGTCGAAGAGACTTACCAAGTCCGACACCTCACCGAGAGTAGTGCAGGGCCTCAAATCTCCTCCCGCACTCTGTTACACACTCCTCTTCGTCCCACCCAATGCCTGCACCTCAGTTGCAATCAAGGGCAGAGAAGGACGGGGTAGACCAGTCGTGTCGCCGTCCGGTCCGTCGAAACATCCAAAGCGTGCAAGAACCAGTTCCAGGCGCAACGAACCGGGAGTAGGAATTTTTCTTAAATTATACTTAAATTATACGGAGTTTGGTACAAAGAAGGCAGGAAAGAAAAAGAAAAAAACCGACGTAGAGTTCCGAAAGTCTTAGAATCAAGGGACTGGTCCCTAGTTTGGACCCGGGAGTCGTCACTTTCGCACCTCAAGATTGGTGGCTCGGGGGCTCCTTAAGGGGTTTGGCACAAAGAACCGTAGGTAGGACGAAAGGTCTGTAAGGGGTACATTTTTCTGTCGCGGGACTCTTATAATTTCCTCCTCGACATGTCTGCCAGTACACACATAGATAAGACACAGGTCATCTACTTCCACTGTGTCTTTATCCAAAAATTTCGTGTGAGTCGACTGCGCCGGGTACGAGGATGACCCCCGATTCCCTCTTCACCGTGACCCAGGGGAAGTCTCCTTTGTGACTCGACAAACGAGCCAATGACTACCCAGACGAAAAGGAAGAAACCTACGGGAAGGGGGTGGGGGTTAGGAATCTCAGGTGTCGAGAGAGTAAGAGTCGTAAGGGTCGCAACCCGTGGTACGGACCATCAATCTCCTTGCTTTGTGAACATAAACTCACTCGTTTACTGGACATATCCAAACAGGGCTGTATGTGCACATACAAGGATCCAGTAAAAAATTCGAAATAAAAAAAAAGAAAGATGTCAGGAATAACTAATAGAGTCCATATCTGCACACACGTACAGTTAGGGTTGGAGGGTCAATAGGAAGGAAGGGTGGGAAGGGGACCCTTGGTGTCAAGTAAGGTATTCAGACACATGTCTTTACATGTATTGTAAAGACGATACATATTCAAGTAAACATAGTAAAAAATTTACTAAAAAATTTTAATGGACAGTAGATTCACGATAGTATACTGTGAACAGAAAGAGACAGACTGAATTTAAGTGAGTCGCAAAAACGACGTTTACCGTTAGAAAGAAAGGGATATTACCGACACATGACGAGGTGGGATATATACATGGCGCAGAAATAGGCAAGTCGACGAGCATCTGTAAATCCCACGAAGACACAGAACGGATAACATTTGTCACGACGCTACTTGTAACCCTGCGCACATAGAAAAGTTTGATCGCAAAAGAAGTCTATATACAGGTGCTCACCCTAACGACCTGGTACACTATCGAGACAAAAATCCAAAAATTTTCTTTAGAGGTACGGCAAAAGTCATCACCGACATGGCGGGAACGAACGAAAGAAGTCGAAGAAGAGTTAAGTAAGTGACTTCACAAACAAGAAACGAAAGGTCAAAAAGTCCTGGGTAGTTAGTAGGAGTCGGAAACATAGACGAAATCTGTCGGCCGTGTAGGCACAACAATCTACAATCTTGATACCCACTGTTTAACAGTAGACTGAGGTGTAACGGAGTACTTCTTAGACCCCCTTCCCTGGTCTCACTCGACAGGGACCTTAACCCCGACCTCCAGTCTATCGGACTGAATTTAAGGTCACGGGAAAGATAATGTGATGTGACAGGTCTTCTAATAGAAAACCCAAGACAGAGAGACATCAATTGAATGAAAATATATAAAGGTCCTGGTGTCCTTCCTGTTGTACCTTAAAATTACTACTTTTTTTACTCACAAACACAATTCCTGATATCGTGACGATGACGATGTGTGTGTGTATGTGTCTACGTGTGTGTGTGTGTGTCTATGTGTGTGTGTGGGGCGTAGCCTAAAGGATTGACGGCATGGACTACGGGAAGGCGGTGCACGGGGCAAGAGGAGACGTCTACCTAGGGGTAGTGGAAAGGTGTGCGTGGAAGACGAGAGCGGTTCCGGACTTCTTTACGTGACAGGATTTAAAGAGGGGACGAGAGTAGAGGAGGGGGGAAAAAAGACTTGACAGTATCCCCACTGACCCTTTCATAAATTCTAGACTGAGATGAGGGTCCAGAAGACCCTCTAGAAGGAACCAAGAGTGTGACGGGGTGGGGGAGAATATAATGTCAGAGTCCTTCGGACGTTGTAAGTTCCGAGATGACGAGTAAACCCGATTGGTCAATGATTGAACTCACCAAAGAAAAAATTTCCCTTTTAAGAGAGACAAATAAATAAACCGACGTGGCCCAGAATCGACTCGACACACCTTAGAAGTCAGAAATCAACACCTTACGTCACAGGAAATCAATACCGAACACCTTGGACGAAGGGACTGGTCCCTGGGTTGGACCCGGGGACGTAACCTCGAGCCTCAGAAGCGGGGACGTGGTGACTCGTCAGGGAACTTCCTGAGGAGAAATAAAGTACGAATACACAGAGTCAGAGACGTACTCAACGACAACCTTCCGTAGCGAAAGAACAGAATGTGTGTCAGGACATTTGTGTTTCGTTCTCTCAAGGTCTTTTTGTAGATAAAGACGAAATGACTGATACGGTTTCGGAAACTGACACACCTAGTGTTATTTGACATTTGTGTGTCATCCATGAATTATTGACAAAACAAGGATCTCTGTTTTATAAAAAAACGAGGAGAATAAAAAGAACATAAGAGAGATTATGTTCTAGACTAAACGACCGAATACTCTGAGAACCTGTTTTCCCCCTCTTTCTAGTGTACACCGACTTTCATTTACACCAAAAATAAAAATAGGACTTACACAGAGAAGAACAGAAAGTGAGGCCACCCCCGTTACTACTCTGTCATAAGGGTCACAGACCCAGTAAAGAAAAAATCATAACCCTCAAGAAAAACAAGTCATTAACACACCGGTCGAGTGATTAAACTCCTTATAGTTTAGTAAATCGAGTGGGACCCTAGGAAATAAGACGACCTTCTTGTAACTCATGAGCCTACATAAATTGTTCTGCCAGAAGAGATCTCCTTCAAGAGTCACCCTAAAATTATAAAATGAAATCGTTAAAACTTGGGCAGTTAAATGTCGGGAATGAATCTGTCTTACCTTCAACATTATTTCGTATTTTATGTATTTTATATACATATATATACATCATATATAAATGATGTATATACATTAGATACATTACTGACGGATTTTATAACATAACTTTTTTATAATATCTATTGAGTTCTTTATTAATCTAGGTCATGACCGACGTAGTATTAAACCTTTCGACCTAGATCTTATCGTTATCGTTCTTATGGATCACGATAACTACTCGTTCCTCAACCTCCTCTTTTGACAGAATCTTGTTACCCTTTTACCACGAAATACCTTGGACAAGACGCACACACGAGTAGTGAGACAAGTAGGAGATGAGGTATCAAATTCGGTCCAAAAGGCCTCTTAAGGGTCTTCGGTACAGTGAAGGTACTTACGGTCGACTACTTTTTCTGTCCTTTCTTTAACTTTTACTAGTAGTTTTTTACCCTACGGGGGGAAGATAAGTTCTACTTGAGACTGGAACTGAGGTAAGGAAGGACGAAGAAGTTTCTGAACCGATTTGACCAGTAGAAGCGAGTCGATAAAAGACTGATAACAAATCAGTGATTGAGTACAACCTGAGAAAACGCTGGGGAGGTTGACATCGGGTGGTCCGAGGAGACAGGTACCTTAAGAGGTCCGTTCTTATGACCCCACCTACCGGAAAGGGAAGGGGTCCCCTAGAAGGGTTGGGTCCCTGGGTTGAGTACAGAGAACGTAACGTCCGTCGAAGAAATGGTAGACTCGGTGGGCCCTTCGGGTGAAAGACTGACGATGAGTGGATTTCTTATGAGGTGTCGAAGACGAACGAGAGTTGTTAGAGAGACAGGGGTGAATCGTAGATTTAAAGAATTTTCTTAGGAGGTCGAATGGCAGAGGTACGAAAGGGCCGATTACGTCATCACTATGCCGAAAACGGAGTCACGAGAAGACTTTAACACGAAGAGCTCCAGCCGCCTTCTAGTAGAATGGCGCACGTCACAGGTGAAAAGTTGCGACTACACTACTCCGGGAACGAAGGGTAGCTCGACAAAGGGGAGCGCCGACGGGACTTGTAGGAGAGAGGCCGAGGCTAGAGAAACTGAAAAAGGGGCGTCGTGCGAATGACTACAAAGAGGACCGAAGGTCGGAGTCGAGTGACGGGCAGAGAGAGAGACGGGGCCACCCCCGTGCAGAGAATTACTGACGTGACAAGAGAAAGGGAGACACCGACTACTGAGGGTTTAAAAGGGAGGTGAGTCTGAGCGACTGCCGACTTGAGTAGAGGACCTATAAGGGCCTCTTGAAGTCGAAGGCCTAAACGGGGGTTCGTGGTGAACGAGTAGAAACTAAAGGGTACCATCGTCGTGGCGTGTGGGTGTGAACGATTCAGCGAAGTCAGCACAGACTGAGAAACGCTTAGATACCTGATATCAGAGGGCCCGAGGAGAGAGGTACCCTAAGAGGTCCGTTCTTATGTCCTCACCCAACGGTGAAGGAAGAGGTGCCCTAGCAGGGCTGGGTCCCGAACTTAGGCACGGAGAATGCAGCGGACGTGACCGTAACTGTCCGTCCAAGAAATGGTGATCTCGGTGGACTTCGATCTTTGTCTTCAGTGGGAACTAAGAAACAGCAGAGGCCGTAGGCTAGGTTGTCGCACAGAGACCCAATTCAAAGATTCATTAATGAGGAACTTAGGTGGGGGCTACTGCAAATGGGGGGTAGAAAAGAGAGACCTGGAGGTATTGCCGGAGAGGAGGATGGACCAGGGAGACTGAAGTCAGAACAGAGGGATTCTAGGAGGACAAAAGAAAGGTCTTTCAAGACAGACAACCATGGGTCGATCTGACTGGCGTATATGGTCAAACTGTCGGTATCAGGAACGTCACATGTGGATAACTACGGAACCAATAGAAAAAGACGATTCCCTTCTAATCCAGTCTCCTCGGGGAGAGGCCGAACCTTTGGAGTCGGGTCTGGATCATGCAAACCTGTGTCGTCCTCGGACTCTGGAGACTTTCGTTTACTACTTGAACTTGATTAACTTAGAAGAATCAAACCATTGGTTCACAACCCCTGTATCTGTAAAACCCCAAGTCTCAAAAAACCAACGAAACCCAAGAAAAACAACTCCTCCCTCCATAAAAACTATTATCTCTACTAAAATTCCTCCCAAATTATCGGATGGTGGTTGAATCACGTATCGGCAGGTGTACACTTCCTCTTTTTAACTGAAAACCAAGGAACTGAGTTTATCAGTTCTACCTCTGACTGAGATTCCTGGGACGACGACAAATTCTGGACTTTCCGTGTAAGAATCAGGTCCCCGACCCAAACCAAACCGGAGAGACGGGGATACCGATTGTGTGTTTTCGTCTACGATTTCGACCGGAAACTAGTGGGGGGATTGTCTAAAGGCAGACATTTACTGAGTGGATCTATTCCTCTGCCCGGCTCAGGACTCCGCCCGTAAATCACCTGTACTCGGTTGTCGCGTTCCGGGAGGCCCCCTGTGCCGTGCCCTCCGTGTGTCACCAGACACCCCCTGTGTGAGGTCTGGACCGGTCCGAAACCCCTGCATCGGAACCCGGTGTGAGAGGACCTGAAGGGTCCATCGAATCTACTCTTAGACGGGTGTTACGTCCTCTGGACACAAGTCGGAGACCCACCCCTTCTAGGGGACCTTCTTCCGTACCGTTGTGAGGTCATAAGAACGGATCGCCTAGGGTACCTGTCTCCTCGGACCGTCCGATGTCAGGTGCCCCAACGTTTCTCAACCTGTACCGACTCGGTGAAAGTGAAAGTGAAGATTCTGGGGGGTCGACCATATATTGTTTGGGTCTTACAGACTGGAGGTCTGGACCCGTGAAATGACCATGCGTGTGATGGAACAATGACTTCATGGAGGGTGGCGCCAGAGACGGACTCGTCACAGAGATTCGACCCTTACCTTACACAGAATTAAGGTTGACGACAAGGACGTGGTCCTACTTGCGCGCGTACACACGATTCAACGCAGACTGAGAAACGTTGGGATACCTGACATCGGACGGTCCGAGGAGACAGGTACCCTAAAGGGTCCGTTCCTTACCCAACGGTACGGGAGGAGACCCCCTAAAAGGCCCAGGTCCCTAGCTTGGGTGCAGAGAATCCAGAGGACGTAACCGTCCACCCAGGAAATGGTGATCGGGGTGGACCCTTTGTTCTACTTGTGTATACAGAAGTTGACCGTCTGTGCAAAAATTTCAGTCACCTGCCCCTCCGGACCGCACGACGTCAAGTACCCCAGCGTCTCTCAGCCTGTACTGACTCGCTGACTTGACTTGAGTTACGGTTACCACCACTTCCTCCCACTTGCATGAATGGAGAACCACTGTTCTCACAACCTTGAAGGGCCAGTCACTAAACGATTAATCCTCCGAAAGTCAGAACAAATCCTTACATATTATTCCTTTATTGGTCCTGAGTACATTTTCTGCAGACAATTTCCCAACATACAGAATCGTATCTTGGAGTCTACCATGTTTATGTGTGATTTTCCTCTTTCAATTTGCACCAGATTAGGAGACTATCTTATTACATCGGTGTCAGTACACAAGTGTGTTACAAATTAATGTTTTCTATGTTCTGAAAGTTTAATTTCGGTTTTTATTTTATGATACTTCTCAAGTCAGGATTCAAACATCCTATACACATATACGTAAGATATTATATTACATTTGTCATAAATATTCTTCACCTTAATACTTTGTAAACAGTAAATGAGTACCAGACGTAAAAGGTTTAAATATATTGGTGGCCTATTACAAAATCATAGTTCTTTTTCATTCGCACTGAAATTTAAAAAAAAGGAGTTTTTCTACAAGGACTTCAGGTTACTTAAACGGAAAAATTTCCATTTCGAAGAGGTTGAAGGAGAGAGACACCTCGGACGTCCAAAGGTCGCCGTGAATGAGGTGCAATTTTCTGTTTTACTTTTGTTTTGGACCAGTCCACCGTGTTGTCGAACCAAACACTCTTCGGTCGCCACCACAGGCTAGAGAAGAACGTAGTCGACTCGGACCTCACTTCGTTCGTGTCCTTCTCCTCTTGGAACTTTCCGGCGTCAAGAGCCTGTGCCCCACCTTTTATCCTTGTCTGAGAGACCTCCTCGGACCTCAGGTGACGATCAATAGTCCCGGTATGCGACAAGGGTTTTAGGAGGACTTTAAGGGAGAACTGGGGAGTCTAAAAACCCTTTACGAAGAGTTTTTTTGTTTTCTTTGTTCACTAAAGAAAAGGGGACCCTTCCTACGGAGGGTGGTCCGAGTAGACACCAGGGACATTGACTACGTATGAAAAGGTACAACAGTGGTGTTGGTCCTTGGTCCCTTCAGATATAATACAACTTTAGTACTTTACCCTAGGTTTTAGACTACGTACAGTCTTGACCCAAAAAAAATTTACGCATTACGAAAAATCTTAAACCGAGAATTAAAAGTTGAGTCGTTTGTAAGAACAAACGAATTTTATCAGTACAATCGAGAATACCTCGTTATAAGCTTACACTCATCTCACGTACCTCAATCTACAACCGTCTCTTCCACTTTCTAAGGTGAAACCCCGATATTTGAGACGTGACACCACTCCCTACCTCTGTCTACCTAACTCCTGGCCCTCTACAAGTCGTAGTCCCCTTATAGCCCCCCTTTGACGAGACACCAGGAAAACACTGATTTTTGTTCGTTGTCAGATAATGAAAAATTTTTAGCGACAAAGTTGTTTCGTGGGTCGACACATGTGACGCCATTGACATTCTCTGAAACACCGTTTAACCCAGTCAAATGCAAACACAACTAAGACAGCCCCAGAATTCCGAAATTTACTTGTCAAAAGTCTCTTCTTGTCCCACCATTTGCACCACGAGCAAAACTGTTACTCGGTTTGAGTCAGGTTGAGTTTTAGACATATCTTTAGCGTTGGCATCCCGTCACAGACGGTCTTGATGTAACGACGACGACGATTCAGCGAAGTCAGTACAGGTTGAGACACGCTGGGGTATCTACCGTCGGGTGGTCCGAGGGGGTAGGGACCCTAAGAGGTCCGTTCTTGTGACCTCACCCAACGGTAAAGGAAGAGGTTACGTACTTTCACTTTTCACTTTCCCTTCAGCGAGTCAGCACGGACTGAGAATCGCTGGGGCACCTGACGTCGGAAGGTCCGAGGAGGTAGGTACCCTAAAAGGTCCGTTCTCATGACCTCACCCCACGGCAACGGAAGAGACAGTATAAGGATGAGTACGGGTTAAAAATATTTAGTCACAGAAAATTCTAACCATACCAATAGAATTTCGACTTACATATAGTAGTCGTTCTTTTTATTAACCGTAGTCTTTGGTTTAATGTATACAATTAATGGTTGAATGATTTGTAAATTATCTCATGTCTCGTGTTCTTTTATGAGTTTGAAATTAACTAACGAAATATCTGTGGTGTGTTTGTACGTGAGAGGTATGTCCTTTGTCTTTAAGTTCATAAGACTTAGAATCCCAGTTGGAACAAAGGAAGACACCCTAAAATCAACACACACACACGCACACACACACAATGTATACACACACATATTAACATTGTACAACGGGGAGGGACACACCTAAAGAAAAAAAAAAAACTGTTGAAGAGACTTTTCAGGTCCCTACGGGACCGTCAGGTCACCAGTCCTGGGCGTGAAGGGGCTCTCCACCACACCCGACACAGGGCCCAGTCCCTTGACTTTCAGGTGTGTGGTCCCCTTTTATCACAGGAACCCCTTTCAGACTGTACACAAGAGTGAGGCTTTGACTGAAACTCAGTAACAGTTTCGCTCGTCCATTTGTATCGGACGCGACTTAAGGGGAAGTAGGCTTTGAGGAGGACAACTACCCGGTTTTGCATATAATTATAAATTGCGGAGTCAAAGTGACTGTCGTACTTAATCAGGACGTATTGTCCGCTCAAAAGGAACCTTCTCCACTCTAGAAGGGGCATCTTCGACGACGAAGATCTATAAATCATTTTCAGTAAGTAAAATCCATTTTCGACTGGTTTGAGTCCATAATGAAAATTTAATTTCGTACCCTCTTATTCGACAAAAAGACTAAAATCTGTTAAACGATACTAAACTTGTGGAAGTTTTGTAGGGTCTTGAACCCGGTTCATTGACTCAAATTCCTTTAGAATTTCTACTCCGGCTTCCAATACTTTTGCCTTGCATCATTTTAACCCAGATTTGTATCGTTTTGGACCACGTCGGTAGGATTTGCTTTCTAACACTCTTAGTCACATATACGACACTTACTCCACTTTTGCGCGGAGGCACCATCACATACTCGAGTTGATAAATTTTGGTAGCTTACGAACGTTCTCTCATTCACCTATCGACGGTCTTCGAAGTATAGGACCCGACACCTAAATGCCCACTAAGAAAAGTCGGTCACAGCATACTCTTTCGAACGAAAAAGTCTGTGTGTGAGTGACACCGATAATGGTGAACTTATTTTACGGAAAGTGTGAACGTCAACACACACACACTCTAAACTTCCGTATGAAGGTGTGACCCGAGATTTGAGACTCCTACCCGAGTGTAGAAAAGACGGTCGTGGAGGGTGCTACGGACAGTGTCAGGCATTTAGTAAGAAACTTACCTGTCTAACCTTTTATATGTTTATATACACACACATACATAGTGAAACTTGAACGTAAACTTGCTCGGAAGTTTGAGACACAATCCAAGAACTATTCGAGGTTTTTGAACTCGCACGACTGAGGTATTTGATTTTCATTAGGGTAGAGTGAGTGTTTGGGACGGACGAGGATTCACCACCACCGTACAGAGACAGCAGTGTCGTAGGAGACCCTATTTTGGTCTAGATCAATATTTCTCCCGAAGGGACCACCGGGTCTGCCATTCTTAGACGGACGTCACGTCCTTTAGGTCCCAGCTAGGGACCTAGTTTCTTGACTCAGGTAAATGAAAACGAGGGAGGGGAGGGATGGTGTGGCAAAATTGTCGGGATGTCGACTTTCTCTTGACAAATTAAAGTTTGGCTCCGAGACCTTCGGTACGCAAAAGATCGAGTACCCCTTGACGAGTGTCTCTGCCAGAACGTAGGTCTCCTGATCGGAGTATGAACCACATTCTAGTCGGACGTTGGAGTCCCATAGAGATAAAAAGAGGAGGTAGAGAAGAAGAATCAATCAAGGGAAGGTTCATTCAGACTCCTTGAGCCTCGACCATAACGAGAGACTACTCGGGGAACCACCCCCGACATCTCGACCGGTCCCAGACTCTGGGGTCCCTTCGGAGAGAGTCGCGACCCCGTCTGTCGGACGGACTCGGTTCAAACACACAAGTGACGGCAGACTGAGACTGTCCACAGCAGATTGTATCCTCCATAAGAACAATTACCCAAATCAAACCCAAGGGGGTCTTCGACAAGGTCCACTGTGTCACCATTTCTTAGACGCACGGTCACGTCCTCCACCTTCTCTACACTCAAGCTAGGGACTCAACCTTTCTAGGGGACCTCATCCTTTACCGTTGGGTGAGGCCATAAGAACCGAACTTTCAAGGCACCTGTCTCCTAGGACCGACCGATATCAGGTACCCCAGTCTCAACCCGTGCCGACTCGTGAGCCTTAGACTGGCACACTGGTCCAAAAATTAGTACACACCTTAAAGACCCTCTACTAGGGTTCCTTGTGAGCCCTCCTTTACTCCGTCCCATCCCTTCCACCGATTATCCCCGACACGAACTTCGTTCAATGGTGAGACGCCCCGACCTCGAGTGGGACGGTCCTTGACACCGTTGTCAAATGTCAAATCTCGGTCCGGTCCTCGACGGTCGAACCAACTCCCGACGAGGGTCCCTTCACAATTAAAGGACCGTGAAGGGGTGACGCACACCGGTCCGGTCGTCCGACCGTCCGAGAGTGTCGGTCTCTTCCGGGAGTCATTTCACCACGTCTACGACCGACGACGTCCAACCGTAGCTTTCGAACCCCACCTTCGTCTCGTTAGAGACTCGAAGGGTCCACCGTGATCGGCATTTCTTGGGTGGACGGGCACGTCCTCTACGTTCTCTGCACCCAAGTTAGGGCCTCACCCCTTCTACGGGACCTCCTCCTTTGTCGTTGGGTGAGGTCATAAGGACGGACCTCTTAAAAACACTGATCTCCTCGGACCTCCCGATCTCAGGCACCCCAACGTTTCTCAGTCTGTGCTGACTCGCTGACTTGTGTATAGAGGTCCTCATACACGAAGTCGGGAAGAGGGACATCGACTCGCCGGTGTGGAAGGCACACGGGGGTCGCACGGAAACAAAGACTCGACAAACTCCCCTCCACTGGAGGAGGACCAGATGTGTACTAGTCGTTTGTCCGCTCAAATTGCATGTCCGGAACTTGCTCTCTGTGTCTATATCTCTTGTCTGAATACCTGTGTCGGTCCCACCCCTCCTTCCTCTCCCACTCTTCTTGCCTCTCTCTTCGAACCTTTGTGTGCAATAGTACACACTTTATCTGTCGGTTGCCCTTAAACGACACACTGAGTCCCTTGAGTTTGGCCTCGAGACATTGTTGGGTCTCCCCACCCCACCCTACACCTCCCTCCCCCCTCCCCCAAGGTCTCCCTCCCCTGGGTCCATTGACTACGTGCAACTACATACCGTCTTCACCTTGGTTACAATATTTCGTCAAGAGGAAGCTAATTTCAACAAAAAAAAATTCACTCGTACTCCCGGTTTGTCCCTTCCGGGTACTCGTTTGTACACTACCCCTTAACGAATATCAACAAAACACTTGCCAAACAAAAAAATTAGTACTGGAAAATCGTTCTACACGTATTCGCGAGAGCCTTATGACACGGACGATGACCCACCTTTGATTTCTTCGTCGATTCGCGTGTCTCCCCGCCTCCCTGAAGGTCACCCTGAGGTCCGCCGGCGAGAGTCTAGGGTCGGACGGCCGTCGAGCCTCACCTTAAAGTAAAAGGATGAGACGCTTAAACGTCCTGAGCCGATCGACCGGTGACTCCGTGGCAATCACACGGACGGGGGAGGTCTAAAACTGGACGAGTATTAAGTACCTAAAGAACAGAAGAAGGGCCGGCCACACTGTACACTTGTATAAGAGAGTTTATGCTTTCGGTCTGTTTCCTCCCTCGAAGTCTTCTAAGGGTGGTCTGTGGACCACTGCCAAGACGTCTTTCTTAGAAAGATTTCTAGAGATAAAACTTTAGACTAAGAGGTTCTCCCGTTGAATGAGTACAGTTCCTTCCTTGTCTGTAATTTTTGAATTCAAGAATTGCGTCTACACACACAGACGTATGTATACATTCGTGTATAAAGACATACACACACATATATATTTGTGTAAGTGTGTAAACACACAAAGACACATGTATCTGTGTGTCTATGTGGGGGAACAGACACATATATGTGTATACATAAACGTTCACTCTCTCCAATCCCGTCACTGACTTCGTGTCACTCGTGGCTTACCGAACCTACAACAACAAAATAACTAATCACTGAGGGTAGGTCGACTCTAGACTCTTTGGGGGGCTCCCCTTCGGACTTCTTGACCAAACAACAAACAAAGAACAAAGTCTGGATGGTACTCACACAGAAGACCCGAAGGGTCCACCGAGTCACTATTTCTTAGACGGACGGGTACGTCCTCCACGACCAAACTAAGAACCCAGTCCTTATAGGGGACCTCCTCCTTTGCCGTTGAGTAAGGTCACAACGGACCTTTTAGGGTACCTGTCTCCTCCGACCACCCAGTGTCAGGTACCCCAGTGTTTCCCACTAACCCGTGCGTGCTCACATAGAAGTCTTTTTACAGTTTAGTGGAGGCCCCAAGGTCGTGAGGAAACTCGGAGGACAAAATACCGGTCTGGGTGTCTTGTAGTAGAGGAAAGAGTGCTCCGACTAGTGTCTAGTCCGTTGTTCCCATGTTCAAAGGAGGTGGGGTCGAAGGGTCTCTTCGCGGGACGACCCAAGTCTTGGTGCCTGTCACAACACCTCCACGGGCAGGGGACGGTGGGTTGTGAGAACCTACACGACTCGCCAGAACGTAGGTAAAATTAGAAACTTTACGGGAGTAGAGAGACTAGTATACACAACACACCAGTTCTCTGACAAATAATAGAAAAGTTTTGACACACCGATACCGAGACTGGGGGACGATCAATTTACCGACTACCACTCCATCTTTTTGATTCGCGGGTCTCTCGAGCGAAGAAACAAACGAACGACAATCCTCGGAGATAAACATTCACGTTGAATATTTCCTGAAATCCTTCTCTCTTATCTTGAATAGTCTACCAGAGCGAATTAGTCATGTGTGTGTGAGTAGAATTTTACTCCTAAGGTGTACTGGGGCCCCGAAACCCCAGGCTACTCTGAACTACCTAGTTTTGATTCTATTACCACGTGTGTGTCGCATCCGTCATTCGAAGCCAAACCCCAACATATCCAGACACATCAAGGAGACACCGTGCTATAGGAAACATTCACTTGTTCACTGAAAAATGGACTTTCACAATCAGTGAGTCAGTACAGGTCGAGAATCGCCGGGGTACCTGATATCGCGTGGTCCGAGGAGACAGGTACCTCAATAGGTCCGTCCTTATGACCTCTCCTATCGGTAAGGGAAGAGGTCCCCTGGAAGGGTTGGGTCCTTAGCTTAGGTACAGAGGAAAAGTCCGTCTAAGAAATTGTAGACTCGGTGGTCCCTTCGGTGACCCGTATCAGTTTTATCAGTCAACAATACTTGTGTGCAAGTCAAGTCAAGTCAGCGAGTCAGTACAGACTGAGAAACACTGGGGTATCTGACGTCGTATGGTCCGGAGGGACAGGTAGTGGTTGAGGGTGTCAAATGAGTTTGAGTACAGGTAACTCAACCACTACGGTAGGTTGGTAGAGTAGGAGACAGTAGGGGAAAAGGAGGGTGGGAGTTAGAAAAGGTCGTAACCCCAGAAAAGATTACTCAGTCAATAAACGTAGTCCACCGGTTTCATGACCTCGAAGTCGAAGTCGTAGTCAGGACGGTTACTTATAAGTCCTAACTAAAGGAAACCCTACCTGACCAACCGAGAGGAACGTCAGGTTCCCTGAGAGTTCGTAGAAGAGGTTGTGGTGTCAAGTTTTCGTAGTTAAGAAGTCACGAGTCGGAAGAAATATCAGGTCGAGAGTGTAGGTATGTACTGGTGACCTCTTTGGTATCGGAACTGATCTTCTAGTGTAATTTTCCCCTTTTAAGGAGGACGGGATTGTTTTCCTTGGAACGGGGACTCCCTTGGTTTCACTTATAAGGTTCTTACGGTATACAGGTCCTAAGGGACTGAAATCAGTTGTCGTCACACTTTCTTGTCGAACAAATTCCCTTGGCTACTCAATTAGGCGTCACTATATCAAGTGAGCCAACGGGACAGGAGAGTCGTAGGAGACGAGTTTTCCCGAAATCGGTAGAGTAGATAAGGGGAAGAACGTTTTTACTTCTTTATTCTCGAATTTACAACGTACTGATCATATCACACTCTAAAAGAGGTCGCTGAACAGGGTGGACGGTACCCCTTTTACTCTTTAAGAACCAAATCTGTAAAGACAAGTACTCCAAATTTAAAATCCATAGCCATTTTTATGGTCCGTTTTTACACCATAAGTTCACTAGACCGACCTTTATCCTTCAAATTAGTCATAAACCAAATAAAGTTCCACCGGAGTATATACTCTACAACGATCCTTTCTACCAAAAGATTCCTTTTGTGTTCCCTTCACCAACTCACTCCTGTTTCTGAGACAGGGCCGTGTGTCACCGCACCCATCGGCAGTACCTACGATGGCGCGAAAGAATTGTAAACGACACTACAAGACCGTCGGTGAACCGTACAATAGTAGGTGAAAATGACTGACGCGACACTGGGACGGGTACCCCTGACTCCGACCTGAGACTTCGTTCGTAGACCTCAGATTCACTGGTCCAGTGTCGCACCTTCGGTTAATTTGTCTTTAAACCAATCGGGTCGGTCCTTCCACAGACCGTTCCTCGGTTTAGTAGAGGGTTCTCCTCTTTGTCTGGGACTTCGACTCAGTAGTGTCCTCCTATTTGTTTCTATTTGGGACCGCTGGGGGAGGTGTTGAAAGGAAAAAGTCGTGTCTAGAAAAATGGGGGTAGTCACCTTACAATTACTGAGCGTCCGTGGGTGCTCCATGGCAACGTTGTCGTTTGTAACTGACGACGATGGTCGGCGAACTGTACGTACGACCGGGAAGAGTAAAAGTGACCGAGAAAGAATGAGGAGTCAGAATTACTTCTCAACCTCTATAAACGTAAGGATCGGTCTGTCTCTTTGATCTCCTTTTAGAAACAGGAACCAAGGAAAGAAACCGTTGTGCCGAAGAAACATATTCGTGTCAACACGAGACGTTTCAATTAATCCTCTATTTTTGTACTTACACAGAAATCGTGGTTCCATTCCGTTCACGGTATGAATGTACACTGAACGTAATAGGGGAGTTGGAGGGCAGTTTCGAGTATTTCAGCTAGAAGGACAACACGGGTGAAACGTCCACTCTTTTGACTCCGAGTCTCTCTAATCGAACAGGTTCTGTGTCGTCTCTGTCCTAAACTTAAACCCGTCGGACTATGGAGTCAGTGAAAGGAAGACGGAGGGAGGTCTCACTAAAATGTTCCTGACCTCTCTTTCGTTGGATCTCGATCGAGTCAAAAATTCCACTGCCACCAAAAGGGTTTCGTAGTAAAAAGAATGATATTTAAAGGTGGTTTCCACTTAATAAAAAGTTTTTAATGAAACCGGAAGATTAGACTTTAACACAGGATCTATCCGAACGTTCTCCCAGACATAACTACTACGTCTGTTTGACAAGTCTCTATCTTAGTCTTGGGGTACTCAACGACTAGAATCTTTGAACCTCGTCTCACCCAATCTTTTCTAGATTCCTCTTAGCATTAGCGGGCTAAAACCTCTACTCTGGCAAATACCCTTTAACATCAAGTTCCGGGAAGAGCCCTCTTCGTCGGTGAGAACAAACGTCTCTTTCACAAATCGTGGTAGGGACCGTACGTCAGTTACGAATTATTCATCAATGATAAAATTACCGTCCGAAGGGACCACCGAGTCTACCATTTCTTGGACGGACTTTAGACCCTCTGAACCCAAACCAGGGACCCAGTCTTTCTAGGGGACTTCTTCCCTTACCGTCCACCGCGTCATCACCTTTCTTGGACGGAGGGTCACGTCCTCTGCGTTCTCGACACCCAAGAAAGGACCCAATCCTTCTAAGGGGACCTCTTCCTTTACCGTTGGATGAGGTCATAGGAACGGACCTCTTAGGGCACCTCTCTCCTCGGACCGCTCGATGTCAGGTCCCCCAGTGTTTCTCGGCCTGCACTGACTCGTGTCTGAAATTAATGACTCGACATAACATCACTAAGCCTCTTCCGGTACCGTGGGGTGAGGTCATGAGAACGGACCTTTTAGGGTACCTGTCTCATCGGACCTTCCGACGTCAGGGACCCCAGCGACTCCCAGCCTGTGCTGACTCGCTGAAGTGAAAGTGAAAAGTGAAAGGACGTAACCTCTTCCTCTACCGTCGGGTGAGGTCACAAGAACGGACTTCTTAGGGTCCCTGCCCCCTCGGACCACCCGACGGCAGATACCCCAGCGTGTCTCAGCTTGTGCTGACTTCACTGAATCGTCATCGTCATAACATCACTAAGAACTTGTCAACCAGAAATTTAATTTGTATCGACAATAAAAACATTGATTTTGTGGTCACGTCTTTTAAAGTCTTGGACAAAGTACTACGTAGGACAGGTCTTCCACCCGACCCTCCTGACTGGCACGAGATGACCCCCGAAGCAAGATCAAGGTGAAATGGAAGGATGCGAAAAGAGAACGGGAGAGTGAAAGTGGGAACAAGTATCTCGTGAGACATAGTAGAAACCTCTTTCGATGTCGCACGTACTTAAATTTTCCATCTATGGTCTTGAAGGACAAAGAGTTGAAACGTTTGTATTTTCATTTTGGTATACCTAATCTTGGACCAGGGACTAATAATATTAAAGTCCAAGGAGATATTCCTATCAACTGAAGCTTAGTCAGTCCTCTTAGTCTTTAACTTTACTCTAAATAGTTGCCGGTGACTTTTTAGATTCCTTCACACCGGTTTTGCTGAATTTCACATAGACGATTTTACCTACTGAAAGGGGAACACAAGACTACTAACTTTGGTTTTCCGAAACACACAGCACGAGTTCTCACGAGGCCCCATTCCTAATTCACACACACACGAAATTTCAGTCGTCTACGGTGAATCTAATGACGTCGGGAAAATAAAATAAAAAAATTCTTTTTCCCTCTTTTTTTCTTCTTTTGTACGGACTTAAGGGGGTCCCTTCACACATAAGGTATCGTTTGTTTTGGGGACGGTCTTCGATGGGAATGTGCGTGTTCCGAAGTCAGAGTCCCAGACTCGGTCGACGTTTACAGTAAGCACGAAAAGGTTCAGTCTGCTCGGGTCTCCGACACCAGAACCGACGTGGTTCCCGACTCGAGACCCTTTTGTTTCGTTGTCTAGTTTCGCCGTCCCTGCCCGGGGGAGCCGGTGAGCGACCCTCCCGGCACACAACTACCTCCTCAGTTCAGTCCCCTCGAGGGTTCTCAGGTCTGTTCCATTAGTCGTGAATAACTCACGGTGACACATGGCGCGACGAAGTGTCTTCTGACTACCCCGACATTTTCTAAGTCTTCACCAGGGGAGGGAACGTCTCGAATGACTGGAACGCTTAAACCCTCTCTGGTCACCCCACCATACTCACCTTCAAGAAAGTTTTCTTATTGCTTCGTTCCTGGGGGGACGGTCGACCACCAGCATGACGACAAAAACAATCCTAATGATCCCACTATCGTCGGCACTTTAATTTTCCATCTGCGAACGAGGAACCTTCTTTTCGACGCTGTTTTGATGTGTCGCAAAATTTTTCGTCTTTGTAGTGAAACGGTTGTTTCCAGGCAGATCAGTTTCCATACCAAAAAGGTCATCAGTACATGCCTACACTCTCGACCCGGTACTTCTTCCGACTCGTGGCTTCTTGACTACGAAAACTTGACACCACGACTTCTCCTGAGAAGAACTCTCGACGAACCTGACGTTCCTCTAAGTTGGTCAGGTAGGATTTCCTTTAGTTACGACTCGTAAGGAACCTTCCTGCTGCGACTTCGACTTCGAGGTTATGAACCCGGCGGACTACCCTTCTTGACTGAATAACCTTTTCTGGGACTACGACCCTTTCTGACTTCCGTCCTCCTCTTCCCCCACTGTCTCCTACTCTACCAACCTACCGTAGTGGCTGAGTTACGTGTACTCAAACTCGTTTGAGACCCCCTGTCACTTCCCGTCCCTTCGGACCACACGACGTCAGGGTACCCCAGAGTTTTGCCACCCTGGGTTGACTCGCTGACTTCTTGCTCTTTGACGTTCGCCGACGACAGACTACCTCCCGTCGACCCGGCGAGTTCGGGGAGCAGGGGGGCGTCGGTCGGGGACCGCCGGACGGGGTCTCGCCCTTCCCCGGACGGGAGGCGGACGAAGGATCCTTTGCCGTACCTGGAGTCTTCCGCGTCAGTCTGTGCAGACTCAAAGACGAACCTTATACAAAAGAATAGAGAGCGAGTCGCAAGTCAACCTCTACTTCGAGGCAGAGGATTTGCAGTGTGCCGGAGAGGAGAGCAGCTTCCGCTCGCAGTCGGTCAAATGCCCCGTCGGCCCCCGTAGAAGACACAGGGGAGGTCCCGGTGCCCGAAAGAAGGCGGGGGCGTCGGGGCCCTCGGGGTGCGAGTAGGGGGGGCCCTCGGGGTGCGAGCAGGGGGGCGTCGGGGTGCGAGCAGGGGGACGTCGGGGTGCGAGCAGGGGGGCCCTCGGGGTGCGAGTAGGGGGGGCCCTCGGGGTGCGAGCAGGGGGGCGTCGGGGTGCGAGCAGGGGGGCCCTCGGGGTGCGAGTAGGGGGGGCCCTCGGGGTGCGAGCAGGGGGGCCCTCGGGGTGCGAGCAGGGGGGCCTCGGGGTGCGAGCAGGGGGGCCCTCGGGGTGCGAGCAGGGGGGCCTCGGGGTGCGAGTAGGGGGGGCCCCTCGGGGTGCGAGTAGGGGGGGCCCCTCGGGGTGCGAGCAGGGGGGCGTCGGGGTGCGAGCAGGGGGGCCCTCGGGGTGCGAGTAGGGGGGGCCCTCGGGGTGCGAGCAGGGGGGCCCTCGGGGTGCGAGCAGGGGGGCCTCGGGGTGCGAGCAGGGGGGCCCTCGGGGTGCGAGCAGGGGGGCCTCGGGGTGCGAGTAGGGGGGGCCCCTCGGGGTGCGAGTAGGGGGGGCCCCTCGGGGTGCGAGCAGGGGGGCGTCGGGGTGCGAGCAGGGGGGCCCTCGGGGTGCGAGCAGGGGGGGCCCGCGGGGTGCGAGCAGGGGGGCCCTCGGGGTGCGAGCAGGGGGGCCTCGGGGTGCGAGCAGGGGGGCCCTCGGGGTGCGAGCAGGGGGGCCTCGGGGTGCGAGTAGGGGGGGCCCCTCGGGGTGCGAGTAGGGGGGGCCCCTCGGGGTGCGAGCAGGGGGGCGTCGGGGTGCGAGCAGGGGGGCCCTCGGGGTGCGAGCAGGGGGGCCTCGGGGTGCGAGCAGGGGGGCCTCGGGCGGGGACGGCACAGGACCCACCTCGGAGCTCGGCGAACGAACAGGACGGCCGACGTGTGGACGGCCCGCTGCCCTTCAGCACCGAAGTCAATCCCGGGGCCCGGCAGAGACCTTGCTCGCGTCTCTACGTCGGAAAGGGCCCTCAGCCTGCGCTTCCAGCGGCGGGGGAGGACTGGCTGGACGGAGGCGAGTCTGAGAGGGAGTGTGGGCGGAGAAAGCCAGGGCGTCTGCCTCGGGAAGAGACTGCTGCCTTCGGAGTAAAGAAAGAAACATTTAGGGGCTCAGGAGGCAGTGCCTCCGGGGCCCTGTCGGCGCACCCCGCGGCCCGGCAGACCCCCCTCGCCCGTCACCCGTCGCTTCGGGGCGGGGAGCGGAAGGGAGGCGCCCTCCCAACGCGGACGAGACCAAGGTTGGGGCTCGGACGAGGGCTGTGTGGAGAGTCACTGTGACTGAAAAACGGGAAAGTAACCTTCGACTTGGAGCGCTTCGTCTTTCGTGGGTCAAGGATACTCGACGTGAGACCCTTCCGCGGACCCTGTCCCCCAGAGGTGTCGGCCGACGCCTCGGGCCCCCCGCCGGTGTTGGGGTGTTCCTACGGGCCGACGAGTGCCGACGAGCCAGACCCTCGTCTCAAGGGTCGAGGAGGTAGCGTCGGGAAGGTCAACGACCTTCGGTTTTAGATGGAGGTCACTTTTGCCCCAATGAACACTCCGACAGCACAAGAAGACACGTCCAGTCCTTCGTTGTCAATCTTGACCTGTACCTTCTTGTCTGACCAAGGTTTATCCTTTTCCTCATGCAGTTCCGACATATAACAGTGGGACGAATAAATTGAAGATACGTCCCATGTAGTACTCTTTGCGACCCGACCTTCTTCGTGTTCGACCTTAGTTCTAACGACCCTCTTTATAGTTATTGGAGTCTATACGTCTACTACGGTGGGAATACCGTCTTTCACTTCTCCTTGAGTTTTTGGAGAACTACTTTCACTCTTCTCTCACTTTTTCAACCGAATTTCGAGTTGTAAGTCTTTTGTTTCTAGTACCGTAGACCAGGGTAGTGAAGAACCCTTTATATACCCCTTTGTCATAGTCTGAAATAAAAACCCCCGAGGTTTTAGTGACGTCTACCACTGACGTCGGTACTTTAATTTTCTGCGAATGAGGAACCTTCCTTTCAATACTGGTTGGATCTATCATATAAGTTTTGGTCTCTGTAATGAAACGACTGATTCCAGGCAGACCAGTTCCGACACCAAAAAGGTCACCAGTACATACGTACACTCTCAACCAGACACTTCTTTCGACTCGCGGTTTCTTAACTACGAAAACTTGACACCACAACCTCTTCTGAGAACTCTCAGGGAACCTGACATTCCTCTAGGTTGGTCAGGTAAGACTTCCTCTAGTCGGGACCCTAAAGAAACCTTCCTTGCTACGATTTCGACTTCGAGGTCATGAAACCGGTGGAGTACTCTTCTCAACTGACTAACCTTTTCTGGGACTACGACCCTCCCTAACCCCCGTCTTCCCCTCTTCCCCTGCTGTCTCCTACTCTACCGACCTACCGTAGTGACTGAACTACCTGCACTCAGACTCACTTGAGGTCCTCAACCACTACCTGTCCCTCCGGACCGCACGACGCTAAGTACCCCAGCGTTTCTCAGTCTGCGCTGACTCGCTGACTTGACTTGACTTGACTTACACGACAAGTCGGCGAGTCAACACAGGACGAGTGAGAACAATGTCGAAGAGAACGCAAAAGAGTAAGGTGGAGAAGGTGAACGGTAGAAGGACATGAGTGAGGGAGGGAGAGAGAGGGAGGGAGAGAGAGAGAGAGAGAGAGAGAGGGGTGGGGGGTGGGGGTCGAAAGTTCCGTTGACTACGAGTCGACACGAGACAAAGGGTGTCGATTGACTACGGTAGTTCGAGACAGGTAATTTTGAGACCTCGTCTATACTAACCGAATCGGACCGTATACCCGCCCGGGGAAGTTCCGAGCACGGATGACTACCACCCTCCCTGTACAAAACTCGATACCTCTCAGTAAGTCCTCGACTCTTCCAGTTCAAGAGAACTGATGTTATGATCTTATGTTATTATAAATTATAAACCAAGTACTAATTCTATGGATAAAAACACACATAAAAATTGTAGAGACTTTAACCGTACACAGAAAACGAGTGATATGGGTCCGTCGTCAATACCATATAAGCAGTCATGGACCACCACCATAATCAACGAGTCAGCACAGGTTGAAAAACGTCAGGGTACCTGACATCGGGTGGTCCGAGGAGACAGGAACCTTAAGAGATCCGTTCTTATGACCTCACCCAACGGTAAGGGAAGAGGTACCCTAGAAGGGTTGGGTCCCTAACTTGGGTCCAGAGGGTGTGACGTCCGTCTAAGAAATGGTAGACTCGGTAGTCCCTTCGGGGAACAGTCATGGATGTCCACGTATTTAGCGTTTGTACGGTCGGAGTTTTACCCGTAGCTCTCAAAGTCGATGAACCTCTTTTCAGAACTTTTGTGTCATTTCGTAATAAGTGTCAACTGAAATTTGAGGATTCTTGGTTTTCCACCACCCCACCACCACTTAGGCTACAGAATCCCTTAATAAGGGTCTCGTCTTCGAAGCTCTCGTCCGAGATCTATGAGTCTCTCAGTCGACGTCCCGACCATGATTATTAAAGACTGAAATTGCCTCAGAAGAAATTTTGCGACGTAGTGGGCACGAGGGTTTCCAAGTCACAGCAATCCAACCTTCACCCTGTGGAAGTTGGTTTTACGTAAAATTTTACCTGTCACAAAACACCATTTCACGTCTTTAACTGAGAGTCTTCTGGCTAAAGGTATACACTTCTGTAAAATTCTTGTAAAATTGGTTAGTGAACAAAAGACAATACACATAGGTGAATAGTGATATACTGTCAGACAGATTAATCCTAATTTTCTCCATAAAAACATCCACCTTTTCTTAAAGTCACTATTTCGTAACTCAGTCTCAAGTTGACTGTTGAATTTTTAACAATGTATTTTATTACCACGTAGAATGTCAACTGTCACAGCGTCTCAGGCACTTTATGTTGTCGTAGTAGGGGACCACCGAGTCTGTCATTTCTTAGACGGACGTTACGCCCTCTGGGTCCAAGTTAGGGACCCAACTTTGCTAGGAGACCTCTTCCTTTACCAATGGGTGAGATCACAAGAACGAACCTCTTAAAGTGTCTGTCTCCTCGGACCGCCCGATGTCAGGTACCTTAACGTCTCAGCCTACGTTGACTTCACTGAGACCTACGTAACGTCCGTAGTTGTCATCTTCGACGTCTTAAACTTTGTCGTCTGTGAAGTCCCACTCCAGACCAACCACCCCTCCTTACTACCCGTGAACAGATCTAAACGTGTCATTCGTACAGACAGATATTTAACAAACACTGCCCAGACATCTATCTCGTTGTAAGGAAATTTCTTAATTGAGTATGAATTGTATTCTTACGGTTCTGAAGTCGGTAAGTACACAGTCTCCTTCTTATGCTCCGTACTACTCGTACCAATACTCTACTCTCCCCGTCTCTGTCCGGGCACCTCGACCCGTGGTCCCTCCTGAGGGTAAACCTCTCCTTGGGTCCCTGAACTGGGGTATCCTGGGCTATCCAGGAGCGTCCCTCGAACTTACAACAAAAAATTAAATAAATAAACCGACGTGGCCGAGAGTCAGTGTCGTGCACCCGAGACGACAGAAGTGACACCGTGTGTCCTAGAAAATAAGTACCGCACACCCTAGATCAAGGGACTTATCCCTAGCTTGAGTCCCCGGGGACGTGACCCTCGGCCTTCAGAATCGGTGACCTGGTGGTCCCTTCAGGGAACTTGTAACGAAACACATGTCACCCTACAGTGACACCCTCAGACTCGTCTCCTCGGTAACTGTAAAAAATTTTCTAATAGAATGATCTTTTTGTCAGAGTATACACCTCATTCCTTTCTTTCGTCTCTCTGTCCTCCAACTATTCTCAGTCCTGGATTTCTGTTCCCATCCCAATTTCTTCTCTACTTCTTTATCTTAATTTAGGATTATTTATCCAGTGGTATAACGGAGGTAGTCTTGAGCACGTGTGTCGGTCCGTCCCGTTTACCGGGGTCGGAACCGACAATAAGGGGACCGCCCCTCTGAGCCACCAGTAACGAGACACTCTGTTCTCGGCGACGAGGGATTCAAGGGGACAACAAGCGCCAGTCTATTCTCCCACAAAGGTAGTGTCGGACTTGGGGGTCGTAGGGACACCGGACTGCAGACCCAAGTGTGCAAAAGGGACAACCGAAGGTCAAGAGGACCGTGCCTTTAGACTCGTCAGTGAGAGAAGGGGTCGGAAGGGGATTCTGATAGTGGTAAGGTAGTGAAAAACAAGCAAACACAAAATACTACTGAGTCTAAACGAAATACTCTATGTAGGAAAAACGACAAAGGTTCATCATGGAGTTTCTCAAACCGGTTCAACCCCCTCTCCGACCAACTAAAGAGAAATAGTTAACAGTTTTCCATACGGGAACTCCCAACTGTATACCTCCTTCGCACAGTAATCCAACCTCTACGCTTCGAAGGTTGATTCTACGAAAACAATACGTAGTATTAACACGAAGGAGTCTTAACAATAGGATTTCTATTCAAACATTAATTAAGGTTTCGGTCCAAATTGGTCCTTTGTATGACACGGTATTCTATCGTTCATTAAAAATTTTATAATCAGTCCTTGAAATATCATTCTTTCGTTTTGTTCTGTTTTAACGAAACCTTCGACGGAATTGATGTGGTGTCCGTTTGGTACCGTTTCAGGTCAATTATTTCAAAAATATAAGTACAGGAGTTGGTGTTTGTCCTTACCTTACGTTAAACGTCGATTGTTCGGCAAGGTAGCGAAACTTTTGTGCAACCCAGTGACTTTGTTAATAAGGCAAAGAGTGGGTCGAGTAATTACTACTGTAAGGTATTTAGTCGGGATAGATTTTATGAAAGTCTTGTTTATTTGGTAGACCTAAAGTCCTTCCAGTAATCTTTCGTGTGTACCTTATTAACAAAGGATTAAGGGAGGACATACTAAGACCGGACAAAGGTACTCCGAGACTTCAAGGAGAAACCACACCACACAAGACGTTTGAATTCTTTGCACGAGCTAAGGTTTACATAGGTTTGGCGAGTACGAAAATCACACACAGGTACTCCCTAAGACTAATTCCTGGTTTAAGAAACAACAAAAAGGAAAAGAAAGGGGAACGTAATTAATGTGAGTCTTATTTTTACAATCGTAAAAGAATCATAAACAGTTCGTAGTCACTTACGTGTAGTCTTACTTTGACGGTCTTAAAGGGAAATACATAGTTTGTCATCGGTTATTACATACTTTCACAGTACTTTCCCAAAAAAAAAAAAAAATGATAGGTCCTTTGTGCGTATATTATAAAATAAGTACAAAGGTAGAAATGTGACTATTGGAAAGTCAATCGGAAACTAAAACTGACGACTCGTCACGGGTCCTTCCTCGAGAGTTGCAACTATTTATACCTTTATTGCACTGTCAGTGGTGGGTGACGCCAGTCAAAGAGTCTCAGACAAAATAACTCCTATGTCCTGGCAGACCCTAGGTGTCTTCGTGACTGAGGGTGGAAACCAACAAACCTTATTGGTACTGGCTCTTCGAATGAAGACGATCAAGGGCCTCGGTCGCACTGGCTCGCCTTTGCGACCACAAATCTCTTCTGTCCCAGTACCCTTACCCCTGGAGTACTGCCCTGGGTCGTCGGTCACAGGCATAGATCGACGTAGACTACTTTTTAACTAAAGTGGATAACCGGAAAGCATGTGTAATACACTGAAACAACAAGTAATAAATATGATAATTCTCGGATTGAAATACGGACGGGACACGAGAAAATGTATTCAATTGTTACGAACGGAAGCATTATTATGACTCCGTTCGAAGTCTAACGGAAAAGTGTTTTCTCTTTTGGCTTCGAACCTCTCCTCTCGTTCAGTCATTGAGCGTTCCAGTGTGTCTATCGGACACCTACCCGACTTTAAGATTCAGACCAGACCGAGGTTTCGGGTTTAAGAATTAGACACGATACGACAGAAGGAATCAGGTCTCTTTACGTTTGACGGTATTGTGTATCGAACATCCAAGTAGACTTTTTATTCCTCTATCCCTTTCTACTAATCCATACATAAATGACGACTACCGTATCCTTTACGACCGACACACGTAACACTCTAACAACTCTTTACGAAAGTCAAGGTCACCCAAATGCCGTCTAGGACTGCATGTTTCACACCCATTGACCCGAGCACCCTCCATTTCCCCGATCCAGACTCGCGTCTCAAACCCGTCCTGGGGTCTCCGTCGTCGGACCGGAACGGTTTCAAGAGGAACTGGCTACTACCCTCTACTCCGACCTTTTCCTCTTGCCTCAACCTTACACTCCTAACAGTCTTCGGTCCCTCTCCGAATACCTAGGCGGTCCCCTCCTGCACTCTGTCTTTCCCAGTGACCTCCTAAGCCCGTATCCGAACCGTACCCTTCCCGCCGTCATAACGGTACCGGTGCCACTCTGACTTCTGGACCCTTCGACCTCAACCCTTGTAGTCGAGTCTCGAAGAAACGGCAATAGACCCACTTCCACCTACACTGAGTCTACGTTCGCTGCCCTCGACATCTTTACCTCTGCCCCACTCACCCTCGGGTCACAGGAATACTTTTGGGTATCCTGGAACTACAGACCCCTTCCCCTTACTGGTCCTCTCACTTTCGGTTCTGCCAAATCTCTTCACTCCACCCTCTAAAGCCTCTGCCCCAACCAAAACCTTTCCTCTACCGTACGAACTGAGAAAAGTCTGTCAGTACTCTCTAGAACACTTCAAAAGGGTCCCAGAAACCTTTGACTGAGTTCGACCTCCCTCTCCAACCCACCTACAGTCCCAGCATTCAATGCAACTTCCAGTACTCCTTCCGACTCACACCTCAACTTTCTTTTCGTGTTTCACCGGTCTGTCCGGAACTCAATATCTTTGGAACCGATTTCTCCAAACTTCCTCTCCTCCTGGGTCGTGTCCTCAAAATAACAATAAATCAGCGAATCAGCACAGACTGAGCAAAGCTTGGGTGCCTGACATCGGGACGTGCGAGGAGACAGACACCCTAAAGGGTCCGTTCGTATGACCTCACCTCTCGGTAAGGGAAGAGGTCTCCTAGAAGGGTTGGGTCCCAGCTTGGACGCAGAGGAGATAACCGTCCTCCTAAGAAGTGGTGACTCGGTGGAACTTCGGTGTCCTCGCGCTGACCTCAGAAAAAGACCCCTTTCATTGTCAGTGAAATGTCCTTCCTTCCTAAACCCAACTGGTAAAGGTCGAAACAGTAGGACACTCACTAGTGGTACTCTAAAGTCGAGCACGACCGGCGAAAGTTGACGGAGAAGTCCTACCCGAGAGACAGAAACTCGAGGACGAGAGACGTACCCCTCGACCAGACATACCTGGCACAGTCGTCCCCGGGGTGTAGGCGACCGAAGGTCCATCCCCACTAGTCGTCCCTGGGGGTCCACGTCTAAGCTCCCTCCTTCCTCTCGGGGTCCGACCCCGCACACAAATAGGCCGAAGGCGGACGTGTCAACGGAGACCAACCGAGGCGGGAACCGACGTCCGGAGACGAGGCGAAGAGGACTAGACGAGGTACCAAAGAGGGAACCCCGAGTCAGTGAGAGGGGGGAAAGCTGGAAAGCCCCCTACTCCCCCACACAATCAAAACCCCCCGACGGTATTATTTAGTAGTGTGCGATTGACCAAATATCGTTGTCTGTAAATAAGAGAAGTCAAGTCTTCAGACTTTAGTCCCAACCAAGGAGGACGTCCAGGACTTCCTCTTATAGGGTACGAAAGAGCATCGAAGATTGTCAGGAACCATGAGGAACGAAATTTTCGTGTAGGGAGGTTAGAGACGAAGGTAGAATTTACGAACAGAAGAGACGCAGAATGCACTTGAAAGGACGAAAAGAGAGAGATTGTACCTACCAGGATAACCTGACTCCAGGACTGGATCAGATCATACTTAAGTAAAACCAGGAAACGTCTAAGGGTTTACTGTAGTGTACGATCTGTCTGTCCTCAAAACCCCCCTCCCCTCTACCATGGACTAGGTGGCGTCCGTCGTCGTCGAGGAGACACCAGTTCAAGTCCACTCGTTTTGTGCGACCGGCACCCGGGAGCGTGGACGAGTGTGTAAACGGGAAACCGAGGAAGCATTGGTTAGGGAGGAAGTCAAGTCAAGTCAAGTCAAGTCAAGTCAGCGAGTCAGTGTAGGCTGAGAAACGCTGGGGCATTTAGCGTCGTGCGGTCCGGAGGGACAGGTTGTGGTTGAGGGCCTCAAGTGGGTCTGAATGCAGATAGCTCAGCCACTACGGTAGGTCGGTAGAGTAGGAGACAGCAGGGGAAGAGGAGGACGGGGGTTAGGGAGGGTCGTAGTCCCAGAAAAGGTCACTCAGTTGAGAAGCGTACTCCACCGGTTTCATGACCTCAAAGTCGAAATCGCAGTAAGGAAGGTTTCTTTAGGGTCCCGACTAGAAGTCTTACCTGACCAACCTAGAGGAACGACAGGTTCCCTGAGAGTTCTCAGAAGAGGTTGTGGTGTCAAGTTTTCGTAGTTAAGAAGCCGCGAGTCGAAAGAAATGTCAGGTTGAGAGTGTAGGTATGTACTGGTGACCTTTTTGGTATCGGAACTGATCTGCCTGGAAACAACCGTTTCATTACAGAGACGAACTTAATGGGATTAAAGTCACACTGAAGACAAAGGTCAACCCTGAGTCACTTGTAGAGGAAACATTTAAAGAATGGAGAACATTTTTGGACATAGTCTTGATTGAGGAGTATCGAGGGAGAAACCCGAGTTGACGGTCCTTTAGTCGGGATTTTGCATCGCAAGTTGGTATCTTTGAGAGAACTCGGATATAGGACGACGTAGATAGAAAACAGAACTTGCTGACGATAAAACAAGAGTAAAATTGTATAGAAATATTTGACAAACTGTTCTATTCTTTAACACATTAAATCCTTCTTCTTACGACCAAGAGAGTCAGAGAAAGAGGACGGTTTAACGAATGTTAAATTTCGAGTAGGAGTCTCCTTAGTTTAAACTCGCAGATAAAAAGAGTAAAAACCTCTATATATAAACAGATTAGATTTCGTAATACAGTCCTGTATACATATGGAGACCGACTAAGCACAACTTCATGTCGTCTTTGGTTGTGTTATAACATTTCGTTAATAGAAAGAAAAAAAAAGAGGGTTAATTTTTATTTATAAAAAAATTTTTCTGTGTCGGAAAATCCTTTTCGTATTATTTCGTAAATACAAACTTACGTGTGACCACCTAGTACGAGATAACTTGTAGCTTTCCTTACAATTCATCCAGAAGGAGACACACAGCAAGACTCAAACGTACACTACCACTCTTCGGTCGAAAGAGCACTACTCGTAAAGCTTCGCATCAATCGTGTCGGATGTCGTCCCCAGGGCCACTGCCATTGAGGACGGGACGACCCGGTGGAGAGCCAACGTACAAATCAAACCTCCACAGTAGCACGTGAGGAAACCTTTTACATCTCCTGGCATTGCAGGTTTAGTGGCAAAAGCTGAGAATTGTCAAACTTGCACCGGGTTTCAAGACGAGAAGACGTAAAGTGGAAGGTGAGGAGATCCCACGAAAGTTGATGCTAATTCTATCGACCGTAAAAAGTATTTGAAAATCTGGGCCTTCCTGCGTAGCTTCGGTACATTGGGTGAATCGAATCGAGGGAGTAAAACACTACTCTTTAACTTCCGGGTCCCTCCCCCTCAGCCGGTGGACCTCGGGACACTACGGAAGGACTATGTCATCCCTACCGCGAGGGTGTCGTCTCAGGCGCGGTGGTACTAAACGAGGTGCACTGGAACTTGTCCCAGCGTCGTCGAGACGCTCCTGTACGACACCTTTAAACTGACCCCACTCCGCCACAGTGAAGGACAAACCGAACTTCTCGGTCGCGACACAGTTTCTCCTCCTTTACCTCTATTTAGAACGACACACCTGTCTCCAATCGATTCTAGGTCGGGCGTACCCCTTCCGTCCTTCTGTCACAGGTAAGATCGTTCAACGGTAGACTCATAGAAACGGTGCCTCGGACGGATCGGGACTTTGTGTTCTACATTTTACGTTGACAGATTATATAGATTTCGTGTGGGTTACATCATACGACCAGTTAACTTAAGTCCGTGACCGAGAAATAAATTTGGTCCTTAATTTGGTCTTAGGAGTCAGTTTTTTTGACATGAACCCGATTCTTTCCTTTTCCAATCTGTAAGATCTTAGTCTATGGTGACGATTATCACTTGGAAATCACTACTTTTATGAAGACTCACCTTCTTTCGATCTGATTTTACAGTTCCTTTGTACAAAATTCGATTCTAAATTAAAAAATTTTTGTTGAAAGAACACCAATAAAGTCTCTATTCATTTTTAGACACTTTAAGTTCCTTAACAGTTGTTACTAACATGACTCTGACATACGTACATATCACTCAGTAGTTTTGAGTCACGAAAACCGATTAAAACAAGGCTAGAACTCTAAGACAAGTAAGTTAGTCACTCAGGCGACCCGTTGTATGTAATCGTGATGAAAGACGGTTTAGACCCCTCTCAGTGTTGTCACTTGTTTTATTCGAAGAAAGATCCTCGAGTGCCACACCCATCTTTCTGTTTACACATTCCTTCACTCTCTCCTTCCTCCTCTGTCCTACAAAATCCCTTCCCTAGAAGACTCTACCTGTAAACTACTCTGACCCAGTACCACCCCTTACTAGCTTTTCCATTCCACACACCGGTGGACACGAAACGTTTCCTGACTTGACCTGAACATCTGCCACCCTCGGTTCTCCGTTATAATGTATCCAAGTCAAGTCAAGTCAGCGAGTCAGTCTAGGCTGAGACTCTGGGGCACCTGACGTCGTGCGTCAGGGACAGGTAGTGGTTGAGGACCTCAAATGAGTCTGAGTACAGGTAACTCAGTCACTACGGTAGGTTGGTAGAGTAGGAGACAAAGGGGGAAGAGGAGGGTGGAAGTTAGAAAGGGTCGTAGTTCCAGAAAAGATTACTCAGTCAAGAAACATAGTCCACCGGTTTCATAGTCTCTAAATCGTATAAAGAATCCTATTATCCACACATAAAGTTATAAACGTGAACCTTAATCCTCATCTAACCTCCGTCCTTCTACTTAAATTTTCCGATATTTCTACTATTCCGATTCTCTAAAATTCCAGACTTGATTCCATCAGACCTAGTTCATATCTCTTTCTCTCCACCCAGGGGTTTTATAAAAATTCACAGACAGGACCCTGATCCTTCCAACACATTGTCATTCTAATCCTTGAGACCGAAAACTCAACCCGTCTAGACCCATGTCTAAGGTCGGGACAGTGAATACCCAGTGCACTGGGTCATTTAACGAGTTAGAGAGACCTGGGAACATACCACTACTATTACGGAGAACCACCATGCTATCCTGTCTCGTAAGTCGAGTATTATACACGAGGATGCTATCGACGACAACGACAACGACGAGAATTCTGGGTCTACGGGACTGCAGACCACCTAAATAGCAATGGTTTAGTGAAAGGGACGTCGACTGTGGTTGCCATTCACTTCCCATGAACTAAAGGTATCCTCAGTCAGGGAAATGAGTGAGCACCCACAGTCGACATGGGCACCGTACCGTGTCGACCGACCCGGTAGACGGGTGGTGTCCGACCAGGAATGTCCCTTCTCCGTGTCTGGGTAGGGGTTCCTCTCGTGAACAGAACGACTGTCGTTTTGCCTTCGGACAGGAGGGAATGTTCTCCCACCGAAAAAGAGACGAATATAAACGTCTAACGACAACCAAGACCCAAGGAAAAACTCGGCCAAATAACAGGTGACCACTGTATCTTGTAATACGTAGGAAACAACCCACTCTGTCACGTTCTGACCTTCCCTAAGTCGTCAGGCGGAGGAGCGATCACTCAATACTGACAAACTAAAGTCGTTGGATCGTTGTCCTAGTGGCGGTGTTTCGGACCGCAGGGACACCGAGTAAAGACGTTACCTTAAATACCGGAGGATAGAAAAAAAGAAAAGAAAAAAAGGGTTCCTTTAACCTAGGTGTTTTGGTTCCAGTACATTCGAACCCTTAAGGTTCCCGGGTCTCAACCCGAGTTCAAGTAGTCCGTTCACAAGTCTTGACGGGAGACCGAGTGGAAACAAATCTATTTATTAACTTTCACACGGTAAATGTTCCGAACCCGGAGTCTCCGTGTGTTTCCTTAGACCGACTTCCGAGGAATTAACTTTCGTCCTCTATTGGTTGTCGTGTCGGACAAGGAGGGAACCCTACAATTGTACCCCTCTTGAATAAAAGAAACCTTAGACAAAAGAGGCCAACGGGTTTAGTCCTACTGTGTGTGTACTGAGAGTGAAGCGTCTTTTTTCCGTTTTTAACAGGGCATAGGACGGGTCCCAAACAAACTTAAAAGTCCACTCCTACGTCACGTTAGCTACTCACGGTAACTGTGCGTTCCGGACCTGAGTCACAATTCCCGGAACGGGGTTCCTCGAAGGCAGACCCACCTTTGTCTTCTGTGCAAGTCTAAAGTTCCGGAATCTGGAGACCAAGAGTTAGGACCGACTACAAAGTTTTACGACTAAGGGACTGAGGTCGGGGTCTTTACATTAATAAATCTCTAACTCGGACCCGTATTCATAAAAAAGTAGAAAAGAAACCAAAACAAAAAGTCTTTGTCAAGAGATCCCCTAAGATCGTACGTCGGTCCTGACTCTCGGTGACAACCCAACCAAACCAAACCAGAAAAACTATCACCCTTACACCCAAAAGTCTCCTGGACCTTTAGGGAAGTACCACCCATCTTTAAGTCTCTTCCGAAGAGTCTCCTCCTCCTCTTTCAACTCAACCGTACCCATTCTACTAGTCCCCAGTTCGTCCCCTCCCGAACAGTTGAAGTCAAGTCGTTCCTTTCTAAAGTCCCTAAAGGACGTACGAGTCGTCCAAAAGATCGTTGAGTCGAGAGAGTGAAAGTAGGGTCGAGAGTGAGGCACAACGATTGGTGGGTGGTAGGGTCGGAGACAGAAGCTTCCTATTTGACCGAGACAGATGAAAACAGGGAATACCGTCTTTCGCTTCTTCTTGATTTCTCGGAGAACTACTTTCACTTTCTCCTCTCACTTTTTCAACCGAATTTCGAGTTGTAAGTCTTTTGATTCTAGTACCGTAGACCAGGGTAGTGAAGTACCGTTTGTCTACCCCCTTGTCACTTTTGTCACTGTCTGAAATAAAACCCCCCGAGGTCTTAGTGACGTCTACCACTGACATCGGTATTTTAATTTTCTACGAACGAGGAACCTTCTTTTCGATACTCGTTGGATCTGTCGTATAATTTTCCGTCTCTATAATGAAACGGTTGTTTCCAGGTAGATCAGTTTCGATACCAAAAAGGTCATCAGTACATACCTACACTCTCAACCTGACACTTCTTCCGACTCGTGACTTCTTGACTACGAAAACTTGACACCACAACTCTCAGGGAACCCGACGTTCCTCTAGTTTGGTCAGGTAGGATTTCCTTTAGTTGGGACTTATAAGGAAACCTTCCTGACTGCGACTCCGACTTTGAGGTTATGAAACCGGTGGACTACGTTTCTGAGTAAACTTTTCTGGGACTACGACCCTTTCTAACTTCCGCCCTCCTCTTCCCCTGCTGTCTCCTACTCTGCCAACCTACCGTAGTGACTGCACTACCTGTACTCAGACGCACTTGAGACCCTCAACCACTGCCTGTCCCTCCGGACCGCACGACGTGCTTTAGGTACCCCAGCGTCTCTCAGACTGTGCTGACTCGCTGACTCGACTTGAAAACAGGGTGACGTCACTGGCACCCGGATTTCGATGGGGTCTCGACCGCCCACCCTCCTCTCACGACCGGGTCCCTTCCCTCCGTCGGGGTCGTGTCTCAGGGGCCGCACCTCCGTCCGGCCACAAGCCCGACTCCCTGGGACCGTGAGGACCCGAGTCTTGAGTCGAGACGACTACCGCTACTCTCATGTAGGTACAGACCTTAAAAAACAAACAAACAAACAAACATAGGTATAGAAAAAGTACTCGTCGACAAGACTCGGGCCGTGATACGGAGGACGAAACCCGTGACTTCGTGACCGAGATCGGAAAGAAGTGTCCTACTGGAACCCGTCCTAAGAATTCGGGACCGTCAGTCAAAGAAGGACACTTTCCCCCACTAGTCTCTGACAGAACACCGAGAAGGACTCCCAAACCACTTGTAGGTGTCCTCCACCGCCAAAGAGCCGGTACTGAGTGGGGTCCCCTGCAGTCTCGTCGTGGGAAGGGAGGGGGACGGAACAGAGACGGCAGACTCCACCCTCCCTCAACGTCACCGGAGAGAGCCCCCCTCAGTCCTCCACTCTTGGGCCGGGAGACCACCCGAGGGTCCTAGACGTCCTTACGCAACACGACCCCCAGATCGACCAATCGTACCTCGGGTAGTCATACTAACACCTCCTTCCGCGGTGACTCACCTGTAGCCACCTGGACCCCCATCCCAAACCTCTCCTGTCACAAGGAGGTAAGAGGTCCCTCGACGACCTTTCGATCCGGGATGAACATCTTGACCCCGCGGATCTTGACCTAGGATTAGGGTATTACAGGTGGAGGACCATCGGAAGACGTGCCGACAGGTATCAAGGGTCTCGTAGTCCTCCTACGACTTGGTCCTCCCCTCACGGGTCCCGTCGACACCACCGAGGAGTCCTTCCGGAAGACCAGATGGGACGTGAGGGTCGTGTGTATTTGTGTGAAGTCAGGGGTCTCTCTAACCGTTTAGAGGGGTCACAACTTCGCTATGGAGTCCAGGGCACACCTTTTCTTCACGGAGAGACCATAGTAAATAATTTGTAGCCTTTCGTGACGGGGAGGGGGGTGGAAGAGATAAGTGTTTTCGTAGGGAGAGTCGGGTCATAAACCCTAAGAAAAGGTATCACGGACTGCAAGGTAACTTCTCAATGAGGAGACTCAACTTGCGGTAGGGAAAAATGTCAGTTTCGGGATTTCCTCATCATAGAAGAGACCCACGGCTCAAGAGGAGCACCTGAGAACGGACGGAGACGGGATCCTAATGTACTTTTCTTAGGAGACAGCGATCTGAAAGACCGGCCCACACCCGGTCTTTCACACCCGGTCGTGACTTCGACGACACCGTGTAAACGTTTGGGTGCACGTAGGGAATTAGTGTCTCGCGATAACCGAGAAGTAGAATTTACGGTAGGTACCCTGGCCCTTCTTTTTGCTGTGGGAGGTCGAAGAAGACTCTCGGGGAATCGGACTCCAATGTAGTCCTCTCGACGAATCTTTCGTAAAGTTTCTCGACCTCCTCCCCCCCAGACAGTCATTATGCTGCCGTTCTTCGCCAGGCGACACACTTTGAAGCTACATAGACGCATAATCAGAATAGAGAAGAGAGATTACCTCGGGTGTCTTCCTAAAGAAAACCACCTCCTTCCTCGGTCTGGGTCCCTTTCCACTTGTCTTCTGTCTCTCGGACCCCGTAGTGGACACTTAATGTGCGAGTACACGGGTCTCTGTGAACTTGTAGGGACAATGAATTTCTCGCGAGAGTAAACTTTTTGTGAACGAGTGAGGAGAAACGAGACGGACCGTGTCGATTAAAGAGAAATTCGATGGAGAGTTGGATGTTGAGGAAGAGTTCAAATGGTCATTTATTGATTGATCACGGGTCTTGTCGACCTCCGAGGCGACAGTGGCTGTCTTCGGTCAAGAGCACTCGGTAGTCCCGAGACCGATACCCAATTACCTGTGTAAGGACAGACGACGACAGACCCCACTGCAGACAGACACTTTGTCTTTACACAAGAAAACCATTTTGTGTCTCGTCACCACCTTTGGGATGGACCTTAATTGGGGTTTTAGTTTTCGGGGGAAAAAAGAGGAAAAATTTTTTTATGAATAAAAGTTGACCTCCTATCAACGAAGTGTTCTAACACAACTCAAAGACGGTATGTAGTCGTTCTTATTAGGTATCCATAAGTATACAGGGGAGGGAGAACTTGGACGAACACACACACGATTCAGCGAAGTCAGCACAGGCTGAGAAATGTTGGGTACCTGATATCGGACGGTCCAAGGAGACAGGTACCCTAAGAGGTCCGTCCTTATGACCTCACCTAACGGTACGGGAGGAGGTCCCCTAGAAGGGTTGGGTCCCTAGTTTGGGCACAGAGAATGCAGAGGACTTAACCGTCCACACAAGAAATGACGATCGCGGTGGACCCTTCGGGAACAGAACTTCGAAGGAGGATAGTTTTTGGAAAATATGATACTGAACGTTTTTAATCTAGAAACGACACAAAGGTCCTGTTGACCCTTTCTTCTAGAACTAATGTTTCTTGTCTCTACGGTGAACTTAGGCCTTTAGTTTCCGCAACACGAACCCCATGGACCGGAATCCTACCTCCTCCACAGTCTTTTGTCCGACCTGGACCCCACCGAGGGGGAGTAGAGGGAGGACTCCAGAGGCGACCAGAGTCCCCAGACGGACCGTGGGTCAAAGGAGGCGAGGGAGCCCAAAGTCGAGTGTCCCCAGAGAGGTAGAGAGAGATGTCGGTCTCCGAGTCGACACGCCGGTACCGATTGGTCGGACCAGTGACCCCAAACGACCACCTTTCGGGACTTGGTCTCGCACACTGGCAGGTCGAACGACAACACAGGACCCTCCCCACTGACACAATGGTTGGTCCCGAGAACCGGAAGGGGTAGTTGTCTTTGACTGATCTCCGGTCTGTTCTATGAGTCCGTTCCGAGACGACCCCGGTGACGACGGGACCCCCTTCGTCCTTGTTCGTTGTCCAAGGGAGCGAACGAGTGTGCGGTTCCAACCTCCACTCGAACGAGGAATATACCCCACTTCCATCCCCACACAGGTCCTGAGACCGGCCGTCCCACCGAATCCACCAAACGAGTGGGGAGTCCACCACCACACACGTCTCCCGTACCCGTCATGGGACGAAAACGAGGACTGGAGGGTAAAAGTGAGGTCCGAGGAGTTTTCACCGGCGACCCAAAAAAGCCAGAGATATAAAAGACCAGGTCTTGACGGAGATGTCATGTACGCGTGTCACTAAAAATCGGGGTCTCTCAGAGAAACATAAAACTTCGAGTTCTTCTCCACACGGGTCCGCGTTCGTAACGTCGTTTCCTAGGGTCCAGAGTCGGACCGAGTCGACCTAACTGGTGGGTACCAAGACCCCGGGGAAGGGTCGGAAAGGTGGATCTCCCCGTTCTCGTAACGGAGAACCACGTTTCATCCTGGTTGGTAGGTCCGATGGACAGGTCTTCGGTCACGTGTACTTCCCCAAAAGGGATTCTTCCCCGACCTGTCGGTCCGTTACGGACGGTAGAGACCGAACTCCCACACACACATAATCAACGAGTCAGCACGGGTTGAGAAACGTTGGCGTATCTGACATTGGGGGGTCTGAGAAGACAGGTACCTTAAGAAATCCGTTCTTATGACTTCAGCCAACGGTAAGGGAAGAGGTGCCCTAGAAGGACTGAGGTCCTTGCTTGGGCCAAGAGGGTGTAACGTCCGTCTATGAAATGACAGACTCGGTGGTCCGAACTCCCATAACGCATTAAGTCCTCAGAGCGATCATTCCGTACCGGAAGATGATGGCACACTGTTTCTGGAGAACCACGAAGCAGGGATTCCGGTTCTATTGGTCGTGGAGACCCACGGGACGGAGACGGGACTCACCGGAAGGTAAGGGTAGGGACAACCCTATGTCGAATTAGTAGGACAATCTAAGGTTAGGGTCAGGTGCTTTTTAAGGGTCTGGGGTGACCCGACCTGGACCGCACAGGAAACTATTAGACCCTACCTGAACTCACGGAAAACTGTAGGACTCGTAAAATAATAAAAGTCTCCAGTATAACAGCAACTTGTAAAGAATACAAGACACAGAAACGTGTTTACTAATACCTTCGAGAAAAATAGAATCCTAAGGAAGATGAAGGTTCCTGCACGTAGACACTGAAGGGACCCAGTATAAGTTAATAAACAACTAAGTGACATTTGATTGTACGACAAATTAGAAGGTCAGAAAGGTAACGAAGCGTCACAAAGTGGTATTGAATGCAGGTAAATTATATATGAAATTGGAGGTCGCAACGCCCTTGTGTCTTCTCATTGTCGCTATTATTGGTGGTGACGACACAAGATGACGACGGCAATGGGTGCAGGGAAATAACCGGTAAAGGATATATTGTCAAGGACATGGTTCATGAAACGGGCAGAGTCAGTTATAATTTTTATTGGGATTGCTTCATATCCAAGACGTAAAAAGTCTTCTTTGACTTCATATTTAAATATATATTTGAACATAGTCAAATACTTTCTTCTCCACCATCTTAGTCCAAAGGTTGAGTCAAGACGGACTGAAGTTTTATCAACAGGTCTTGACACTATGGTAAGTCACAGAGGTACAAAAAGACAAAGGATTATCAAAACCAAGTAAATCCGGAGGGTATGCGGTTCCGGTTATGAAGGTGAGTCCTAGGTTTTAATTACAGGACCCTGTCAAATCAGACCTGTCCCCCGGTTCAACGACTCGTAGAGGACCTAAGACCAAGGTCGTCGTGGTGACTCGCCAGAATCTGTTGAACGGATCTGGCTCAGAGGGGTGACAGGTAGTGTTTGTCGTCTCGTACATAATAAATGAGGTTTATTTCAACTTATTGAAACCGGAGGCCTCCGCTAACTAAAAAGTTATAAAGTATGTTCTTTGTAATGACCCCAGTTTGTGAAGAATCAGAGAAGAGTAACGAGGACCACCATAAAATCAACGATTCAGCACAGACTGAGAACACTGGGGTACCTGACATCGGACGGTCCGAGGAGACAGGTACCCTAAAAGGTCCGTTCTTCGGACCCCAAAGAGGACGGTCCGGGATTAAAGAAGAGGTGGAACATTATGTCTTTCCCTCCTCCCTTCCTTCGTACTCTCGTGTGTCCTCCGGTCCTTTCTAAAAAAAGTTTTTCTTTTCCCTTCTATTTTGGTATTGGGTATTGAACATTTATCGGAGAACCTATCAAAAAAGGGGTTCCTTTCCCAAGACCGGTTCAAGTCAAGTCGGTTTTACACACCTGGTAGGCTAGAAAGTCAGTGACCTGATTCACGAGTCCCATTGATACTGAACTAAAGACGGGACCTCCTCAAGTACCTGTCAGTTTCCTCCGTCTGACACAACACATACATACTACTATCTCTATATGCGTAGGAGGGTACTAAGGGTTCTATCAGAGACGTCTCGCTGAACAGAACATGTTAGGGTTTACTATGGAACAACAGTACCTAGCATGAACAAAAAGACTCCGTGTCGGAGAATTTTGAACGTGTGTGTGTGTTTCCTTTCGTATTATTAACCGTCCGAGGTATTATCTGAGGTGTCTCCCTACACCCGCCCGTCGGAGAGGAAAGACCAATGTACTACGAAGTCCATAGTTCCTCGAATTCACAAAATTTTTACCGATGTGGGAAATCTCCTCTTACCTATGTACATACCGACTCAGGGAAACGACAGATGGACTTTAATAGTGTCGTAACAATTAGCCGATACGAGGGTATATTTTAAATTTTTTTTAAAAAATTCAGTTTGTCACACTTTTCCGTTCTTTTTTCTATTTTCCGTTTTATTTATTTTACCAAAGGAAGAGGTCTCCTAGAAGGGCTGGGTCCTTAACTTGGGCCAGAGGACGTAACGTCCGTCTAAGAAATGGTCAACTCGAGACTCCCTTCAGGACACGGAACACGGTCCTTACAGGTAGGGACGTGGAATCTTTAGGAATAGCTCAACTCGGTACACAACCGGGTGTACACAATTTGAGGACTCCTGGTGGTGACCTCTTAAACAGGCCTCCCGGAATGACTCGAGATCCAGGATTCTCTCGGTGTAACGAAGGGACTCCGAGGACCTGTCAGGACATTTTGGTTGGTGAGTACGGTACAGACTCTCCGGTGACCTTCAAGAGTAATGAAAGGGAACACAAACGTTTTGTAAAGTTCTACGGTCGAGTGAGTGTGGTTACAGGCCTTACTAACCCCTGACTAAAGCATTTTGTTCAAGAGGATTGAGTACCACCAAAGGAAACAGGGTACCCCTAATTCCCATATGTCAAAAAACTGGGTATAACAAGAGACTACTTCTTCACGAGTCTTTACCTGATAAAGTATAACAGTAAGTATCAAAACGGATTTTACCTAATAAGGAATCTCTGTCCTAAAAAAAAAAATTTAGTAGGAGTTGCCTCATATTTAATGTAAACTATTTTTCCGACGGCAAAAGTCACCTGTCAAGTCACTCAAAACTGTCTCATCTGTGGGTACACTGGTGTCACTTCTATGTCCGTAACAGTCGTGGGGTTCTCGATCCCTCCTACAATTTCTGGTGGGGTCAGGTTGCGGGACATAAAGGACCTCACCCTCCGTCTCTGGGTCTCGGTCCTGTCGCCGAATCCGCTCGAGTAAACAGATCGAACAGTCGAGGGGACCATAGTAAAGAGACTGATCAGGAAGAGAAAAGGAGAGACCGAACGAACGAGTTGGGTCAAGAAGGTCCTCTGGAGGGGTCTAGTACAGGAACAGTAGCTGAACAAAAATAGGTTACGATACGAAGTGGACAGGGACACTTCCGGCAGCGGTCGTGTGAAGGTGAGAACGGAGCAAGAACTCGACAATCTGGAGTGTAAGACCCGTCAATATAGATTAGGCTTACAGCAATTATGGAAGATCAGAAGGGTTTTAAGTACGATATTTTGAGAAGACATAGATCGAGGAAAGACTGAATTGGACGAAATCAATTACTACTAGAGTAAAAGACCCGTTGATGTGATGTCAGTCAGAGATCAGAGTCTGTAGGGCCAAAAAGAATAAGGAGGTGTAGGTCACACAATCCTCTAGGATATCTAAGCTGGAGGTTGTAAAGAAATTTTAGACAAGAGTAAAAAGTTAAGGATAACGGGACAAAATTCGGGAGAGTTAGAAAACGGAGTTGATAAAGTCATCGGAAGAATCGATGAGACAGTGTTGGAGAGAAAGGAATTAAATACTTAAAAATACACAACTAAGAAACCGTCGTGACCCGGAAGTGACGACGTACGGCCGGAAGAGGTCAGCGTCACTCCACCCTCGATTATCTAGTAGATACCGCTAACGAACCGAACCACATGGTATTCGTGAGTTGATTCACAATCGACTTGCTTTAGTTCGAATCACGAAGGTCAAGACTTGATTTGACGTTTAAGACCACCCTGTGACCTAGTAATAAATACGTCAAACCATAGAATTTGTTTATGTCCTAGGGACGAGAGCGGACATTTACTAGTCCTCCGTCGTTAGGGCGAAACCGACAACACTCAAAGAGGAAGGTCCCAGAAGTCAAGTCAAGTCAGCGAGTCAGCACAGGCTGAGAAACACTGGGGTACTTGACGTCGTGCGGTCCGGAGGGACAGGCAGTGTAAGAGGGCCTCAAGTGAGTCTGAGTACAGGTAGATCAGGTGCTACGGTAGGTCGGTAGAGTAGGAGACAACAGGGGAAGAGGAGGACGGGGGTTAGGAAGGGTCGTAGTCCCAGAAAAGGTTACTCAGTTGAGAAGCGTACTCCACCGGTTTCATAACCTCAAAGTCGAAATCGTAGTAAGGAAGGTTTCTTTAGGGTCCCGACTAGAGGAAATCCTACCTGACCGACCTAGAGGAACGTCAGGTTCCCTGAGAGTTCTCAGAAGAGGTTGTGGTGTCAAGTTTTCGTAGTTAAGAAGCCGCGAGTCGGAAGAAGTGTCAGGTTGAGAGTGTAGGTATGTACTGGTGTCCTTTTTGGTATCGGAACTGATCTGCCTGGAATCAGTCGTTTCATTACAGAGACGAAAACTTATATGATAGATCCAACCAGTATTGAAAAGAAGGTTCCTCATTCGCAGAAAATTAAAGTACCGACGTCAGTGGTAGACGTCACTAAAACCTCGGGTATTTTTATTTCAGACTGTGACAAAGGTGACAAAGGGGTAGATAAAGGGTACTTCACTACCCTGGTCTACGGTACTAGAAGCAAAAGACTTACAACTCGAAATTCGGTTGAAAAAGTGAGAGGAGAAAGTGAAAGTAGTTCTCCGAAAAATCAAGGAGAAGTGAAAGACGGTATTCCCACCACAGTAGACGTATAGACTCCACTAACTATAAAGAGGGCCGTTAGAACTAAGGTCGAACACAAAGAAGGTCAGGTCGCAAAAAGTACTACATGATACGTATATTCAATTTATTCGTCCCACTGTTATATGTCGGAACTACCTGAGGAAAAGGATAAACCTTGGTCAGACAACAAGGTACAGGTCAAGATTGACAACGAAGGACTGGACGCATGTCCAAAGAGTTCTCCGTCAAGTCCACCAGACCATAAGGGTAGAGAACTTCTTAAAAGGTGTCAAATACCACTAGGTGTATCAGTTTCCGAAACCGTATCAGTTATTTCGTCTTTATCTACAAAAAGACCTTGAGAGAACTAAAAACGTACTAGGTCGTCTACAACCGTTAAACTAGAGACCAAGGCGACGGAAAAGATTTTGGTCGGACTTGTGGTCCCTCAAGTGCCAAGTGTATAACGACTTCGGACCGAACCTCTTAAAACTCGTAATGAAATGATCGTACACTCTACTCACGTTGACACACCATCAAACTCGTAAGAAACCGTAACGGAAAGAAACCCTAACCTTACTTTTGACTGGA
>SJYO01012962.1:0-18070 GCA_006410555.1 Capra ibex | reverse complement strand
CCGTATAACTCACGTCGTGAAAGTGTCGTAGTAGAAAGTCCTAAACTTTATCGAGTTGACCTTAAGGTAGTGGAGGTGATCGAAACAAGTATCACTACGAAAGATTCCGGGTGAATTGAGGTGTAAGGTCCTACAGACCGAGATCTAATCACTAGTGTAGTAGTACTAATAGACCCAGTACTTCTAGAAAAAACATGTCAAGAAGACACATAAGAACGGTGGAGAAGAATTATAGAAGACGAAGACAATCCAGGTCTGGTAAAGACAGGAAATAACTCGGGTAGAAACGTACTTTACAAGGGAACCATAGAGATTAAAAGAACTTCTATAGAGATCAGAAAGGGTAAGACAACAAAAGGAGATAAAGAAACGTGACTAGCGACTTCTTCCAAAAGAATAGAGAAGAACGATAAGAGACCTTGAGACGTAAGTCTACGAATATAGAAAGGAAAAGAGGAAACGAAAAACGGAGAGAAGAAAAGTGTCGATAAACATTCCGGAGGGGTCTGGACCTCATTACGGTCAACGTAAAACAAAGGGTATTTCCAAATATACACACTCCATACCTTATATAGTATAGTACTAATTAATTGGATTCTTTCCTAGAGTATAGTCCTGGGAAGACAGAAAGTTTCAGTAATGTTCATTCCAAAGATTCTGAAGGAGTAAATTAAGGACTTACTGACTGGGGTCCGTCTTTAGACTTAGTAACTTAACACAAATGTACAAGGACGTGACTCGAGACAGACCTTAACGGAGTAAATGTACCACTTCACGTCCTTCCCCCTGACTCGTGGGTCCTTTGAGACGGGTGACACAACTTTGATCCTAGCATCGGGACAGTTTCGTCTCTCAAGAAATCGAAACCCATTAAACGTTCCTTCCAAGTCTCTAAACGTAAAGTATTCCGAGTTCCAGAGGTACGTGTCGACAATGACCTCGTCTTATTTACCGACGTAGAAGAGGTCCGTCGAGAATCGACCGATCGGAACGTAAAATCATCGGAAAGAAGGTACCGAAATAAAGGAAGTCAATAAAATCGAAAGTCCCTTCCTCCCCACAGGATACGAGGACTCTCTCAGTAAAGGATCCGTCCAACTATTCTTCAGATCCCCAGGGGTTCCTCTCTCCCCAGACCTTAAGAGTTCCTCCTTCTCTCCTGTTTGAAAAAAGGAAGAGATGTAAGGAATCCTAATATATTGTTGTCACATAAGACGGACTCCTGTCAGAGACCTAATTTGGAAGACCGATTAAGACAATAGAACTTTACATTTAATACCCTCATCCAGACCACTCCAGAAATGTTGGAGGTCTGTACGAAACCTAAATGACCTCTCATATATTGAATTAACGATTGTGATTGTTCGTCCGTGAGAAAGACGGGGGAAGACTACGGATACAGTCTTCGAAAGAGATAGAGGAAATATGAAATTATTTTGAAATAATGTGTTTTCGAGACTCACTAGTTCGGAACAGAGACCGGGGCCTAACTTAAGAAGAGGAGGCCCCCGGTTCTTAGGGCCACAGCATTAAGTTGTTGTTGGAAAGTGGGGATATCACTTTGTTTTTTATTATCGAATTTGTTCTACCTTCACACAAAGAGAACGTGTTTTGACAAGTCAGTAGGAATCGAGTACCACCGACTTACCGTGGCACGTGAGTGGAGGAACATATAACTAGGAGAGTAACGACTCCACACGTAAAGTAACAGGTTCTACCGTGTGGTGGTGACCAGTGCGAGGGTGAACACTCTTTCGTTTTCCTCTCCCACACACGGGGAGGGTGGATTCCCACTGTGGACTTTCGACGTGTGTCGTACCAACGAGTGTAGGGTAACCGGTCCGAATAAGTGTTCCGGCACGGATCCCCTGCTTTTCCACCCTTTACGGAGGAAGTAAGACCCCTTACTCTTCCACCCTTTACGGAGGAAGTAAGACCCCCTACACTTCCACCCTTTACGGAGGAAGTAAGACCCCCTACACTTCCACCCTTTACGGAGGAAGTAAGACCCACCAATATACGGATCGATGTTAAATCCGAAAACATTGTTGTCCCTTTTTTTATCTCTTTTATCTATTCCTCCTTGTCGATCGACAGAGACGGAGTCATTATTGAAAGACTTTTACGTCCCCAACACCCATTATGTCACGAAGATGATCCCCTTTTTTTATTTCCGTTATAAATCTTTGTTCGAATACCCAATAAACGAAAACTCGAGACCGAGGTAGGTCCAACGACAAGATAAGGTGTAATTGTCACTCTTCAATTAAAAAAAAGAAGTAAACTTTTATATTGAACAACGACGATACTTTTCATTGTGGACTATTAATACCTGTTGAATCTTTTATGTTCCTTCGTTTTACTTCCGTTCCTTCTACGGACGTCCAAACGTCAACTCCACAGTCTCTCCACTCTTAACTCTAGGAGTCCGACTTCAGTGGGAAACTTCATTGTCTCCTCACACAAAGACAAAACAATATCAGTAAGTCCTTACTCCAGTTATAAAATATTATTGAAATTTACCATATACTAGATATTTTGATAACTTAGTGACACAAGACGTAGACTTTGATTACACTGTACTATTTTGTTGATATGAAATTATTTATTCAATAATTCGTTTCTCTCTCGTCACTCCCTTGTTTCAGACTTGACGTCCCCTTGGGACCTCACCCTCCTCTTCCGTCTCCTCACCAGTCCTTTGGAGTCCTCTCGGCACCATTGTCTACTGAACTCAACGAGGTAAATAGTACTTACAAAGTCATGGACTTCTATCCTAAAAGAACTACTTACGGTGGTATCTTATAATGATTATTGGTACATCCACAAGGATCTTACGAATCTCTCAATTCTTATCTTATTTCTACTTCAGTTACTGATCCCGAAACCCAGGATGTCACAGGGACGTATGTCACTCGGTACAACGACAGTCCTTAGTAGAGGTGAAACGTACGAAACAGGTACCTGTCACTGGGTGTCTCATCCTGTGTCAAGTGTCGGAAGTCGTGGAGACTTTTAACCGTTGGAATCCTTTTTCACACTCGTCTCTACGTGACCAAATTTGTGTAGGATGTCTAGGTCTTTTAGTCAGGTAATTTTAGGAGAGACTCCGTTCGGATAATTCGGTCAATAAACTCCACCTTTTTCATTCTCACTTGTAGGATAATTTATTATGTGATTTAAGGACTTCGTTAAAGAATTATTTATGATATATAACTAAGGTCCACTGAACTAGTTTTCGTGAACCCAACTTCGGATTAACGAAGTCAAACAGGTTTTATATTGACGAGTCGAACACCCCACTCGTTCAGGACGGTCCACGGACAGACGAGGTTGCGCGAGGACTTGTACTGAGGAATGGGTAGAAAGTTTTGGTGTTCAGAGACTTTGAAGGTACTATAATAAGACAAACGGACCCTCCTCGTGAAAGACCAATTTTCCGAGTTTAGTTCGTACAGATCAACCCTCCACTCAGTAAAATACCTGAGGCAAGAGTTCAGTAGACCACACTTTCCTTAAGATGATCGAGGGTGTTTCAGCATGTTTCGAGTTATTTTCGAAGGTGTTTCCTTCTTCCAATTTCCCTTCTCTCCTTACGAAGGAGTGAGAATTCCCAATGATTTTTGGGGTCCTGTTGAAAATCTACGAGTCAAGTCAAGTCAGTCAACACAGACTGAGAAAAACTGGGGTACCTGACGTCGTGCGGTCCGAAGGGACAGGTAGTGGTTGAGGACCTCGGACGAGTTTGAGTACAGGTAGTTCAGCCACTACGGTAGGGTGGTAGAGTAGGAGACAGTAGGGGAAGAGGAGGACGAAAGTTAGAAAGGGTCGTAGTCCCAGAAAAGGTCACTCAGTCAAGAAGGGTAGTCCACCGGTTTCATGACCTCGAAGTCGTAGTCAGGAAGGTTACTTATAAGTCCTGACTAAAGGAAATCCTAACTGACCAAACTAGAGGAACGTCAGGTTCCCTGGAGAGTTCTCAGAAGAGGTTGTGGTGTCAAGTTTTCGTAGTTAAGAAACCACGAGTCGAATGAAAGATCAGGTTGTGAGTGCAGACATGTACTGATGACCTCTTTGGTATCGAAACTGATCTACCTGGAAACAACCGTTTCATTACAGAGACGAAAACTTATACGACAGATCCAACGAATATCGAAAAGAAGGTTCCTCGTTCACAGAAAATTAAAGTTCCGACGTCAGTGGTAGACGTCACTAAAACCTCGGGTTCTTTTATTTCAGACTGTCACAAAGGTGACAAAATCTACGAGTCCGGAAATTATGACAGGGTTCCCTAAGCACAGGACACAGGAAGGACCGTCTTCCAAGAGCACTTGCGGGACGAGTCCGTGTGGTGTCGTGCCAGCCCGACCATCCTTACTTACCACGGGCAGCCGAGGTGTGACGGAGACGGAGTAGACGGAAGTGAATCCCGACTGATCGACTTCTGCACTCCCTCGGTGGTAGGTAGACGGAAATCTGCCGTGGTGGCTCTCGTGAAGTCACAGAACCTTACTTTATAATTTAACTTTCGGTAGTAAAAAGTTTTAAACATTCACTAAATGTTACAACATAATCAAAGCTCACATGTCTTTTCACTAAGTCAATATGTATATAGACAAGAAAATGTCTAAGAAAGGGGGATTCAATAATGTCTTATAACTCGTCTCAAGCGACACGACACGTCATCCAGGAATAACCAATAGATAAAATTTATACCATCACACACAGACAGTCAGGGTCTGAGAGTGAACGGGAGAGAGGGGTAGGGTGGAAAGAGGAAACCATTGGTATTCAAATACAGACATAGACACTCAGACAAAGACAAAACATTTATTCAAGTAAACATATATATATATAAAAAATCTAAGATGTGTATTCACTATAGTATACTATAAACAGAAACTAAATGAAGTAAGTCATATTGTTAGAGGTCCAGGTACGTACAACAACGTTTACCGTAATAAAGTAGGAAAAAATCACCGACTCACTGTAAGGTAACATATATACGTGGTATAGAAGAAACAAGTAGACAGTCGTCTCTAAATTCAACGAAGGTACGGAACCGATAACATTTGTCACGACGTCACTTGTGACCTGACGTACAAAGGTTTTCCTGAGAAACTTTTTGTAAACTCTGGACACACACGGAGCCGTCCCCATAGATGGGTACTCACCCAATCTACGACGAACCAAGAGACTAAAACACAGGATCAGAACTTGAAGAACCTATATCAAAAGGTTTTCTTATATGGAAGAGGGAGAACGGGTCATACGTTCCCATAGTCCGATTGAAGAACACAAACCCCATCTTTGTCCTTCAGATTGAAGAGTGGTCTGAAAGTCCAGTAGAACGACAGAAGACCGGAGACGAAGGGGGTCATTGACCTTAGAGGTCAAAACTACCAAATGACGTCGGTAGTTTCCAAAACTCCAAGACGTCGGACCCAACCGACGGAGAGGTACTAGTGCAGGAGACTTCTGTGAATCCAAAGTGCAATGAAGTGAGACGTTTTAAGGAAGGTTCCCGGTACAAATGTAAATCAACTGGGAACTTGTTGTACTCAGACTCCATATGTCTAGGTGAGTTATGTGTCTAAAAAAAAAAAAGTCATTCATATGTCAGCTGTAAAGTATAGATACCCACCTATACCTCACGGTCGACATAAGTAACATGAGACGGCAAAATACATTCCCTGATCTCGTAGACCCCTGTAACCATACACTTCCGAGGACCTTGGTTAGGGGACGTCAATGACTCACTGTTGATCTAAGACAAGACTTCAATTTGTTAAGAGGATTTAGGTACCCTGTACGCAAACGTAAAATAAAGAACAAGAGTCCCAATAAAACCCGATTGAACATTTTCTTCTACTGTTTTTACAATGAAAAGATAGTAGAACTTTAGTCTTCAAAGAGAGGGAGGGAAGGGAAGGGGAAGAGAGAACCTACACCTTCGTTATCGTAGACGGCCACTAATTCTTCACCTTCTTTCACTACTCAACTTTCTCCTTCCGTAGACCCTTCCCGACGGAAACGACAAAAGGACGACACAAGTATTTCGACACTGAATCTTGTGGAAAGACTGGGGTTTGGTCCGGGACACCATCCGTGGAAAGAGTAGACATTAGGAACGTAATTGGGGTATTTCGTCTAAAATAACAAGAACAAAATAGACACTTCTTAGACTTCGAGTCGTTCAAATTCTTTACTCGGGATTCCAGTGTGGGGAACGAGAAAGTTCCAGTCTTGGTCTTAACGAACTGAGGTTTCGGTGCCGAGGTAGGTCGAGTCGTGGTGTCTGAGGTTTATGAGATTTTTCATGTCGAGAAAATACAAAATTTTTAAGACTATCTAGACCAGATTCGGGAAAACGTTTCTTTGGAGGGGATCATTTAGAACCTTTCTAAATGACAGAGTGACCTCGTTCATAACTTTATGTAGAACGGATGATCGGGACATTAAGACGTCCGTCACCGAAAAATTTTCTAAAGAAAAGATCTGAGACCATTGTGTGTCGTCTGTCGACCTACTACTCTAGAGACAATAGAAGTAAAAGGACTAAATCAAAAAGGAAGGTTTTCGAAAGTGTGTGTGAACCAACCACCTTATATAAAGACTGACGTGATAAAAATAAATACTTAAAAAATACACACAATTATGAGTCCCCATGGGTCCCCTTCGGAGGCGTCTGAAAGGACTAATGGTCTATAGCGGGAAAGATACATTGTTGGTAGATTAGCGGTGAAGGAGAACGGTTCTTTACTCGTTTCGTAAAAACGTAAACCTTTTGGTGTGGTCCTGTGCACTTCGCATAATTCTTCCTGACAAAGGGGACTGAGGTGCACGTGAAAAGGACAGACCCAAACAAAAAGATTTTCTATTTTTGGCGTGTCGGTACATACGTAATCTCAATCTAGAGTCTTCACAGGCGCGAACGTATTGTTCCTCTAAAGTCAAACCGGCCGTGTTGAAGTAGTAACGCACTCAACACAAAATTCATTAGAGACTTTGCCATATTGTACACACCGGTCACAAATAAAACAATACGAAACCTGAGAAAGTAACAAATTCACCACTAAGTACTAACTACCGACAAATTGTACGTTTTATTACGACATGAGGGTCCTCGAGACCCTTTTGTCCACCCATGTCACCTCAGAGTCCCGCGAAAGGGAGCTCGTCCTTCTCTCACAATCAATCCGTCAATTCTTTTCGTCGGTTCCCCTTGAATCGAGAAGTAACTCGTCCATAAATTTACTTCGTCAGGTAGGATTTCGAGTCTAAAAGACTGTCTCGAGGCAGTGGAAACCTTTCGTATAGTTTAGGGATACAATAGTAAATTAAAGTGTTTTTTTCGTTTGTTGTCCACTGAAACCCGAGGTGACACACCTACTAGGGTTCGGGAACTTCACGAGTCTTTCCAATCTCCCGGGTTCAAATTACAGAATCTACATCTTCTCCTCTATTATTCCTAAAGTAAGTAAACATACTTCAAATTTTGCGATATCTTGTAGAGACTCCGTTATGGAATCTACACGGTAAATTCATCTTTGTCTGTTTGTCTTGGTATACAAATTTACACCACAACATGAACTGCATAGTTTTTGTGTCCGAAACGGGGACGTAGGCTGAAGGAGTACTTAGTGAGTTCCAAGCTTAGTAGATCGTGTGACGATAAGGAGGTCACCCAAAGATATCCCGTCGGAGTTCCTCATGTCATTCATTCTTTGCACTCTAAAAGACAATTTGGTCACAAGAAAAACCAACAATCCTAGAACCTGAAAAATTTGGTACCTTTTGATCCATCAAATAAAGTGTCTAACATTTCCATCCAGAATTATGGAGACAATGTTTATTAGTACTTAACTATAGGGTACCCGAAGAGAACAGTTCATTTCAATATTAAGGTAACCTCTATAACCCTTTAATGCAGATTACTCTTCTGAGATTTGTAACGGTGTCTAGTAGACATAGTCATTTACTGTATGTGTATACATAAAGAAAAATTGTATTTTATACAACTACTCTCTAAGTCTTATTAGAAATAACTCACCTGGTCATGTCCGTCCGTTTACATAGTAAACAACCCTCTACCCCAACCCGAATCGACAAAGTGAGTTCAGACGAAACCCTCGTAGGGTCTATAGTGACGAAAATATTACCTTCGGGTGAATAAAACGAAACTTCATCCTAATAGACGCCTTAGACCCGACGTACACTCTATAACGTTCCTCCTTGTTCCACTATAACACTGGGTTAATCCGTACTCTTACAAGAGAATCGTTCACACTACAAATATTTAACATATTTTATCAATTATTCTTAGAACATTTGAAAATTTCGAACTCCTTCTCTAACGGATTCGAAGAGGATACTCACCAGCAAGGGGATCGTCTGGTCAAGTGTTTTTACCTAAAGTGGTCATTCTAATGTGACTGGACATTTTATTACTACAATTCAATAAAACATGATTCTACCCTACCTTTTTTTATGTAGACTTAGACAGTGTAAGAAGATTTCTCTGTGTCCCGGAACAGATTGGACCAACTTCCAAAACTGGTAACCTACTTTTACTCTTGAACGAAACCTTAGATCCATTACGGATTAAAAGACTTAGTCACCAAACACGGGGACCAAGTATGTATGTCTACTGTACAATCGTGTCCGTGGTACTATTCAACGTCCACTATAGGTTGAGGATTGACCACTTCGCAGACATTGCAAAGGGGAAAGACAAGGTGGACCTTCCGTATAGGTCTACGTTTACTCACTCTTACTGTAACGCTATTCTTATTGGAACTTAGACTAAATAGAATACCGATGTTTCTCAAAAAAGTACCATCAAATTGGTAATATCAGTTGAGTTGTATAGGACCACGCAAGAACTCTAAACGCCTGAGTATTCCGAGAGTAACTAGGAACCTGAGACTTAATCGTGTACAACTCAACTTTCACCATTTCCCTTCGTATGAATCTTTCGCCGACCCTCTCTTCCCTTCCCTTTTCTGCCTCCGACCTCTGCACCTCTCGACTCTAAAGGAGGAAAAAGTAAGCAACGTTCACATAAAAGGAAGTACAGTAACTGGTATCAACGTACAAACACAGATTATTAAGGTGGGAGACCCAACAGAGTTTCGACCGTGGTAACTGGCAGAAAAAGGAACTCTTACCCAGTGTAAATATGTACAATACAATAACTCTGGGACGTAGGACTATACAATTAAGTTTCTCATAACTATAAAAAGAAAATCGTCTGTCAATTGATCTGTGTCACTTGTGATAAACCGGTAACCTTCGCCGTCGAGTTCAGAAGGAAGTCGGGGAAGACAGAAGTCGACTCTACAAGGCCCGGACGAGGAGTGCGCGTACCTGCCTCCTCAACGGTCTCTGAACCTGTCTCAAGTATGGGTCTTAGGTCCCGAGAGGAGAGGTCCTAGGGATGAGCTTAAGAACACTGAGACCTACGGTTCCGAAACAGGAGACAGACTAATCCGGTTTTTTATGACGTCCAAAACACAAAAAAGAGACTGAAAATCGAAGGTGTACCGACACTAGACGTATGTCCTATTTCGGGACTTTTCGTCCCTTTCATGGGAGACAGTCAAGGAACACCCTTTAAAGTTGAGTGGGGGCTTTGGACAGACGAAAATAACTGAGAGGTCTTAGTCGGCCACCAGCGACCGAAGACTAACGAGGCACCAAAAGTCAACAATAGACGTCTCCGCCAAACAGACAATCCTCCAGTGTCGAGGCATCACCTCTACCCTAGAGTGGTGACCTCCAAACGCAAAACTTGACTACCGTGGTGAAGATCCCGTCTCTACGTTCAGAGCCTACAAATACAATCATTTACGGACAATCGACAAGAATTTTAAGTCTATTAACCCCTAAGAAACCTATGGAATACACCAGGGTCAGAAATTTTTTCCCTCCCACCGTGAGTGCATTGTCTTACGAACCCGAGGTCAGGGTCCGAACTATCATTGATCGACGGATTAATATTATTAATAGTTAGTAACACAATACTAATAAGATGATAATATTGGTCGATTAATAATCGTTCAGTACACTTAGGTACAGGACATCCTACTACAGGATATTGTGTTATTAGGAGATTATATTTAAAAAAAATTAAAAATAAAAAGAAATAAAATGAAATGTTATGACATAACCAAAACGGTATGTAACTGTACTTAGGTGGTTTAAGTGAAGTATCCTACCTTTCCTAATTACGGTATATAATCCACCCCTTCTCCACACCAGTATACCATGACTATTTTAAAAAAGGAAAATAGAGTCTAAGGCAGATGAGACTAAAAGGAAATACGGAGTCAAGTAGACTCCGTGTCCAATAAAATAAATTTTGGTAATTGACTTTTCTTATAAAAATTAGATTGTCTAGTGTAAATTTTCCACAAAAACAAAGGGAGAATCCTTCTTCACGACGTTCCCCATATTCAAACAGGAACCTGTTACGTAGGGTCTTCCATACACTACTTTCAGCAATATAGAAGAGTGGAACAAATACCGTTTAGCGGTCTCCAGATATTTCGAGTCTGCGTGATGTGCCCTGCAGACACACAATAGACACGTACGCACACATTAAAGAGAGACAAAAAACCGAAATTTAAGAAGATTACGGTCAAACTAACATGTACCGTCCGAGATCGATTTAGTAATGGGTCTTATATGCGTGTATGACTCATTAAGAACATAAAGTCCAAAACACAACATCTCTGATTAAGAGATGTACGTAAAGTGCGTGTCAATCTTATGTGGGTAAGAAGGGTTGGAGAGATGGACGAAAAGTAGTCGATTTGAACTTCGGGAAGTGTACTAGTAGTCGTTTGTGACGAGTCGGGTCGTGACCTCTCTGTGACACTACAGTCTACCCGGACGTCGGGAATTCTACGTGTGGGAGTGCGACCCAACACCTACTACACCTTTGTCTCTACGGACCCCAAATTTGTACGAAGGTGTAACGGTATAGGTAGACCCGTCGACATTGTTTTTATGGAGTCTGATACGTCTCTGATCCTTCAGGTTCTGTTCCGTAGTTTTTTCGGGTCCCAGACCACTCGGGAGGGACCAAGTATGTGTCGGTAGAAGAACCACACAGAAGTGTACCACCTTCTCCGTTCCCTTGAGAGAACTCAGAGAGAGGATTCCCGTGATTAGGGTGAATACTCCCGTAGTGAGAAGACTATATTATTAGAGGGTTTCCGGACATGGAGGATTATATGGTACTGTAGCACCCTAATTCTAACGTCGTACCTAAAGTTCTCCTGTGTTTGTAAGTCAGGTATTGTGTGTAGGACGATCGGTACTGGAATCCGTGTACTGAAAGATTTTGAAGCAAAAACGTCTTTTACGGTTAAGAACTGAACACCACCAAAATTCTCATAATGGGGTACATTTGATAAACCTTGTCTCCGACTGAGCCACGAACTATTTGACACCAACGACGATAGTGACTATTGACGTCACACGTATTATCTCTGTATGTATAACCCGCCCCGTGTATCGGGGTTTCTGGTCCGGCAGTGTCCACCAGAGTTCTTCCTCTCCTCTAACCTCGATCCAATACTCCTTCCGGCCTGAATCTGGTCATCCTCTTTCTCTTAACGTTTCCTAAGGTCCGTCTTGGGACTGTGCCTTATGTGATTCTCGACACCCCTCTCGGACTCTATCAAACGGTCGTGCCCCGACCCGACCTCTGTCCACTCATCCATTACACTTTACCAAAAGAAGTCACCACCGGTCCTTAGGTCCAGCGAAATCTCCTGAACCTCGGGTCGGTTCGATAAATGTAACGTAATAGCGTATCCCTCGTCAAAGAAATAGTCAATCTCAATTTACTTAGGAAGAACAAATAACGGGACAAAACGTCTTCTCAGGTAATTTGGCATCGACGACTGAGACTCTTTCGACGAAACCTTTCCAACCAATCCTTTAAAGAAGTACATAAAACTAAATACATCCAGAGAGGTTCTTCCTTAAAGAGTTGACGGTCGATCAAAACAATCTCGAACCACCCCCTTTTTTGGTGTTTTCAGTTTTATTAACCCAAGAAAATATTCGTCGAAGAGAAGCAGTGGTCGACTCAGGAAATATAAAGTTAAACCATCTATACCTTTCTTTTAATTCAGAACCGGGTAGTCAAACTCTAGAGTCAATTTCTGGAACGGGTTGGACTACTTTTTGTGTAATGTACCTATGGTGTGCGAAGCTCAAAGAAATTTATTACCCACAGCACCAAAGATTGTAGATTCGGATTTTGGTCAGAGGGAGTGAGATGTCATTCTGCAATAGTCGTGGGTCCTAATTAAATTAAATCTTGACTCATAAAGGTCCTTTTCACTCGGTTCACGACTTTCAACGAAACGGTATTGACCGAGGGACAAGGTAGCGAAAAGTGACCTTGTAAAAAATTTCAACTAAACAAAAGGAGACACCCTTATTCAGTCACACACAAACAAACAAATAGTGATTTCTTTAGAAATTAGTATTTCCAAAGACAAAGGTTTCTTACGTTTCACATCCTAAAGTCTTTTCTACCATATAATCAGTGTTAAGAGGTTTCTTTGTCTCTCTAAATAAAATTCCTTGACCGAGAACTCTAATATCTCCGTACGTTCAGGTTTTAGACGTCTGATCTGGTCGTCCGACCTCTAGATCCCTTCTCAATGTCAAACTCAGACTTCCGGTAGACGACCGTCTTCAGGGACAGATAGTTACCTCCCGGTAGAAAAAAAAATTAAATCCGGAAGTTAACTAACCTACTCTGGGTGAGTGTCATCCCCGTTAGACGAAATGAGTTGTAGATGATTAAATTTACAATTAGAGTAATTTTTTTTTTTTTGTGAGGTATGTTTGAATATCTTTTTACTGGTCTACAAACCCGTGACACCGGATCGGTTTAATTGTGAATTTTAATCGGTAGTGTCTGTCATCTTAGTCTGATCTTAAAGATTTGTTTATAAGATCCCTCCTCCTCGACGTTAAAATTTTCACAGCAACGGAGCATAAACAAAATCAAAGCCGTCGAACACAGACACCCGGTTTACACCGGGTGGTGAACACACACATTTATTTCGAAATAACCTTGTGTCTGTATGGGTACGTGAATTTATAACAGACACCGATGGAAACGGGATGTTGTCGTCTCAACTTATCAACATTGTTTCCGGACGGACGTTTTGGTTTTCATAATAGACCGGGGAAATGTCTTTTTCAAACGGTTGGGGACGACATTCACAAGAGATGTAACCGGTCTACTATCCGATTAGTCTGAACAAGACCAAGTTGTTAATGATTAACTTGTGTTTGACATCCTTCGGTCATCACGACCAATGAGGTCCCTTTTGTCAGGGACAATCTATAGGTCTGTCTTTTGTCAGGGACAATCTATAGGTCTGTCAGTTAGTGTTATCATCATTTTCTTCGATTTCTTGTCCGTTTCGAAAATGAGTGATGTAGTGGGTTAAATTAGAAGGAATTTCGTCGTACTTCGACCAGAATGCCCTTAGGGACAAAACGTCCATTCCTTCAACTCCGAATTTCCGGAGTCCTAGTGTCTCTCCCACCGTCCGCCCCTCCCGACCGAGACCTGGAACACGAAGAGGAGTGGGACGTAGTACGGAGGACTTTATCTCGGACCGTGTGCCGCCCGGGAGCCGTCTATGTCGCCTCGTCGGGGGCAGGACACCCTAGCCGCCCTGAGTCTGCGATCTGAGACACCTCCTGAAGCCCTTCAGAAGAATTTCTCGACTGTAAACTTGAGTTCTGACCCATCCGTGTCATTACTTTACACCTCTCACTCTCGTCTCCCACCTAACCTGTAATATCTCCGACTTTTGTCTTATGTGTTTTCACAGTCCCATTCTTCTGTTTTCATTTTCTCCTCTTCCTTTTCCAACACAATTTTGAGTTGTAAGTCTTTTGATTCTAGTACCGTAGGCCAGGGTAGTCAAGTACCGTTTGTCTACCCCTTTGTTACCTTTGTCACTGTCTGAAATAAAAAACACCGAGGTTTTAGTGACGTCTACCACTGACGTCGGTACTTTAATTTTCTGCGAATGAGGAACTTTCCTTTTAATACTGGTTGGATCTGTCGTATAATTTTTCGTCTCTGTAATGAAACGGTTGTTTCCAGGCAGATCAGTTCCGGTACCAAAAGGGTCATAAGTACATGTCCACACTCTCAACCTGATATTTCTTTCGACTCGTGGTTTCTTAACTACGAAAACTTGACACCACAACCTCTTCTGAGAACTCTCAGGGGACCTGACGTTCCTCTAGGTTGGTCAGGTAGGATTTCCTCTGGTCAGGACCCACAAGTAACCTTCCTGACTACGACTTCGGTTTCGAAGTCATGAAGCCGGTGGACTACCCTTCTTGACTGAGTGACCTTTTCTGGGACTACGACCCTTTCTAACTCCCGTCCTCTTTTTCCCCTGTTGTCTCCTACTCTACCAACCTACCGTAGTGACTGAGCTACCTGTACTCAAACTCATTTGAGACCCTCAACCACTACCTGTCCCTTCGACCCGTACAACGTCAGGTACCCCAGTGTTTCTCAACCTGTGTTGACTCGTTAACTTGACTTCTTCGGTACCGACACTATTCCCTACTACGCCTTCTCTCACATAAGGAATAACTTCGTATTCCTTAAGTATTTACTCACAATTCCAACTTTCGCAATCAGAACCCCTATCTTATGGTCTGAAGCTTACGTTCTCACTCGGCAAATATACATTGCAATCACTTGTTCCAAACGTCCGAAAACTCGTTCCACGACTGTGTGTGTCTCGATACGAAAGTCTTATCATGGCCGGACCACGACAATGTTTCTTACGTAAATTCCTCCTTCTTAGAACTGTACTCCTAAACGTTCCCTCCAAGACTTCTAGTCTCTTCCCACTGCTCTCTGTCTTGGTCACTCTTATCTCTTTAACATCGTTACTTCGATGTACCGTCCTTCGACCATCGGTGACCCTTTGGTCGTAATTTTTCCCTTTCAACCTATTTAAGTGATTAGTACGGTGGAGGTCTTTAGGACGTTTTATCCAGTCCCCTTTCCACATAGCACCTCTGGTCCCCCAAGTGTTTTCTGCGAATTTGGGTGTTTCTGCTTCCCTCTCCTCTCTCGTCGTTACGTCCAAACCTTGGACCTTTCGTCTCCGACATCACGTCCGGTTCGACTTAGGAATTGGTCGTAGGTCCGTTCGATTTCTTGTTGGGTTGAATGTGGGTTTGTTTATCGTCAGTCTCTTGGATTTCCAAAGGACTTTGTCTCCAGGGTCTTTCACCTTTCTCTACAGGGTCGTCCTCTTAACTGACTTTTAGACAAATTCTTCTTCAGTCTGAGGGTCTTGAACAGGAGGTAAGGTGACTCTTCTTTATAACGGGGAAGGTTCTGGTCGTTTTCTGGTCTCTACGACTAAGAAAACTCTCCCATGGGTCTTCAAGGACCCTGACGCCCCACGGTCAGTCTCTACCTCCGTCCCGAGACTACGACTTTTACCTTCGCGAATTAATCATTTCCTAACGAAGGTGCAATTTACAACTTTGAAAGTCGTAAGAAGAGGGGTACTCAAGGTCCTAGTCCTAAATGAATTGTCCATTCCTGAACCTTTACAGAGAGACCTGTAAGACTTTTAGTGTCCCCTTTCAGGATTTCTTTGATTGTAACTTTACATGGTCGGTTTCGTAAATTTACTTCGGGTCACAAACGTTTCAGACGACGTACGTTTTTCGAAGACAAATCGGTTAAAACATCGGAAGATAAATTGATCAAAACATCGAAGTAAAGGTAAATCGATATGAAAAAAAGGTAAATAAGATAAATTGGTACTTAGTCAATGTCGTCTGCAGGTTTGTCCTAGTGGTCAGTAATCTCCTTTTAGATGTTATTCTTTGTATGTCACCACCCCCACCCCCCCCCCCCCCCCCGGACCCCGNCCCCCCTCAGGATCTCCTTTGTGGTGGGTCTTTCTTGTTCTGAAGTTTCATGGATGTCAAATATGTAGTCACTCTATGTTTTTGCCATATCGTAGGCACCCTGATTTTGTACTACAATAATCTTTCCTTGTAACGTTCTTCTTTATCTCTTAAGAGTCTCTAATTTTTGGACTATTTTGCTCTTACCCCCTCCCGAACCCTCTACTCTGACTCTTTTGGAGACTCTCGGACTTCTTTTTTGTCTAACTCCTTTATTTTTTTATCATTTTCTTTTTGACACTCTTATAATCTCCTGGTCAAGCCCCGTACGTTATAGGTTTACTAACTCAAGGTGTATCTTGTCTCCTTCTTCCCTCTTTAGTAAGTTCCCATTTAGTTCTTTTAAGAGATCTTGACTTCCTGTCCTTAAAGATCTAATTTTCTTGGACGGTTTTTAACTTCGCCAGGGTGTATTTCTGTAGTAACTCTCTATACTTATGGGGTCTCGTTTTTCTTTTATGATTGATCTCCTCTTTTTTTACTCTAAGTAAGTTTTCTAGTTCTTAATCTTAGAGTGTCCTACATCGTCGGTCGGACTTTCGACCTACTGTCCCTCGTAAAGGAAGTTTTAAGACTCCATCAAAAGGTTCGGATCTTAACATATGTCTGATCGCTATTCCCAACTTTTTTCCGTAAAAATCCGTATGTACTAAAGTTTTGTAGTACTCTTTACGACCCGACCTTCTTCGTGTTCGACCTTAGTTCTAACGGCCCTCTTTATATTGGAGTCTATACGTCTACTGTGGTGGGAATACCGTCTTTCCCTTCTTCTTGATTTCTCGGAGAACTACTTTCACTTTCTCCTCTCACTTTTTCAACCGAATTTCGAGTTGTAAGTCTTTTGTTTCTAGTACCGTAGATCAGGGTAGTGAAGTACCGTTTATCTACCCCTTTGCCACCGACTGAAATAAAAAGACCCGAGGTTTTAATGACGTCTACCACTAACGTCGGTACTTTAATTTTCTACGAATGAGGAACTTTCCTTTCAATACTGGTTGGATCTGTCGTATAATTTTTCGTCTCTGTAATGAAACGGTTGTTTCCAGACAGATCAATTCCGATACCAAAAAGGTCACCAGTACATACCTACATTCTCAACCTGATATTTCTCCCGACTCACGGGTTCTTACCTACGAAAACTTGACACCACAATCTCTTCTGAGAACTCTCAGGGAACCTGACGTTCCTCTAGGTTGGTCAGGTAGGATTTCCTTTAGTCGAGATTTATAAGTATCCTTCCTGACTACGACTTCGACTTTGAGGTTATGAAACCGGTGGACTACGTTTCTCGACTGAGTAACCTTTTCTGGGACTACGACCTTCCCTAACCCCCGTCCTCCTCTTCCCCTACACTGTCTCCTACTCTACCATCCTACCGTAGTGACTGAGCTACCTGTACCCAAACCCACTTGAGACCCTCAACCACTACCTGTGTCTCCGGACCGCACGATGTCAAGTACCCCAGCGTTTCTCCACCTGTGTTGACTCGCTAACTCGACTTGACTTGACTAAAGTTTTGAATTCCGGGAGGAGTCAGACAGAGGGAGCGTGGGTCGAGTGAGGGATCGGGACAAGAGTCAAGAATGATTACAGATGTGTATAAAATCTAAGAAAAGGCAATATCTAACAAAGTTCTAAGACGTATCTCGAGGGAAACGGTGTGTCACGGAGGACCCTCCAACGAAACATACATCAGCACCCACGACAATCGGGGTGTGAGGACTAAGTGGGGAGGAGGAGAAAGGGGAAACTATTGGTGTTCAAACAAGAGATACGGACCTTCAGACAAAGGTGAAACATTTAAATAAACAGAATTAAAAATCTAAGGTGTGTATTCACTAGACAGAAAGAGACAGACTGAAGTGAATCATACTACAAGAGACCCAGGTAGGTACAAGGACGTTTACCTTAATAAAACAAGTAAAAACACCGATTATAAGGTGACGTATATGCATGGTGTAGAAGAACGGGGTAAGGGACAACTACCTGTACATCTCACGAAGGTACAGGACCGATAACATTTATCACGATACTTGTGACTCCACGTACAACAACAGGCTGACACTGG
>SJYO01012907.1:0-20000 GCA_006410555.1 Capra ibex | reverse complement strand
TTCACACCAGTCAGAATGGCTGTGATCCAAAAATCTACAAGCAATAAATGCTGGAGAGGGTGTGGAGAAAAGGGAACCCTCCTACACTGTTGGTGGGAATGCAAACTAGTACAGCCACTATGGAGAACAGTGTGGAGATTCCTTAAAAAATTGCAAATAGAACTGCCTTATGACCCAGCAATCCCTCTGCTGGACACACACACCGAGGAAACCAGAATAGAAGGAGACACATGTACCCTAATGTTCATCGCAGCACAGTTTATAATAGCCAGCACATGGAAACAACCTAGATGTCCATCAGCAGATGAATGGATAAGAAAGCTGTGGTACATATACACAATGGAGTATTACTCAGCCATTAAAAAGAATACATTTGAATCAGTTCTAATGAGGTAGATGAAACTGGAGCTGATTATACAGAGTGAAGTAAGCCAGAATGAAAAACACCAATACAGTATACTAACGCATATATATGGAATTTAGAAAGATGGTAATGATAACCCTGTTTGTGAGACAGCAAAAGAGACAGATGTATAGAACAGACTTTTGGATTCTGTGGGAGAGGGAGAACGTGGGATGATTTGGGAAAATGGCATTGAAACATGCATAATATCATATAAGAAACGAATCACCAGGTTCGATATAGGATACAGGATGCTTGGGTCTGGTGCACTGGGATGAACCTGAGGGATGGTACGACGAGGGAGGTGGGAGGGGGGTTCAGGATGGGGAACACGTGTACACCTGTGGTGGATTCATGTTGATGTATGGCAAAACCAATATAATATTGTAAAGTAAGAAAAAAAAATAAATAAATGGTAAATGGTAAAACAAAAAAGAAAGTCCCTTGTACAGCAAGGAAGTCAAAACAGTTAATCCTAAAGGAAATAAATTCTGAATGGTCATTGGAAGGTCTGAGTGTGAAGTTGAAGTTCCAACACTTTGGCCACCTGATGCAAAGAGTCAACTCATTAGAAAAGACTCTGACCCTGGGAAAGATAGTAGGCAGGAGGAGAAGGGGACAAAAGAAGATGAGATGGTTGGATGGCATCACTGATTCCATGGAAATGAGTTTGAGCAAATTCTGGGAGATGGTGAAGGACAGGGAAGCCTGGCATGCTGCAGTTCCATGGGTTTGCAGAGTCAGATACGACTGAGTGACTGAGAAACAATCTTTGTATAATGATATATCATTTCTAGACTTATTGTGACAATCATTTTGAATAGTATAGAAATATTAAATTAATATTTTGTATAACAGAAACTAACATGGGGTGAAGTTAGTCACTTAGTCATGTCTGACTCTTTGTGAACCCGTGAACTGTAGCTCACCAGGCTCCTCTGTCCATGGAATTCTCCAGGCAAGAATACTGGAGTGGGTTGCCATTTCCTTCTCCAGGGCATCTTCCCAACCCAGGGATCAAACCCAGGTCTCCCACGTTGCAGGCAGACTCTTTACGAACTGAGCCACCAGGGAAGTCTACATAGGGATATAGGTCAATTATAATTCAAAACAAACAAACTAAAAACAGGGATTAGATTTATGGATATGGGGGGCAGAGCTTGAGAGGAGGGGAACTGGATGAAGGATATCCAAAGGTGTTGATACTCAGAAGAAGAACTGCTTTAACTAAACAAGAAAATCAAGTAATGCAGGTAAAAAATGGCCTAAGGTCTTGAATAAACGTCTATTTCTCCAGAGATGATGTACAAAACACCAAAAAGGATATGAAAATGTGGCTCAATTATCACTAGTGATAGTAAAGCTACAGTAAAAAACAAAATGTGATATCACGGCATACCCCTTAAAATAATTACCAACCACAAAGAATAACAGCTGTTAATGAGGGTGGGATGAATAAAATATGAAATGTGAAATGCTGGTGGGATTATAAAATGGTGCAACCACTCTGGACCTCAGTATTATGAGTCTTCATAATATTAAAAATAGAAATACCATATGATCCAGCAAACCCACTTCTAGGTATATCTCCAAAATAACTGAAGCTTCTATCTCACAGAGATATCTGCATTCTCATCTCTCATGTTAGTTGTAGCATTATTCACAATCACCAAGATATGGAACCAAACTAAGTGGTTGCTAACATATGAATGCATAAAGAAAGTGTCTATATATACAAATGGATAATATGATATGATTTATATATGTATATGAGTAACATGAAATATTATTCAGCCATAAAAGAATGAAATCCTGCCATTTTCAAAAACATGGATGAAGCTGGATGTATTATTCAAAGGGAAATAAGCCAGACACAGAAAGACAAATATTGTATGGTCTACCTTATATGTGGGATCTAAAATATACTATACTCACAGAAGCAGAGAGGAGAATTGTGGTTGCCAGGGGGTGGAGGTACGGAAAGTGAGGCCTTATTGGTCAATGTGTATGAAGTTTCATTAAAGCAAGATAAAGATTCTATACATCTACATCACAGCAATGCAGACAGACTTAACACTACTGCACAGTGAACATATAATGCTTAAGATGGTCAGTTTCACACAATGTGTATTTTAACAACATAAAAAAATTTTTAAAATGACAATGTGAGGTCAAAAGTAAAAAATAAAGGACTGTATTAAAATATTAATTTAATAAGTTGTTAGATATACTATACACACTTTTGTTCTTAAAGAAGATATTAACTTTCAAAACATGATATAATTACTGAAGAGAAAGGAATAAAATGATATAATTACTGAAGAGAAGGGACATACCAGAGCAAGTCCTGCAGCAAACTTTGGATCACATGCCATTCTATGGTATGTTGCTCCTACATAATTAGGATGGTCCCTGTAACTAAAGAATAACATTTTCCTTGTGGATAAATGCACTTTAAATTATCAATAACTTAATGATGTTTAAGAATTAGATTCCTCAATAAAGCTGCTTTCTTTAATACATGAATATTGTGTATCATGTCTAATGCCTCAGCCATTTTGTAGTTGGGTAGTCTCCCCTGGTGCGTCCAAATTAAGTTCAAAAGTCAACTTTAACATTGTATGATGCACAGCTTAAAATCCAGCAGTGCCTCATCCTTCCAGAAATTAATCACCACTGCTGTCAACACTGGATGGACAAGGTTCTAAGACATAAAAGTCAGGATAGATTACTGCCATGAATTTGAATGTAGTAAAACCTCAGATCTAGTCCCTTAATCTACTTCTCACTTCCACTGTATAATCATAAGGGATTTGATTTAGGTCATACCTGAATGGTCTAGTGGTTTTCCCTACTTTCTTCAATTTAAGTCTGAATTTGGCAATAAGGAGTTCATGATCTGACAGAATGCTTATTTAACCTGCTTATGTACCTTATATGCAGAGTACATCCTGAGAAACTCTGGGCTGGAAGAAGCACAAGCTGGAATCAAGATTGCCAGGAGAAATATCAATAACCTCAGATATGCAGATGACACCACCCTTAGGGCAGAAAGTGAAGAAGAACTAAAAAGCCTCTTGATGAAAGTGAAAGAGGAGGGCGAAAAAGTTGGCTTAAAAAACGAAGATCATGGCATCTGGTCCCAACACTTCATGGGAAATAGATGGGGAAACAGTGGAAACAATGTCAGACTTTATTTTGGGGGGATCCAAAATCACTGCAGATGGTGATTGCAGCTGTGAAATTAAAAGACGCTTACCCTTGGAAGAAAACTTGTGACCAACCTAGATAGAATATTGAAAAGCAGAGACTTTATTTTGCCAATAAAGGCCTATCTAGTCAGGCTATGGTTTTTCCAGTGGTCATGTATGGATGTGAGAGATGGACTGTGAAGAAAGAGGAGTGCTGAAGAACTGATGCTTTTGAACTGTGGTGTTGGAGAAGACTCTGGAGAGTCCCTTGGACTGCAAGGAAATCCAACCAGTCCATTCAAAAGGAGATCAGCCATGGGTGTTCTTTGGAAGGAATGATGCTAAAGCTGAAACTCCAGTACTTTGGCCACCTCATGTGAAGAGTTGACTCATTGGAAAAGATTCTGATACTGGGAGGGATTGGGGGCAGGAAGAGAAGGGGACAACAGAGGATGAGATGGCTGGATGGTATCACCTACTCGATGGACGTTGAGTTTGAGTGAACTCCGGGAGTTGGTGATGGACAGGGAGGCCTGGCGTGCTGCAATTCATGGGGTCGCAAAGAGTCAGACACGACTGAGCGATTGAACTGAACTGAACTGAAAAGCTCAGATGGCAGAAAAAGTGTTGAATTGGAAGACAAAAGAGAGAATGTATGCAGCACAGTCATCAGGAAAAACAGAGATGGGATGCATTAAATGTCCACACACACGTTAATCCTTAGTTAAAGCTGCTCCTGAACCTCCATACCTGACCTTAAATTTCACAGAGACATCAGAGATTTATAGATATATCCATATTACTTAAGGCCTTTTGGAATCATGTTTTTGTTTTTTTCCATCCAAAATAATCAAATCAGCATATAGAAAGACTCTTGAAAGTTACAGTGGAAGCAGCTAAATAGCTACATCCTTAGGTCAGGAAAGACATTTCATAAGATCATCACATTACCATACTTATGTTTTCTAATGTAAGCAGATTTATATGGATTTGTTGCATTCTGTCAACCAATGTATGCTTTATTTAATGTTAAAATGCTGGTCTTGGTTATTTACCTCTGCAGAATTCTTTAAAACAATAGAGGCCCTATGTTGTCCCATGGCTTTACATATTTTCAGTTCTTTAAACTCAGAAGTAAGCAGACCACTCAGGATAATGGCCTACCATGCTTTAGTGTCTTACATTGAATCATCAGATTTTTATAGCTTTCATTCTGCCAACACAGTACTCTCATAGTCATTTTTTGAGCTATCTTTGTTATTCTAAATAATAAATTTTGTGTACAATTTTGATAGTTCACTTACAAATAGTTTGATAAACTTTATACCAATGAAAATAAATTACTTACATTAATAAGTATGCCAAATCATGGGAGCTTTGTAATAAGTTTTTTTCTCTCCAGGACACAAATCTTTGTAGTACTTCATGTGCATCCCCATCAGTTGAAATCTTATTTAGATCTGACCAGATCTCCAGAGAAGTTAATATAACAGACACTTGAAGCTGAGAATACATCTAAAAATAGGAGATTCATGATATATGGCTATAAGTAATCATAAATATAATACTATACATTTATATGCAATGCCAATTTTCTGATTAACTAAATTTTTTTTTCAGATGAAATTAACTGGTGGGGAGAATGAGAATTCTAACATGTATACTGTCATGTAAGAATTGAATCGCCAGTCCATGTCTGACGTAGGGTGCAGCTTGCTTGGGGCTGGTGCATGGGGATGACCCAGAGAGATGTTGTGGGGAGGGAGGTGGGAGGGGGGTTCATGTTTGGGAATGCATGTAAGAATTAAAGATTTTAAAATTAAAAAAAAAAATTAAAAAAAAAAGAAATTAACTGGTGGAAGAAGTTAGTTTCAAGGAGTATACATTTTATAAAGTTGCACATGCTGGACTTCACTGGTGGGCTGTAGTTAAGAATCTACTTTTCCCTGCAGGGGTCGTGGATTCCATTTCTGGTCCAGGAAGATCCCACATGCCGCAGAGGAACAAAGACCATGCATGGCAACTATTGAGCCAGCGAGGCACAAGGGATAAACCCACGTGCCACAACTGAGGACCATTGCAGCCAAGTAAGTACATGAGCATTTTCAAAAGTGCACATGCTAGTTATTCAAACAATGCTACTATATTTACATGAATACTTCTTATTTAAATATCAAACATAAATACTCACAGTGTTGATTAGACTAAAAACATAGATAATCTTCTCAGATGCAAGTGTCACTTCAGAACCCATATAATCATACTGAAAGGCAAATTTTATATTTTAATCATCAGTGAAAATGACTAAACTACCACATTTCAATGGATATAAAAATGTTAAAATAATGCAGCATGCAAACAAAAAGACAAAATTATAATTAAGACTTAACGAGTACTAATAAGTTCTAGACTTAAACCTAGGGACTTTATATTTTAGATTTTATGTCACTCAGTCGTGTTCAACTCTTTGCCACCCCATGGACTGTAGCCCACCAGGCTCGACCCCATGGACTGTAGCCCACCAGGCTCCTCCATCCATAGGATTCTCCAGGCAAGAATACTGGAGTGGGTTGCCATTTCCCTCTCCATTCTTCCATAGGGACATTATATAGCAACCAATAATATAAAATAAGGCTTCCCAACTGGCTCAGTACTAAAGAATCCACCTGACAATGCAAGAGATGTGGGTTTGATCCCTGGGTCAGGAAGATCCCCTGCAGAGGGAAATGGCAACTCATCCCAGCATTCCTGCCTGGGAAATCCCAAGGACAGAGGAGCCTGAGGAGGCTACGGTCCACGGGGTTGCAAAACAGTTGGATATGACTTAGTGACTGACTAAACAACAATAACAATATTAAAATGAGATGGTGATGATTATATTCCTCTTTACAGATGCAGTTATTTAGGATCAAAAGTTATGATTCCAAGATTGCATAATTAATAAGGGTTCCTTTTTATTCACATCCTTGGCATCAATTGTTATTTGTGGCTTATTTGACTATACCCATTCTGATAAGTGTGAAGTGATATCTTTTAGTAGTTCTGATTGCATTTCAGAGATGTTGAACATCTTTTCTGTGCTTATTAACCATCTGTAGGTCTTCCTTGAAAAACTGTTCAGTTCTCTTGCATGCTTTTATTCATTTATTTTGTATATACGTCCTTTTATATTTCTTTAAAATTCACTTATTTTAAATGGAGGCTAATTACTTTACAATATTGCACACTTTTAAATTGGGTTGTTTTTGATATTCAGTTGTATTAACTGTTTATATAGTTTGGATATTAACCCTTTATCAGTCGTAATTGGCGACTACTCTTTTCCCATTCTACAGGCTGTCTTTTCATTTGTTTATGGTTTCCTTTGCTGTGCAAAAGCTTTTAAGTAGTTACTATTTGCTTATTTTTCCTTTCACTTTCTTTGCCTGAGGAGACAGATAAAATCACACTGTTATGATTAGTGACTGAGAGTGTTCTGCCTATATTTTCTTCCAGGAGTAATATGGTTTCCTGTCTTACATTAAGTCTTTACTTCATTTTGAATTTATTTTTGTATATGGTGTGAGAAAATGTTCTACTTTCAGTCCCACATACATAGGTGTCTTGTTTTCCCAGCATCACTTATTTTTAGGACTGCTTTTTGCTTCAATGTATAGTCTTACCTCCTTTGTTGTAGATTAATTGACCATAAGTGCATGCTTTTATATCTGGGCTCTTTATTCAATTCCATAGACCTGTGTGTCTGTGTTTATTCTTGTATCATACAATTTTGATTACTGCAGCTTAGTGGTATAGTCTAAAGTCATAGACTGTGATACTTTCTTCTATTATTTCTCAATATTGAGTTGGCTATTTGGGGGTCTTTCATGTTTCCATACAAATTTTAGGGTTACTTGTTCTAGTTTCATGAAAAATGCCATTGGTATTTTGACACGGATTACACTTAATCCTTAAATAGCCTTGGGAGTATGGGCACTTCAACAACAGGAATTCCTGAGATCTATGAAAACAGTGTGTCTTTCCATCTGTTTAGGTACAAGTCTTTTACTTCTTTAGATTTTTTCCTAGGTATTATTCTTTTTGATGCAATAGTAAAGGAGATAGTCTTCTTAATTTCTCCTTCTGACAGTTCATTGTTAGGAGACAGAAATGCAACAAGTTTCTGTGTGTTAATTTTACATCCAGCATCTTTACGAATACATTGATTAGTTCTAGTAGTTTTTGGTGTTGTCTTTAGGATTTTCTGGAGAAGGAAATGGTAACCCACTCCAGTACTCTTGCCTGGAAAATCCCATGGACGGAGGAGCCTGGTAGGCTACAGTCCATAGGGGCACAAAGAGTTGGACATGACTGAACAACTTGACTTCTTTTCACTTTAGGATTTTCTATGTATAGTATCATATCATCTGAAAACATTGACTATTATGTTTCTTCCTTCCCAAGTTGGATTCTATTTCCTTTTCTTTACTGATTACTAAGGCAAGGATTTCCAGCACTATGTTGAATAAAATTTGCAGGCGAGGACATTCTTGTATTGTTCCTTATCTTCAAGGAAGTGCTTTCAGCTTTTCACCATTAAGTATGATATTAGGTGTGGGTTTGTCATATATGAGCTATATTATGTTGAGGACCATTCTCTTTATGCCTCTTTTCTGTAGAGTTTTTATCATAAATGGAAGATGAATTTTGTAAAAATCTTTTTCAGTATCTACTGAGATGATCAGATGGTTATTATGTGCCTGTTGGCCATCTGTAGGTGTACCACATTAATTTTTTTGTGGATACTGAAAAACTGTTGCATCTCTGGGATAAATTCCACTAAACTGTGGTGTATGATCCTTTTAATATACTGTTGAAACTGGTTTGCTAACATTTTGTTGAGAATTTTTGCATCTATGTTTATCAGTGGTATTGGCTTGCTCTTTCCTTTGTTAAAAAAGATTTATTTGTGGTTATGTTGAAACTTCATTGCTATGTATGGAGTTTCTCTGCAGTGCATAGGCTTCTGATTGTGGTGGCTTCTCTTGTTGCAGAGCATAGGCTCTTGGCCAGCAGGCTTCAGTAGTTGCAGGATGTGGGCTCAGTAGGTGAGGCTTGCCGGCTTAGTTGCTCCAAGACATGGGATGGTCCCAGAGCAGGGACTGAACACATGTTCCCTGCATTGGCAGGTGAATTCTTATCCATGAAGTACCAGTAACCATTCAATATCACAGTAATCCAAGCCTATGCCCCAACCAATAATGCTGAAGAAGCTGAAGTTGAAGACCTACAAGACCTTCTACAACTGACACCCCAAAATGATATCCTTTTCATTATAGGAGACTGGAATGTAAAAGTAGGAAGTTAAGAGATAGCTGGAGTAACAGGCAAATTTGGACTTGGAGTACAAAACAAAGTAGGGCAAAGGCTAACAGAGTTTTGCCAAAGAACACACAGGTCATAGCAAATACCCTCTTCCAACATAAAAGAAGAATCAACACATGGACATCACCAGATGGTCAATACCAAAATCAGATTGATTATATTCTATGCAGCCAAACATGGAGAAGCTCTATATAGTCAGAAAAAAACAAGACTGGGAGCTGACTGTGGCTCAGATCATGAACTCCTTGTTGCCAAATTCAGACTTAAATTTTAGAAAGTAGGGAAAACCACCAGACCATTCATGTATGACCTAAATCAAATCTCTTATGATTATACAGTGGAAGTGACAAATAGATTCAAGGGATTATATCTGATAGAGAAAGTGCCTAGAGAACTAGGGATAGAGGCTTGTGAAATCGGACAGGAAGCAGTGATTAAGACCATCCCCAAGAAGAAGAAATGCAAAAAGGCAAATGGTTGTCTGAGAAGGCCTTACAAATAGCTATGAAAAGAAGAGAAGCGAAAAGCAAAGGAGAAAAGGAAAGATATACCCATTTGAATGCAGAGTTCCAAAAAGAATAGCAAGGAGAGATAAGAAAACCTTCCTTAGTGATCAATGCAAAGAAAAAAGAGGAAAACAACAGAATGGGAAAGACTAGATAGAGGTCTCTTCTTGAAAATTAGAGATACCAAGGGAACATTTCATGCAAAGATGGGCATAATAAAGGACAGCAATGGTATGGACCTAAGAGAAGCAGAGATATTAAGAAGAGGTGGCAAGAATACACAGAAGAACTCTACTAAACAGATCTTCATGACCAAGATAATCACGATGGTGTGATCACTCACCTAGAGCCAGAAATCCTGGAATGTGAAGTCAAGTGGGCTTTAGAAAGCATCACTATGAACAAAGCTAGTGGAGGTGATGGAATTCCAGTTGAGCTACTTCAAGTCCTAAAAGATGATGCTGTGAAAGTGCTACACTCAATACGCCAGCAAATTTGGAAAACTCAGCAGTGGCCACAGGACTGGAAAAGGCCCGTTTTCATTCCAATCCCAAAGAAAGCCAATGCCAAAGAATGCTCAGACTACCGCACAATTGTACTCATCTCTCACACTAGTAAAGTAAAGCTCAAAATTCTCCAGGCCAGGCTTCAACAGTACATGAACCATGAACTTCCAGAGGTTCAAGCTGGTTTTAGAGAAGGCAGAGGAACCAGAGATCAAACTACCAACATCCGGTGATCATCGAAAAAGCAAGAGTTCCGGAAAAACATCTATTTCTGCTTTATTGACTATGCCAAAGCCTTTGACTGTGTGGATCACAATAAACTGTGGAAAATTCTGAAAGAGATGGGATTACCAGGCCACCTGACTTGCCTCCTGAGAAATCTGTATGCAACTTAAGGTGCAACAATTAGAACTGGACTTGGAACAACAGACTGGTTCCAAATCAGGAAAGGAGTACGTCAAGGTTGCATATTGTCACCCTGCTTATTTAACTTATATGCAGACTAAATAAGTAAGTGAAGTCGCTCAGTCGTGTCTGACTCTTTGCGACCCCGTGGACTGTAGCCTGCCAGGCTCCTCTGTCCATGGGATTCTCCAGGCAAGAATACTGGAGTGGGTTACCATTTCCTTCTTGTGAAATGCCAGCCTGGATGAAGCACAAGCTGGAATCAAGATTGCCAGGGGAAATATCAATAATCTCAGATATGCAGATAAAACTACCCTAATGGCAGAAAGCGAAGAAGAACTAAAGAGCCTCCTGATGAAAGTGAAAGAGGAGAGTAAAAAAGTTGGTTTGAAACTCAACATTCAAAAAACTAAGAGCATGGCTTCCAGTCCCATCACTCTTGGCAAATAGATGGGAAACAATGGAAACAGTGAAAGTCTTTATCGGTTTGGGCTCCAAAATCACTGCAGATGGTGACTGCAGCCATGAAATTAAGATGCTTGCTCATTGGAAGGAAAGCTATGATCAACCTAGACAGTGTATTAAAAACCAGAGGCATTACTAGCAAAGTCCATTTAGTCAAAGCTATGGTTTTTCCAATAGTCATCAATGGAGGTGAAAGTTGGACTAGAAAGAAAGCTGAGTGCCAAAGAATTGATGCTTTTGAACTGTGGTGCTGGAAAAGACTCTTGAAAGTCCCTTGGACTGCAAGGAGATCCAACCAGTCTATTCTGAAGGAAATCAGTCCTGAATATTTATTGGAAGGACTGATGCTGAAGCTGAAACTCCAAATCTTTGGCCACCTGATGTGAAGAACTGACTCACTAGAAAAGACCCTGATGCTGGGAAAGATTGAAGATGGGAGGAGAAGGGCATGATAGGGGATGAGATGGTTGGATGGCATCACTGACTAGATGGACATGAGTTTGAGTAAGCTTCGGTCATTGGTGATGGACAGGGAAGCCTGGAGTTCTGTAGTCCATAATGTCACAAAGATTTGGACATGACTGAGTGACTGAACTGAACTGAACTGAACTGAATTACCAGGGAGTCCCTGCAATTTTGTTTTCTTTTTATGATATCTTTCTCTGACTTTCCTGTCAGGTTGATGCTGTCCCCAGAGAATAAGTTCAGAATCGTTCCATCCTCTGCAATTTTTTGGAATAGTTTGAGTAGGATAGATGCTAACTCTACTCTTAAATATTTGGGGAAATTCACCCAAATTCACAAAGCCATGAACGTTTGATTTTGGGGAGTTCTATAATTGCAGATTCAATTTCATTACTTGTGATTATTCTGTTCACATTTTGTATTTCTTCTTGGTTCAGTCTTGGGAGATTGTACATTTTTATTTTCCCACGTCTTCCAAGTTGTACATGTTATTGGTGTATAGTTGTTCAGAGTAGTCTCTCATGATCTTTTATATTTCTTGGTGTTTGTTGTAACATCTGCTCTTTCATTTCTGGTTGTATTCACTTGGGACCTCTCTTCTTTTTCCTTATTAGTCTGCCTCTTTTCTATTCTTCTCTTAGTGCCTATTTCATTAGTTTCAGTTCTGTTATTTATGATTTCTATCCTTCTACTAATTTTGAGTTTTATTTGTTTTTTTACTAATTCCCTTAGGTGTAAGGTTAGGTCGTTTATCTGAGACTTTTCTTGTTTCCTGAGATAAGCCTGTATCAAAACCTGTGTCAAAAACTTCTCTCTTAGAAATGCTTTTGTTGTATCTAAGATTTACGGATGGTTGTGTTTTCTTTTCATTTGTCTCCAGGCAGAGATTAGATTTTGTGGTGACCCACTGACTATTAAGCAGTACATTGCTTAGCCTCTATGTGTTTAGTTTTTTTTTTTTTTTTTGGAATATATTTCTTGTAGTTCATTTCTAGTCTCATTGTACGTGTTCAGAAACGATGCTTGTCATGATTTCTGAAATTCACCAAGGCTGGCTTTATAGACTGGCATGTGACCTGCTCTGTAGACTGTGCCATGTGCAGCTGGAAACATCTGCAACCTGCATTTTTCGGATGGAATGTTCCATATACATAGAATGTGTCATGTAAGGCTTTTGGTTTCTTATTGATTTTCTGTCTGGATGATCTGTCCCTTGATGTAAGTGAGGTGCTAAATTGCCTACTGTTATTGAGTTACTGTTAATTTCCCCTTTTATGTCCATTAATATTTACTTTATGGTTCTGGATGCTTCTATGCTGGGTGCACAGATATTTACATTTGTTATACCTTCTTATTGGGTTGATGCCTATCATTATGTAGTGTCCTTGTCTCTTGTAACAACCTGTTTTTCAAACCTATTTTGTTAGATATAAGTATTGGTACTCTGACTTTTTTTCGATTTCCTTTTGCATGGAATATCTTTTTCCATTCCCTCACTTTCTGTCTGTGAGTCTTTAGATCTGAAGTGAGTTGCTTTTTGGCAGTGCATATATGAGTCTTGTTATGTATCCATTTAACTACTCTATTTCTTTTTTCTTGGAGCATTTAGTTCATTTCCATTTAAAGCAATTGTTGATATGTGCGTTCACATTTCCATTTTGTGCATTGCTTTGGATTTCTTTCTGTATGTCCTTTTTGTTCCTTTCTTTTTCTTTTGTTCCCTTCTCATATGATTTGATGGCTACCTTAATATTATATTTGGGTATCTGTTACTTTTCTTGTGTGTATATAGTATACATTTTTCTTTTGCAGTTACCATGATGTTTTTATGTATCAATCTATACATACACATACGTATTTACATATGATTAAGTTGCTGATCTCTTAATTTCAAATACATTTTTAACAACCATGTATGTATATTCTCTTCCCCTCACAATTACTGCTTTTAATATCTTATTTTACATCTAATTTAAGTATCTCCTAACCCCTTATTGTAGATATAGATGCTTTTGTTAAAAGACAACATTCTTCCTACCTTCCTTCTAGCTTTGCATGTGAGATGATTTCCTACATTTACTGTATGTTTGCTCCTACTAGTGATCTTTTCCTTTCTTAATTTTTGTATTTCCAGTTTTGGACTTTTTGTTTCTTAGTAAAACTGCTTTAACATTTCTTGTAATGCTAGTTCCTGAACTCTTTTGAGTTTTACTTGCCTATAAAGATTTTGATCTCTAAATCAAATTTGAAGAGCCTTGCTGGATAGAGTATTCTTGGCTGTAGATTTTTCACTTTCAACATGTTAAATACAGGGTGCCTCTCCCTTCTGGACTGCAGAGTTTCTGCTGAAAAGTCAGCTGATAGCTCTATGGATATTCCTTTTGTTGCTTTTCTTTTCCTGCCTTCACTGTCCTCTTTTCATCTTTAACTTTTGTCATTTTAATTACTATCTCTCTCTTCTCCTTCTGGGGGGCCTATAATGTACATATTAATGTGCTTAATGTTGTCCCAGAGTTCTCTTTCAAGGTTCTCATTTCTTGTCATTCTTTCTGTTTTCTGTTCAACATCAGTACTTGCCATCACACTGCCTTCCAGCTCACTGATCCATCCTTCTGTATCATCTAGTCTACTATTGGTACCTCCACGTGTATTTTTCATTTCAGTGTTGTATTCTTCATCTTTGTTTGGTCGTTCTTCATGTTAATATTTTCTTGCTCTGTGTATGCATTCTTCTTCTGAGGTTTTTGATTGTCTTTACAAGCACTACCCTAACCTCTTTCTCGAGTAGGTTGCCTATCTCCATTTCACTTAAACATTCTTTTCGGCTTTTTACTTATTGCTTCATCTGGAACATGTCTGCCTAAGTATTGGCATTTGTATGTACCTGGTAGATTGGTTGCGCTTCTTAATGCTGGAGATGTGGCCTTTTGCAGGCACTATGTGTTTCAGCAGCTGACTCAACTTTGGTGTATACTCTAGTGGCTTCCCCTGTGTGGCTGTGTGGGTCTTTCTGTTGCTGAAGGCTGACTAGGTGAGACGTCTGTTAGTCTTGTTTGGCTCCTGGTCCAGTTGGTTGGCAGTTCTGCCTCATGCATTTGCTGCCAGGTGCTGGTTGGCAGGACAAGGTCATAAGGCAGCTGACTGTGAAACTCCAGGGAGCTCTGGGATAGTGCTGGCTCAGTGCTGTATGGAGTAAAGGTGCAGAACATTCCAAGGCTATAGCACTTCCACTGCTGGGTGAAGCCTGGTCCTGGGGCTAGTGCCTAGCTATTGATAGGCAGAGCTGGGGCCTGGAGCCTGGTTGTAGGGTCCAGGGATCCCAGAGCTGATGTCATTATTTTCTATTATTGCTTTTATGAAATTTATTTAAAGATTTGAAAATTTCATTTTATGCAAAAATTCTAGAACATCATGACACTTACTGGCTTATACAAAATTACTTGTAATAATGGACAAAACAGGTTTTTTTTTTTTAAAAAAAAAAAAACTTATTGCCTGTAAGTGTTTGCTAAAACTAATTGTATAAATGAAAAGTTCAAAAATCAAATGTGTTCCTATGTATTCTTCTCCCTTTACAATTTACTAGATATTTACCCAGTGTGTCCTACAGAATGTTTACCTTCAAATTATAGCCTCCCTCTCAGCAACATTACGTTTTTGATAGTTAATTAGCAGTAAATTTTTAGCATTAAATAATATCCCAGTCTGTATGTACCACAACTTATCCCCTCACTTATTAAAGAAAATCTATGTTCTTTCCAAGTTTTATAAATATGAATAAAACTACTATAGACATTTAAAAAATGATTATTTCCACCAGAATACCCAAGCAATTACACAGCACAAAGTATTCTTATAAAAGATTATGTTTAATAGAAGGATCTTCTTCAATTTAATAATAAAACACTTTAAAATGAAAATTGACTTAAGGCAGTGTTTTGCCACAATTTGGGGGTGAACCCAGAAATATATGCAACTAGTTTTAATCCAATAGATTACTGGATCTCCCCTTACATACAAAATTTTACATTAGTTCTAATAAATATTGTTACTGATCCTCTTATGTCGTTGGAAAGCCAACTGATAATGTGTCTTTATGTCCTGTCACACTGAAACATATATTTTGAACAGATTAATGTATTTCTGCATTGCAAAGATTATCTTTATATTCCTTTTCAATTTAAATAAAAGAGTATAAGGAAAATGTATCAATAATGCTTACCAAAGCTTTATCAATGATGACACGTATTTTCAGAACCCTTTTCAACAGCACACCTGAATCTTTCTGCAAAACAGACGACATGAATTGATAAGATTTAAAAAATCTTATCTTGCTTGTAATTATCATGTACATTATATAATTATACACACACACTCTCATACACAGGTATGGCTAGCTAGCTAGCTAGCTAGATAGATAGATTATAGCTACAGATGCAAACATGTAAAGATATAATTACAAGAAATATGAGGATCAATGCCCATTGAGTAAATAATCTGGGAGATGTTGCATAAACATTTTGAGGACAAATCAGAAGCTTTTGCCTTATACTCTTGATAATTAGAATCCTCAAAAAAAGTTACTGAAATGAGGGAGGATTCTTGTTTCTTTCCCCTCCAAAACTTCTTCTAGGTCCCTAATTTAACCTTCAAGCTAAACAAATTCCCATCAACTTACCCCCAAATGTTGGTCTATTTTATCATCATTTTTGTACTTGAAATTATTTACCATGGCCTACTCTCAATAAAATGCATGTATTTTAAGAACACAGTTACACGAACTGGTAGCAATGTATACAACCATGCATCCATTACTATCAGTAAAATAAAGAATGTTTCCATTACCCTATAAAGTTAATAGCCTATAAGGTTCAAGGTAACCAGTGACCTACTTTCTCTCACCATAGGTTACAATAATTTACCCTAGAAGTTTATATAAGTGAAATCGTATGATATGTCTTCTTCTATATCTGGTTTCTTTAACTCAGCACTTGTCCGTGTTGCTGTGATTGTTGGTAATTCATTTGTTTTTGTTGTTACCAAGTGTGAGATTTTAGAAACATAGAACAATTTGTTAATATATTTAACTGTTGATGACCATTTGGATTGTTTAAACATTTTAGCTGTTGTAAATGATGTAGATGTGAATATCCATGTACAGGTTTTTGGACAGTTATAGTCTTTCATTTTTCTTGGTTCAATGTTTAGAACGGGAAAATCTGATTCACATGATACTTGTATATGTATATAGAAATATAAAAATTTGATAGTTTTCTAAAGTTATTAGGTTGGCTAAAATGTTTGTTCAGGTCTTTTCATTACATCAAATAGAAAAATCTGAACAGATCTTTTGGCCAACTCAATAGTTTGATAATTCTGCATTTTTTGCCAAGAACTAATGTCAACTGCTCCACACTCTTTCTTTCATTTGGTGTTGTCATTCTTTTGCATTGCATCCATTCCTGTCAGTATGTGTTGAGAACTCATTGAGATTTTCATTTGCAGTTCCTGTATGATTAATGATGTTGAACATCTTTTCACAGTCTTATGGCTCATTAATTTGGTTTCTCCTAAATCCCCTACTAGAAATTTCATTTGGTTTGATACTTAAGTTTACCCTCTAATTCAATTTTCTAGAATAAGGATTTCCATGTGGAAATCCAATCTTCTTACATATTTGACGAAGATGTCATTTTTTACTTTCCAAAGACCTTAACATCTTTGCGTATAACCATTTGGGCAAGAGCACATGGCTATACCTCTACTCTATGGTATTCCACTGTTCCACACATAAACCAATACCACAGCATGAATCTTGAGAGCGAGGTCAGCAAACTATAGCCTATGGTATACCCTCCTCAGTTCGGTTCAGTTGTTCAGTCGTGTCCGACCCTTTGGACCTCATGAACTGCAGCACGCCAGTCCTCCCTGTCCACAACCAACTCCTGGAGATTACCCAAATTCATGTCCATTGAGACAGTGATGCCATCCAACCATCTCATCCTCTGTCATCCCCTTCTCATCCTGCCTTCAACGTTTCCCAGTTTCGGGGTCTTTTCTAATGAGTCAGCTCTTTGCAAGAGGTGGCCAAAGTATTGGAGTTTCAGCTTCAACATCAGTCCTTCCAGTGAACACGCAGGACTGATTTCCTTTAGGATTGACTGGTTGGAGGTCCTTGCAGTCCAAGGGACTCTCAAGAGTCTACTCCAACACCACAGTTCAAAAGCATCAATCCTGCCATGCTCAGCGTTGAATGTCACATTCAGTTCAGTTCAGTCACTAAGTCGTGTCTGATTCTTTGCGACCTCATGAATTGCAGCATGCCAGGCCTTCTTGTCCATCACCAACTCCCGGAGTTCACTCAAACTCATGTCCATTGAGTCGGTGATGCCATCTAGCCATCTTATCCTCTGTTGTCCCCTTCTCCTACTGCCCCCAATCGCTTCCAGCATCAGAGTCTTTCCCAATGAGTCAGCTCTTCGCATGAGGTGGCCAAAGTATTGGAGTTTGAGATTCAACATTAGTCCTTNAAAAAAAAAAAAACTTATTGCCTGTAAGTGTTTGCTAAAACTAATTGTATAAATGAAAAGTTCAAAAATCAAATGTGTTCCTATGTATTCTTCTCCCTTTACAATTTACTAGATATTTACCCAGTGTGTCCTACAGAATGTTTACCTTCAAATTATAGCCTCCCTCTCAGCAACATTACGTTTTTGATAGTTAATTAGCAGTAAATTTTTAGCATTAAATAATATCCCAGTCTGTATGTACCACAACTTATCCCCTCACTTATTAAAGAAAATCTATGTTCTTTCCAAGTTTTATAAATATGAATAAAACTACTATAGACATTTAAAAAATGATTATTTCCACCAGAATACCCAAGCAATTACACAGCACAAAGTATTCTTATAAAAGATTATGTTTAATAGAAGGATCTTCTTCAATTTAATAATAAAACACTTTAAAATGAAAATTGACTTAAGGCAGTGTTTTGCCACAATTTGGGGGTGAACCCAGAAATATATGCAACTAGTTTTAATCCAATAGATTACTGGATCTCCCCTTACATACAAAATTTTACATTAGTTCTAATAAATATTGTTACTGATCCTCTTATGTCGTTGGAAAGCCAACTGATAATGTGTCTTTATGTCCTGTCACACTGAAACATATATTTTGAACAGATTAATGTATTTCTGCATTGCAAAGATTATCTTTATATTCCTTTTCAATTTAAATAAAAGAGTATAAGGAAAATGTATCAATAATGCTTACCAAAGCTTTATCAATGATGACACGTATTTTCAGAACCCTTTTCAACAGCACACCTGAATCTTTCTGCAAAACAGACGACATGAATTGATAAGATTTAAAAAATCTTATCTTGCTTGTAATTATCATGTACATTATATAATTATACACACACACTCTCATACACAGGTATGGCTAGCTAGCTAGCTAGCTAGATAGATAGATTATAGCTACAGATGCAAACATGTAAAGATATAATTACAAGAAATATGAGGATCAATGCCCATTGAGTAAATAATCTGGGAGATGTTGCATAAACATTTTGAGGACAAATCAGAAGCTTTTGCCTTATACTCTTGATAATTAGAATCCTCAAAAAAAGTTACTGAAATGAGGGAGGATTCTTGTTTCTTTCCCCTCCAAAACTTCTTCTAGGTCCCTAATTTAACCTTCAAGCTAAACAAATTCCCATCAACTTACCCCCAAATGTTGGTCTATTTTATCATCATTTTTGTACTTGAAATTATTTACCATGGCCTACTCTCAATAAAATGCATGTATTTTAAGAACACAGTTACACGAACTGGTAGCAATGTATACAACCATGCATCCATTACTATCAGTAAAATAAAGAATGTTTCCATTACCCTATAAAGTTAATAGCCTATAAGGTTCAAGGTAACCAGTGACCTACTTTCTCTCACCATAGGTTACAATAATTTACCCTAGAAGTTTATATAAGTGAAATCGTATGATATGTCTTCTTCTATATCTGGTTTCTTTAACTCAGCACTTGTCCGTGTTGCTGTGATTGTTGGTAATTCATTTGTTTTTGTTGTTACCAAGTGTGAGATTTTAGAAACATAGAACAATTTGTTAATATATTTAACTGTTGATGACCATTTGGATTGTTTAAACATTTTAGCTGTTGTAAATGATGTAGATGTGAATATCCATGTACAGGTTTTTGGACAGTTATAGTCTTTCATTTTTCTTGGTTCAATGTTTAGAACGGGAAAATCTGATTCACATGATACTTGTATATGTATATAGAAATAAAAATTTGATATAGTTTTCTAAAGTTATTAGGTTGGCTAAAATGTTTGTTCAGGTCTTTTCATTACATCAAATAGAAAAATCTGAACAGATCTTTTGGCCAACTCAATAGTTTGATAATTCTGCATTTTTTGCCAAGAACTAATGTCAACTGCTCCACACTCTTTCTTTCATTTGGTGTTGTCATTCTTTTGCATTGCATCCATTCCTGTCAGTATGTGTTGAGAACTCATTGAGATTTTCATTTGCAGTTCCTGTATGATTAATGATGTTGAACATCTTTTCACAGTCTTATGGCTCATTAATTTGGTTTCTCCTAAATCCCCTACTAGAAATTTCGTTTGGTTTGACACTTAAGTTTACCCTCTAATTCAATTTTCTAGAA